>JADLZN010005942.1:0-565000 GCA_018155175.1 Sinocyclocheilus anophthalmus
CTGGCCACCGGCGTACTCCTTCTTGCTGAGGCATCGAACGGGAGGTACGGGGGCATCACCTGGATCCTCCTGTGTAAGCTGTCCTAGGCTGGGCTCCCATCACTACTGAGATGTGCGAGCTGGCCTCTTCCGGCTGGCCGATATGGTCTGGTTTCCATGAATTTAAATTCCAGATAATATGATAAGTGTCCACGTGAAGAAGGCTTTGCGCATTTCTCCAAATGCCACGTGAGTGGGGGATGTGCACGTGAAGCTGTGCGCATTTCTCTAAAATCCACATAGCTGGTAGATGGGCACGTGTTGCTTTGCCCATTTTCTAAAATTCCACTTAGGTGGTAAATGGGCACGGGATTCTTTGCCCATTTCTCTAAAATCCTGTGAAGGTAAGGGTTACGCGTGCTGTCTTCGTTCCCTTTGTTTAAAGTGGAGTAACACCCCGGTACCCTGGGTGCCACTCAAATAGGGTGTCTTGGCGACACACCCTGGAGACAGCACTCCCCTCACCTCAGAGGAGGGTGCTGGAGCTGCTGTTCCCGACCGGCCATTACGTCCGGGTGACAATAGAACCCTAAGAGTGCTCTTTGCGCACCTTCTAAAATCCACGTGAGTGGTAAGTGTGCACGTTATCCTTGCCGCTTTTCTAAAATCCACGTAAGTGGTGGGTAGGCACGTTACGCTTTGCCACCCGTCTAAAATTCCACCAAGGTGGTAGGTGTGCACGTTATGCTTTCCCACTTCTCTAAAATCCCACGAAAGTCGTAGGTGCGCACGTTCTTCTTTGCCCACCTCACTAAAAATCCTGTATGGTGAGGGTTAAGCGTTTCGGACTTCGTTCCCTGTTTCAGAGATGGTTAGACCCCGACTTCCTGGACTCCTCTCAACCAGTGTGTCTCGATCGACGCACTCAGAAGGCACTGCCCCCCTCGATATCAAGGGGTACTAAGAGGGTGTCGTCTGACGAGCAGGATCCTCTCCGAGGAGTTGAATCCCTCGCTCCATGGGCTGTCCTCGTGGTAATGTTTAGCACTGCTCCCCTTTCAGGAAAGGGTCACCTGGAATGGGGACAGTATTCCTCAGCTGAGGAAAAACGGAGGTGCCTCTTTCATGAGAGGCTTAAGCTCGCTGTCTTCCAGAAAGACCTCGTACCAGCTGCATCAGTAGGTTTGGGCCGTCCTCCACCTCCCTGATGCACTGGCAATGTGGCTAGCCTGCAGTATGCTACCACTCTGATTTTTAATCATACTGCTGGTTGGGGGCCCCCCCCTCTCGGTGAGAGGTGGGTTGGGCTCCCCCAGCTAGAATGAGCTACTGCCAGCCGGGGAAAACCCGGCATTAGTAAGGGTCGAGCCCCCTGGGCGTCTGAGGACCAGGCATGTGTTCCACACGCCGAAATTGTTACTAGCTGGTTCCACTAGTTGGAACGCGCTGCAGGTCGAGTCCCCTTCTCGGTGAGAACTAGGCATGTTGCTCCCCCAGCTGATAACTGCTAACCGTTCCACCAATGGAACGTGCTGTAGGTCGAGCTCCCACTGAATGGATGTCTGCTCCTTCAGCTACAGGTTCGCGGCTAGCCACACCAGCATGATAGCCATAGGTGAGACTGATGACTACTCAGAGTTCCATCTATAGGCTGCCCTCCAGAAGTGCCACGAGAACCCCCTAGAACGGTTGTATCCATCTACATATGGACATTCTAAAATCCACATGGTGGTAAGTGGGCACGGTATCTTTGCCCTCTTTTCTAAAATTCCACGAAAGTGGTATGTGCGCACGTTCTACTTTGCCCACTTCTCTAAAATCCTATATGGTAAGAGTTACGCGCCCAGCTTCGTTCTCTTTTTCTGAGTGGTCTAAAAACCCCGGTTCCGCCTGGGACCCACTCATCATGGTATCCCCGAATACCTGCTCTGACAGGGTGTTTCCACTAAAGGCCTGTTGAGACAGGTCCTTCTGCAAAGTGAGGTAGCCCTGAGGGACAGGCCAAGACTAGTAATTGATCCAATAATAGGCTCTTGGTCGTATTCCCTGGAAAGAATCCTTCATGATTCTAGGCCCTGGCACCACCTCCGAGGAGGCTTCTTTGGCACAGCTGGTACGGTGGCCCCTACCATCCCGCAGTTCTGGGCACCGAGCCAGCCACCCTCATTACACCAGAGGTCAATCTCGAGAGACTGATTCCAGTGGTAGACTATTGGTAGCCTGGGTTCTACTACCAATCTTGTCCAGTGGGACCTGCACACTGTGAGGCTCTAGTAATGTCTCTTGGCAGCCTAGGCTTCTGGCCGCAGGAAGTAATGTCACTGACAGCCGTCTAGTCCAGGACAGGGCAACTCCCATAGCGATATGGTGTAATTGGTACTTAGTGGCTCGCCATGGTTCCGGCTTGCACTCCCCTCAGCATGGCGGCGTGGGTATACCGTTCCCCATAGCGACCCCTAGAGGACGCAGTTCGAAGTTCCACGAAAGGGAACGTCTCGGGTTACTTATGTAACCATGGTTCCCTGAGGGGAACGAGACACTGCGTCATCTAGGTTTCTTGCCATGCTGCGGACACAAGCTTCAGACGAAGAAATGATGATGTGCGCTACCGGCGCCTATCTTGTACTAGTTGCGACGGTAGTGACGCAATGGCTGTCGCCGGCCAAACGAGTTGGTGTTTTTTCAATGTATACTTCAGACACAGGTCACGACGAGATGTTCCCCATAGCGACCCCTAGAGGACGCAGTGTCTCGTTCCCCTCAGGGAACCGTGGTTACATAAGTAACCCGAGACGTTATTCTGCGACAAAGTGAAAGCTCATTTAAATTACTGTGCACACTTTCAATTCTGCAGACAACCTTTTGACTTTTTGGTCAGATTTGTATGGATGGAGCCATCTAGATGAAGTACTGAATACTTCAAAGGCATAACTCTGATAACAAAGCAGAATGTTCAATTGCGTTTGAAGAGTTTGCAAATTCAAGACAAGTGACTGACCACTTGCGGTTCTTGCAAGTCTTTTATTTAAACACCATGTCACTTCACAATATATGACAAATCCAGCAACCATGCACTTATTTCAACAGCATGCTAATTTCTAAAACCAAAAATCGCTCAATGATAACTGACAAAAACTATCACATACACTACCTTTCAAAAGTTTGGAGCCAGTAAGATTTTGTTTTTAAGAAATTAATACTTTTATTCAGCAAGGTTTCATTAAATTGATCAAAAGTGACAGTGTAAAGACATTTATATTGTTACAAAAACGTATTCACAATTAAATGGGTGTTCTTTTGAACTTTATATTCATCTAAAGCATCCTGAAAAAAAGATCAAATGTATTTCTACAAAAATAAGCAGCACATCTTATTAACAACATTGAAATGTTTCTTGATCAGCAAATCAAGCATGATTCTGAAGTCATGGACACTGAAGACTGGAGTAATGATGCTGAAAATTAACAGGAATAAATTTAAACTTTCGGAAAATAAAGGTTAAACTTTTTGTTTGCTAAGGACTTTATGTATTTTATGCATCCTAAATATCCACAATTCATATTTTTACACAAATGGCCACAAAAACATTCTGTGCACTGATATTTACCTTAATCATTTTCACACACTAAATTTTGAAATTGTGTATGTCGCTAATTAAATGAAATTATCATGTAAATATGTACCGATTCACATTTTTACGACAGATATTAATAGATTAACATTGAAAGTCAAGGGTAAAATACAGTCTATACACAAAAGTCATTTGAAAAGTAGGAAAAAGTACATGATGAATGCATGATAGAACGTTTTAATGTTATAAGGGTAGTTCGCTGAAATAAAAAAAAAATGCATAAAAAGTCATTGTGAAAACTACAGATCGTACATCTGCATTTTTGTAAATCACATTTCTATTGCACAGGGAGTCAACTTTTTTTAAAACCTCTTTAACAAAACAAATTTGAAATATGTTATTTTTAATAAAAATTAATCCTAGTGACATAGAAGCACCTCAGAGGTCAGGATCTAAAGTCTGAAGATCGGGCCAAGATCAACCTGCTAGAGCTGAAGCGCAGACAGACTAGAGCGTAGAGACCGTCCCGCCGAAAGCGAGCGAGAGCGTGGCAGGGTGACCGGCCTGTCTGTCTGCACCTCTCACCCTCTCGGTGCCGTCCTTGCATTGACACCAGCAGACACAAACAGCTCCTTAATATTCCCCCACGGTCCCCTTGTCTCATCCCATCAGTGTCCCACTGCCCTCCCGGCTGCGTGGACAAAAGGGACGGGACGTTCCGGGCGGAGGACATGAATCATTATGCTTCCTCTTTCCGGGACTGCTCACATGCCCATTGATTCTACTGACTTAATTGGCTTTATTAGCCAAGACGGGAAGCCGGTGAGGGGCTTCTGCGGCTTCTTCGTCTGCGCCCCCCTTCATCCTTCCACCCAGTCCTCCTCAGGAGATACCCTGTGTAATTGTTTTCCCTCCATCTTCTATGTCATTGTCGGATGGGTCCAGGGGGATTATTAGTAACCCTGGGTCCCTCAATAATTCATTCTAAGCTATTTATACACAAATGGAGAGTCCTTTAAACTCTCCCTCAGTGAGCTTATCTACTGTTCAGATGGAAAGGGAGAGCGAGAGGGAGAGAGAGAATCCAAAGAGAGTGTAAAGGGTGCAGAGAGCGAGCGAGAAAGCGAGAGAGAGAGAGCGATGTGTACCTCTTTTCAGCAGAGACACAATGACCTGTTTCTCCAGTGTTTTCGAGTTTCAAGGTGACGCTGGCATACTCTCTCCCTTCTCGCCTGCCAACACGACGAAAGTGCCATCTCGGGAATATGCTCGCTCACACAACGCTTATTAATGGCTTCTAATCTGCCAGCTTTTCTACCCATTTAACGCAATTAAGACGTTTACTAAAGCTAACATGGACCGGCAATCAACTCCAAGGACACGCATAATAGGATTTGTAAACAGACGACATTTTATCAAACGCGCGCTTCCAACGTGAGCGTGGCCCAGACAGGAAGTCGTGCTGACTATCTGCAGGACACCGAGCATTATGGCTGCTCTCCTAAAATCCGGCACATGCACACAGACGCAGGCTGCGAAGGCCCTCGCGGCTGCTTCACGCTGATACCCATGTTCCTCACTCCTTTAAAAAGAGGACAGCTAAGCTGCTCAGGGTGAGGAGGCCCACGGTGGAAAGCGTTTCTACAATTCTCAAAACTCGCCATATTTATCCGTTTGGCAGAGGAACCCAACACTATCTTTCACTCCTTGAATAAGTAGGACTGCAGAGCTTCAATTTCATGTCTTTTTTGTGAATTGAATGCCCTCGGGCAGGGCATCCGAGGTAGCGAAGCAGCGTGCAACTACATGTGGGCATGACATGTGAATTAAATGAGAGAGTAGTTTGCATAGACTAGATCATTTGCCTACTAAATACAGCATTTTTAGTCAGTTGTAGTTATCAGTGTCATCAAAGCCTGGGACATTATTACAAAGCCATAATGTTCCGTGAAGAACTATAATGTAGCCTGCTATCTCCAGACAGGTCTAAATATGTCTGAATCGACTGGGGGTCTCTCAAGGGAAAACAGAGTCATGAATCGAAACTAATGAAGGACGCTTATTTAGGAAAGAAACAAAGCAAAAGTACACTGTGTTTATGGCAATTTCTTGATGAAGAGAAGATGAAGAGTCTATCTAAGCAAAAAAAATTAATTGCAAAAATAATATTTCCAAACAGAATCAAAAATGATTATTATTTAAAGAAATGGTAACACTTTACTATAGAGACCAATTCTCACTATTAATAGTATCTTATTGCCTATACTAACATATTGTCTGTGTATTATACTTTAAGCGTACATCTCATCTACCCAATACCGAAACTTCAGAAATTATTAACTTTAATAAGCAGGAAATGCGAGTAACTTAATGGTTTGTTAATAGCAAGTATTGAAACTTTTAAAAAAGTGTGACCAAAGAGATTAATGTAAATTAATTTTCAACTAGAAAGAGAAAGAACACTGGATAGAATGACTGACAGACAGACAGACAGACATACAGACAGATGAATAACAGATAGATAGATAGATTATAGATAGATGATAGATAGATGATAGAACGATGGATGGACGAACATAATAAAAGAGATAGATAGATGCAGAAGATTTTTTGAATGTTAATGCATTAAAAATTCCATTTCTAAAATGCAAGTGAAATTCTAAATTTCATTTTTAGAATAAAAAAAAGAAATTAAAATTCTAAAATGTGCCTTCTTCAAAAGTTGTGCATTCAGATTAAATTATCTTTACTTGTTACTTTAATAATAACACTAAAACAACAAATAAAGATAAATCACAAATATTGCATTATATTACAACAGATGTTTTACCAGTAACATTCTTTTTGGAGGCTCTTAAATATGTTCAGTGGACTTGTGAAATGTCTATTTGATCCATTTAGGTGAATGGGAATGCCAAAAGAGTTTTCTCCAGATATTATAGACATCTCTGGACTCGATCTGAACCCTGCAAGAATAAACAAAACAGCTCTTTTTTTAGCGCCGCCCTGGTGGACTCCACTGGCCGGGCGTCTTGAAAGGGGAAGGATAGGGCAGTAGATTCACTTGAGATTATGATTTAAAACCTCTGCTAATAAGCTTTGCCATGCTGGGAAAGGGTGATCTCTGGGGCCATTAAATTGCAAATGAGTGATGATGTGCTAGAGAGGCTCCCCCCAGATCGCCAGCCACTGCTGCAGACATAAGGGCCTCTCATACACCTCAGCCAACACCAGACCCAGCTGGGTCCACTGAATGCACAGCCAAAAGCTGCGCAGGGTGTCTAGTCTCCCTACACGTCCTCTTTCCAGTCTATGCTTCAAGCTGAAAGTTATTACCCTGAATGTCATACAAACTCACACTGTATATTCAAAATAAATCCACATCTCCAAAACAAACAGGGTTTTTAATTAATCAGGCTGGCCTGTGAGAATACAACAACAAATGCACACATTCAGAACCGCACTGTCAGATCCGCACGGATTCAGGCGGGTTCATTTTTAGCTCTGGACCGACTGCGACCCTGAATTAGAAGGTCGTTCTCTGTCCGAGGCCATGATGGCCACAAAATAGTGCTTAAATCTTTAAAAAACGCCACCTATAAATTACTGCAAAGGACAGCGGGGTCAAAGCTTGGCGTGTAAACTGGCCAAGAGCCATCAATCTGCGGTGAGGGTGACATCTGTCTCAGGGACTCCCCTGTTCTCTCTTTCTCCCCGTTCGCTTTCTCTTTTATCCAGCCTCCCTTTCTCGCCATCCGTCTTTATCATGCTCTCTTGTAAATGAAGGCCCCCCCACTAAACCCAAACATATTAAAATTCATGAGCAAATGTTATGTCGCAGGTATTTCGACGCAGGGGCTTCTAAAGCACCCAGACTTTTTGTGGCATCACTTTCAGTGCAGGCTTAATGCCCATTTTGGGCATGAAATACAGATTTTCTGCTTCGGAAAGTAGGCTCTGCACATTGTAAACCGCCATGGAGACTTTCACTGCACGGTTGAAATCCAACCTGCAACTTCTATCCTGAAGATCTTTGAGTTTAGTCCCAGCAGCATTCGTCTGACCTCCCCTACCTCTAAAAAATAAGAAAGCCATAACTTATTCATATATTCGCAATTGCTCCAGATCTCACCTCCATTTGAAAAGCAAACTGCATGCAGTTTTAATTTCTGTGATGAAATAAGAAGTTGTTGGGTCTTTTTTTTTGTTTTTTTTGATAGCCGCTCTGATGGCAGCTGATGAGCACATTTTAACTGACCCTGAACTCTATAACACTGACTTTTTTAGTTTCTGATAGACTGAAAGGACAAGCAAAACAACTTTTTTATTTTGGTTTTAGCCATTTTAACCTTAAGATAATGGCTGACTGCCCACAAGTCTTTCAGGTACCATAGCTTTAAGTACAGCTGGGCGATAAATAATATCGAGATTGCAATAAAATGTATGTCTAAGCTAGGGACATTTTATAATATGGATTAATTAAACAGCCAATCACCAGCTGCTCTGTGTGTCTCTGAGGTGTTGGGTTTCATCACTACACAAACTAGGACATGACGCTCAGTTTCAGAGTCTTGCCATCTAAATATATGAGGACAGCCCACATGACTCATCTCAGAGCGTTTGAGAGCACTACAAGCACTTCAACGGCTTTACGATAAATACTGTCAATACACATTGAATTTGAAACAAATAGACATTATGACAGAAATTATATACTATTGTATATTAAAATGGATTTCTCAAATGAACAAATAATAATATTTTATTTTACGGAATATTAATACAACAAAGACATTATTTCCTCCACGTTTTAATTATAGGAGTTCGGTTTTGCAGCATATTATTTAGAAAATAATTGTTCGTTTTGTTGCAATTAATTTGTTATATTTCGATGAATTACATTGTAAAAGATTCTTTAATTGTTAACTTTAATGTTTAGTATTATTCATTAGACACCATTTTTGATGATATATTTGTATTAAATCATAACTAGTTAGCTCGCTCTGGGGAGTTAAATAAAAGTGAACAAACATATTTCCATTCATTCTTTAACAAATAGGTGAAAAGCATTTCCTTCCCCATTAATAATATATATATACATATCACGTGATATAAAAAAAAATATATATATATTGTGAATACTTCTGGCTATATCACCCAGCCCTAGCAAAAGCTGTTAAAAACATGCATAGACAAAAAGGTTCAGTCCGGTTGGTCTTTAAATGCCTTAAGCCGAAAGCATTTCAGTCTAATAAATATCATGACATTAAAATCCTATTTACATGCAATAACACTGAGTGGGAAAATCACTAATGAGGATTTATTTGTTAACAATGCCTCAATAAAAAAAATCGTAGTCCCCTATGAATAACAAATAGACTGTTTCAGTAGACGTCAAGCTAATTATAATCTCATAATGGTTTAATAGGGGGTTGTTCCAGAATCATCACGTGTTTTTCTTAGGGTACGTGAGCATTGTCAAATTACTTCTGTATCAAACAACGCTGTGACTGTATAACCACAAGAAAAATAGAAATACACAGCTTACTTTAAATGCTACATATATACACTTACGCATGTACTGCGTATATGCCGCATGCATAAACATTGCAATCTCCACGCACTGGAGTCGGCCGGTATAATATCACCATCTCGATCTGCTCTGACTGCAGACAAAGCGTATCCTCCACCCTCATGTATCCAACAATGCCCTCCTGCTTCTCTAGAAACGACTAGTTTCCACACATCAGTGGAATACAGCTCAGCACAAGATGGTACATTAGCATAGGTACGAGAACACCTTGTGTCTGCACAGACGTACTCTGTGGTAAGTTCTCCAAATAATAAAAAATACAGACTGATGGTTGTTCTGACATGTAGCTCACAATGCACTGTTGCTTCTGTCAAAAAAGAAAAGACAAATTATGCTTAATATAGCTAATCTGATTAATCTATATGCCCGTAACTCTACCACACTGTATGCACTCATGCTATCACTGACCCATGGAATATGGTTTCATCTGTTCATCGCAGGATTTTCTGTGCATGCACTGCAGGATGCAGCAGTATTTAGTTTTGTATGTTGGATGAGTCCATAAATTGTTGGACACAAATGTTTATTTGTGTGGGATTGTGCTCAGGAGTACAGCCAGGCCCACACGTCTCAGAAAGATATGAAGGACTGGGACAAACATGATTACAACTTAGAAAAATTTAATAAATACATTAAATAAATATATATGAATAAATAAAATTGGGTATCTGTAAAGCTAAAATTGGTTTTATTAAAAAAATGTAATTAACAAAAAGGACATATTAAATTATACGATTATGCTAGATATACTATATAGGATTTTATTTGATTCCAGGCCTTCTTAAAGAAAATTATACCACTACACAAACACATCAAGCACCTAAGATGATTTTTTTTATTTTATTTTTTTCCAAAGAAAAGATATGACCAGGACAAAATCAAACATACACAAACAAAACCAAACAAAACAAAACCACACCAAACAAAACCACACCAAAGAAAACCAAACAAAACAAACAAACCAAATCAAACCAAACAACCAAACCAAAACAAATAAAAAAAAAAACAGACCAAAATAAACCAAACCACACCACACCAAACCACAAAACAAAAAAGTGCATGTGCACTCCTGCCCTTACGTGTTCAAAATCTGGCTAATGTTTTCAGCTACCATTTATACTATCAGCGCCATTTATCACATTTCTGCAGATCTTGCAGAATGATAAAATGCAAAAAAAACCTGCCTAAACCTGCTCACAGCCAAAAAAACAAACAAAAAACAGCTAGTCTTCAAACCAGGTTTATTGTCATTTTACAGCTTCAGTGTAGCCCAATTTACAAACCATTATATAAAAAAAAGACATAGGGATGATTAACAGTACACAGCCCCTTCATTCCTTTCCAAATAGTTTGCTATCTTTTTCTACTTCTTTGTGCTTGTCTACACCAAAAAGTAATTAAAATGTTGCTTGCTTAAATCAGTCCAAACAATGAAAATGATCTAAGCTATTACCTAGGCTTTTGTCTGCTTTTAGTTCTCTACCTAACCATTCTCTGCACACTCTGCTAATTAATGGAGTTTGAATACAGCATCATTAGACTAACAAATATGTAACGCTTCACATAATGAGAAAAAAAGAATTTAAAATGATGTAAAGGGCTCAGACAAAAAGAGCACGCTGGTGTATTTTTAACAAGATGGATGCTGCAAAAATTCTCAGAACGCATCAGGTACAATGAATTTAAAAAATAATTAAATGTTAAATTACAATGACAATGTGGTTGGTGTTACATTTATATTTTGCTCGCAGAGTAGAGAAGTGAAAACGGTTTCTGGAGGAGAAAATAAGCAATCATGGGTCTAAATAGTTTATTGCCTATAAATGCTATAATACCGGGAGAAAATTTCCATTCACCCCGCATGCTTCCCTCTTTGCTCATTGGCAAACACAGAATTTGAACCAATCACCAAATCACTCTAGAGCCAAAGGAAATCATGTCAGCTCTGATTAGCTACTAACTGTTCTGAGCTGTGACGTCAAATGCAGCAAATAAGAAAAAAAAGCCCATTTCATGCTTTTAAGAGCTTACAGTATGTAATGAAATCTATATAATCTAGTTAAATATATAAATACGTTATCATAAAAATGTTTTCTGTTTTCAAAAAGGAATAGTCAAAAAAACTGGCTGTATTTTGGCCACAATGACACCTTTTCTTAGCTTTGCCTAGACAGCAGTGCACATATCACTCCTAACCCTTAATATTAAAACACACACACCACAATAACACTTAGATGATGCAACTATAGTTTGAAAACAGAAACTATTAATTTAGCTAGAGTTGTTGTCAGAACACTGCAAGGCTTCGGAGCTTCTTAAATCAAAATTGTGATCCACAGGCAGGGCGAGATAAAACCAGCGTGCCGCAGAGGGGGGTGTGGCCTCGGGCTTTTCATCGGCGCAGTTTATATGAAATTACAGCTAAACCTTATAAAACTTTTAAGACTGAACCCAGTTTAGCCCTGCCTTGCTCTTTGAGTCCTGCTATTTACATATATGAAAACACAACAAGGCCATTACGCCGGACATAAATCTTGCAGGATAAAATTTTAGGAAGCCTGCAAAAGCTGCGCAGCGTAGCATATTTGCATAGTTTTCAATTTAGAAACTAAATTTCCTCCGCCAAACGCCATTACTTCCAGTTTAAAAGTTCACACGGCATAACGCAACACAGCTATCTGACAGAGAGTTATGGTAGATAGATATAGATGAAATTCATGAGATGAGTGTTCTGGGATTAGCTGTTGCACATAAACAAATCTCCGTGTAGTCCGAATGACTGAAAGAACTGAGATGAGTTTTAAAATGCCTCGAGGTGTGAGAAAAGGGTTACATTTTTGCCCAATTCAGACTGCCAGACAGGATCTCTATCCTGTAGAACTCCAAACCTGCAGCAAACACATGCAGCTTTTCCTGTTCCCTCTCTTTCATCTGCAAGTCATGGCTCACCTTGAGTAACTATCTTTTTTCTTGATGGCCAACCTCTGTGGCGATCACCTCAAATAACACTGGATAAAAACACTTCTGCCACCCTCTCGACTGTCCGCCTGAAAAATGGCCCTGCTCTCACGGATGCATATTTACATGCATGTTCGTGCCGCCTCTGCGACTGGTATTCAGTGCAGACGTGCCGCATATTGAGAAAGCGACCTGCGGACAAGTGGCGACCTCCGCGGTAACATGTCGACTCACTCAAACAAAACAGTCGCATCGATCAATTGGTGCGGAAACCGAACTTGAAGCGGGAGCTTGTCGGCACTTTCTCGATGGGGATGAGCGATCGGAGACTAGAGGCTTGAGAGGATTTGGGATGGGGCGAGGCTCGGAACATCTGCAGATCCAAACGAGCTAGAGAGGAAAAAAAAGAGAAACGCTGTGTGTGCAGATGATGCAACAGCAATGCAATAGTGAGTCCAGGACGCGAGCTGAATTAACACCAAGCCGCAGGAGGAAAAACCCAGCGTTTCTCTTTCTCCGGCAAGGACATCCAATTGTCTTTTGGAAAAATCTTGCCCAGAAACTCAGGTTTAGGTTGCCCAGAAACAGAATTTTCTTCCCCGTTAACACAGTCTCTCGATAACACATCACCCCAATGGAAAACATTCATAATCATAAATTTTTCAAAGAGGGCTTGTTTGGACCCTCGAAACACGACAGTCTAGAAAATAAAAATCACCTTGGACATGGATATTTGGAAGTTAGGAATCTTAATAAACTTAATCTTCACCTCACAAACACAGCTAGCTGTGAGCTGCAGGTAAACAAGACCATGCTAACTGTGCCAACCGCAGACTCTGTCAGCCAGGAGAGACAGTCGGCAGTCGATGCATAGCGGCAATCTCCCCTACGCTAAAAGGCGTGCAAGGAGAAGACGTTACGGTCCGCAGCATGTTTCCTGTTGCTGCTGGTGACCAGTACAAATGGCCTCTATTAGCTGTGCTGAGTCACGCAGAGCAGCCAAATGAAAGTGCTGGAGGACTCAAGAACTCCCCCCCGCTCAGGCCTGCCCCAACTACCCGGTTTTCTCCATCCAACTCTCTTTCACGGTCTACTTCAATTACTCAGTTTAAAACTAAAGCCCATTCCTGCGCTAAACTTTCTGTTAGTCTGTTTTCATCCATCTTTTTGTTTTGTTTCTCCTCTTTCTACCAATCTCTTTTTCAATCCATCACTCTCCTGATCTCCGTCCTTTAGCCAGCGTCGTAGTATTTGCCTCTTTCTCACTTTTTCCCGAGAGACAGGAGTCTAAAGACTAGATAACTGATGTACAGAATCATTACTTTGGCTGCTCAGGCATGAGGATGAATGGAGCCCCCTCCACTCAGCGTCTCATTAGAGTCCACACGTAAAATGCATCGTGTTTTATTCAGTCATCACTCCAGATGCGTATCCAGCATGGCGAAATCAAATATATACCCGCATGCCACGTCTGCATATCAAAAACAGAGCGCAAAAGTAGACCATATGCATGAGAATAATGACTATCAAAAATAGACGGCGTGAATTCAGCAGCACAGTACGAAAACGCAGCGTCTCCTCCTACGTGCTTCTTTATAGCATCAAACGTGTTCCCTCTCCACCTACACTCATCACAACTTCAAACGCTCACGCTTCTCAATGATGGTCGCTTCTGGTGTTTACCTGCACGATGCGGGTTCGTTTTCTAACGATTTTAGAATCTGCTGAAAATGAGAGAGAAACTAAAACTGCACCGCTAGCAATTAAAGATAAAGTTCACTCAGAAATTAAAATTGAATCATTATTTACTGACCTTCATGTCTTTCCAAATCTGCTTGACACAAGTGGATCCAAACAAAAACAGAAGTTCATGTAGGACATTCTTCAAATTATCTTCTTTCGTGTTCAGCAGAAGAATGAAACTCATACAAGTTTGGAACAACAAGAAGCTTAGTAAATAATGACAGAATTTTCATTCTTGGGTTGGTAGGTGATCTAGACACTCCATCTGGCTCGCCAAACATTCCTCAGTCTGTCATGTCAACATCTAACCAATCAGAAACTGCCTTTAGGCGACACCAATATTTGCACTGAAAGCTTGAGGTTCTGCCGTTTCCGTTATCCTAAGACCCCAACAGAGAGCTGCAGACCTGCTCTCAGGACCTCAGTTCAGCGTGGAGTGTAATGGTAAATCTTGAACGATGTGTGTGGGAGGGTAAGTGCAGTGTTTCCCTGCCTTTACAATAGGGGGGTGGCTCGAAATTTTCTTTATTATTTATTTTCATTTTAATTCAGTGATTTTAACTTTTAATTTAGTTATTTTAATGCTTTAAAGAGCAAATTTAGATTGTAATGTTCTGCAAAGGTACAGCTGTCATAAAACCAGAGAGAACCTTTCTGCTTGGCTAGAAACTGTAAAAAAAAAAAGTCAAATAATAGCGTTCCAATTGGTCAGTGTTAGAGGAACTCGGCTTAGCCTGACAGTTAGCCTTCTCCGGACCAGGTTAGTTTCCCAGCATAAGCTGCCACAGTGACCGAGCTTGATCTATGTTAAATTTGCTTTATGGAACCAAATCATTTGACAATGAGTCAGATAACTGAAGTAAGCCTAGCTTATTTGGTTAACTTGTTTTATGAAACAGGACTCGAGGCATTAAAAGTGATCATATTTTTACATTGCCTAGTATGTATCGAATCGCATCAATCGCAATCGGATCGACCTGTCATAACAGGTAAATCATATCGAATCGCATCGGTAGCTGCTTCATATGTATCTTTAATGTATCGTATCGTTGGCTATGCATCGAGATGCGTATCGTATCGGCCTCAGTCATGAGATGCACATCCCTAGTAGAGAGTAACAACGAACCTCCCACTTGTCGAGCAGTCAGTCACAAGTTGTGATGACAGCGAAGGAGCTTCTCCTGGAAATTAAGTGATCGGCAGCCGACCTTTATTGTTTTATTGGCAGCTGATCTTGTTTGGCCTTGCCCAAAAATGCTTTGCCATGCATATCATTTTCCAAATGTCATTTATGTGAAAATATGAAGTCTGTAAAGAGCCGTTAACAGATGCCAGAGACGCTGAATACAGACGCAAAGAGAAAAATACAGTAGCAGGCAGATCACTCACTGTTCATGATGCACTAACTATTGGAAGAAAATAAATATTAAAAAATATTGATTAAATATTGAACTAAATATTGATTTGGGGGTTTATATGAATGTGCTTCTGAGGGGAACTGACTGTCTTCAGAAATGTTTACGTGGTATTTCCTTTTAATCTTGTCTCTGTATAGTTCATATTAAAGCAGTGTCTCAGCGCAGTGCTGCTTTGTTTACAGCGGTAACCAAAGAAACACTGTATCCGGTGTTCCAGAAGCGCCTTCTGCTGTCAGAAAGTGAATCTACGTCTCATTCAGAGCTTCTGCTGTTTGCTTCGTTCAGGCATGTAGTATAATTTCACAAAGCTAGTCAGAACAGAACATTCTGTTTGTGCTTCAAATTGGGTTGTTATTAAATCAACTTATGTATATGAATTATATAACTAAAATTAAATAACTGTAATTACAGATTTAGATTAAATAAAGATGTCAGTCTTTATTTTTCTTTTAAGGGCAGGGCAGCAGTAGAATCTAGCCCCCCCCCCCCCCCCGAAAATCAACCATCCACATCAAAAGCTGCAGGACAGCCCACATTTTAGTAACAAATCAAAGAAAAAATAAACAAATACTACTGTTCCAAATATTCTGTATGTTGCTCAAAATATATTGCGTTCAGTTTTTTTTTTAAATGAACCACATTTAGAGCGTACAAAACAAATACAGTGAACGTAGATTTGCTTAAGGTTATCATACCGGCAAAATCTCATACCGGCCCATGGCTAGTCTATACCTTGTTCTTTGATAAACAAACTAAATAGCTTATGTAATTTATCTTATGTACACGACGGGCATGTACTTTCTTTCTCTAGTTTTTTTTTTTTTTTTTTTTTTTACGTGGTGCCTCTCTGCATCGTGCACGTGGAGTTCCCACCCGTTGCTCGCACCACAAGTGAGACCGCCCACTAGTATTTTGTAAATATTAAGCCGAAAAAGCTATTAAACATGAATTCTGGGGTCTCTGTGTTAATGGATGGCGCAGACGCGCGGTTTTGTTTACTACTCGTACTGAAGCGCGTGTGACGCTTGCGGTGTTTTCAGCCTCTGCCGCCTCAATATATGTGTACATGAACACATAAACATAATCTCAAGAACTTCTCTGAGTCACTTCATGAGCATTTTAGCTTTTGATTTGAGTAAAACTAGCGTCATATCATATACACAGAAATTTAAAGGTATTCACGGTAACCCGTCAAAATAAAAGTTTGGTTTTACTTGAAGGCATTGCGGCAGAAATATGACTATTGTTCAGTATAATGTACGTAATAGGCTACTACTACTAAAATTATTAAAACCATATTTTTAAGGAATAAGCATTCAATATTTCTTCAATGTTTTAATTGTAGAATTAAATGACCTTTATTTTCCCCAATACCATTGGTTTACTTCCAAATTCAAGTAAAAAAGACTGGTTTTATGCCTTAATTTAAATACACAACAGAATTTCTGAGGAAAAAAAATCATAAGGCTATTGTAAGAATAAATGAAACTTGTTTTTATGCTTTCAAATAATAAGACATGCACAGAATTTGGTAACAATAAAACATAACATTGAAAAAATTAAAAAATTTCATAGGGCCCTAGACATGTAATTTTTGTTAAACTTTTAATAAATTGATGTAAATTGTTCAGACTCATGATGGCACGATCATTAGAACAGAAGGCTCGCAGTGCTTCTCACACCCAATATCTCTTTAGTGACTCCTCACACACAATTACCCAAACCCGCCAGCCCCACCGTCATAACCAATTAAAAACCCCGGACCACCAACCCCCCAAGCCATAAACCTAGGGGAAACACTGAAGAGAGTGAATAAATGAATGACAAAACCCCTTCTAGCCTGTGAATGGAAAGAGAAATCGCATGATTGGGAGAGGAGAGACGGCGGAGACATGCAGTAGGCTGGAGGAGGTGATAACGTGTAAAGAGAGGAAGTGGGTGGAGGTGGAGACGGATGAAGTGCCAAGATGGAGAACTTCCTATAATGATGAAAAACAAGACAATGCGATCATGTTAATGATCAAGGGGGGGGGGGCAGACAACTGTAGGACTGGAGTTTTAACAAATAATAATTTGTTTGGGAGGCACTGTCAGAAAAATAGTTTTAGGGAAAGCTTGGTAGCTTTTAGCTTGTCACTGGTGCAAATCATTTGAAGTCACCATGAAATAAAAATTGACAATTTTTTTTTTTTTTTATTGCATGTTGCAGTGTTCATTTTAAATGATTTATCTGTACACACCATAATTTTAAATTAATGTGCCCTCATAATCTTACATCAAAAACACTAAAAAAAAATGTTTCCCTCGCAACGACATGACTTCTCTGATGACGTGTACACTGGCATGAGGATGATCCCTCCAATCCAGCAAGCTGTCACTCTGACGCGAGATCACAGCAGTTAGCGAACAATGATCCAATCAATTCTCACTGGACAAAAATAAGTCCTGCCCTACCTTTTTTTCCTCATTTCGAGGATCTGTTACACTGAGATTTAGGCCTACGTCAGGAGAGGGGAAAAAAAGACGACTGCAAATTCTGTTTCATGCCGACTTTAAAGGAACAGTTCAACTGAAAATTAAAATTCTGTAATCATTTACTCACGCTCATGTTGTTCCAAATCTATATGACTTTCTTTATTCCATGAAACTCAAAAGATCTTTTGGGTCCTTCACTTTATGGAAGAAAAAAAACACTTGAGACAAAATATCTTCTACGTTTGACAGAAGATATAAATGCATGCAGTTTTGGAACAACATGAGCATAAATAAACGACAGAATTTTAATTTTAGGTGAACCATTCCTTTAAGGGTACACTTTTTAAGGGTACTGGCCCAGTGACAAGCGGTTATAAATGCACTACTTTTTCTGAAAGTGAAGGGAAAGGTCAGTTTTACAAAACAGCATATTAAGTTCTTGAAGCAACGAGAGATCCAAAGAGGACAGGCCTCAGCGTACTCCAGGGTACGGAGAGAACGGCACTGCTGCCAAAGGGAAATGGATTTTGAGAGACACTGACGCCAGTGCTTATGTTGTGGAGAGGGAGTGAACGAGTACCTAAACTCAGTTATAACATGGAGCCAAGCAGGCCTGACGACCACATTAGTGAACACGGGGCCCTGCAGTGGGGGGATGGGTACAAAGGACCATATATTGCAGAAAGGAGACAGTTCCTAGAATCAGCCGGCACGACTCCCCATAGTTCACAAGCAACATGATTAACCACCAGACGGGGAGTACTCCAGCGGTGCTATTAATAAAAGATAACCTCCTACCCTCCCCAGACCCGCTTCTCAAAGCCACATTTTTGCTAGGCACATACAGAGGACAGCTTTGTTTACTACAACAGAGGGACTACATCCCCAGGGCTGGGGTACGCAGCTCTTCCCTCGGCTCCCAGGGCCGGATGGGTAAATTAGCCACTGATGTGACCCTAAACAATGTCTTCTGGGTTGGGGATCAATTAGACAAGCCTGTGAAATAATGACACCCCTGGGAAAATGTTCCTAGGGAGACCCCCTTTGGGCCCCTGGCTGAGGTCTTCAGGAATTGATCTTTCCGAACACACCACAGGTACACAGCTTCAGCAGTAATTACCACACTGCAGGAGCAGACGATCACACAAACAAGGCACAGTTGTGGCCGAACCTAACCAGAGACGCGAGTTGCTGCGTAGGACACCAACTGGCGAGGAGAAGATAAGCAGGAGGTAATTATAGTTCGGTTGCCGTTACCGCTAGAACACACCACGCTGAAATGCTATTGTGCAGACTGTCATCATAAATTAATATTTTATTGTGAAGCAATAGAACAGGAACAATCACGACTACACAACCCCAATTAAGAGGTTACTGGACAGACCCTTTCAGCACAGATCCTATCCTTGCTCATAATGTACTCTTTCATTGTCTTGACGGCTGCCATTTACCTTTAGTTGCTGCACGATCATTCTTAGACAAAAGGCTCAAGAGCTTTTTTGTGCACACAACACAATCGCTAAAGAAAACTAATTGAGGGAAATGTTTACAGAAGCTAGAGTACACACACATTTGTTTTTCTACCATGGTGTGGACTTTCTATTGGCTTCTATTGTTTTAATACGGAGTTAATAACATTTTCCATCTTCACCAAATATCAGAAAAGCCTGTAGAGCTCAGGCTTTTATATCCTTGAAGATCTAGTCAGCACAATGTAGGCAAAACCTGAACACACACACAACACACACACACACACACACACACACACACACACAGAGAGAGAGAGAGAGAGAGAGAGAGGCCACAATGGACATTTTTTTTATGGACTTACCAAGCGAGCTGGACATCAAGACAGCTTCTACAGGGATCTTCACACTACCCTTAACCTTGGGTTAACATCTTTCTCAACACCGTGTAAAGGCCAGTTTTAAACCTGAGTTAAGTACACGTTCTACACTTGCAATTTTGGAAGGGGTGTTAGCCTTACTTTTAACCCTGGGTTATATACTAGCGACAATGCGTTACACTAACATTAAACGTTATGGCGAGTTGTTTAGCAACAGACACCAATCATAACGTGCCTCAGTTCTTACCTCATTAAAAATTAATGCGCTTTGTACAGTCGCTAAAACTTTCACACGCCTCCACGACTGAGGGGAAACAGTTAAAAATGTCGAACGGTAAAGGCAAACGCGTTAAGTAGAATGATGAATAGACGATATTATTTTGCTCCACATAGCGACTTTTCACACAGATGAACAAGCAGTTATTAAGCGTGTAGTATTTGTCCAACGTTAATATTCAAATAAGAACGTTACAAATGCACAGCGTGGAAATCTCAAAGCCTGACTACCTAAAATGATCAACTAAGCAAGGTAGTATGAACAGCGTGAAGCACAAAATAAGATACGTCCATTTCAAGTGTGAAAAACTCACCCCCAACCTCAAAATAGGCTCGCGTAAAAACCCCGAAGTACCGTTTGCGGTCTAACAAAATTCGCTTCGTGTTGACTACGGAACAATTCTAAATCAATACTTAACTTTCATAGTATGAACAATTCCCCAACACATTTCATACATGCATATAAACAGCCAGTACATCCAAGCCTGTCATCCGATTTTATGATGGAAACGGAGGCAAAGCAAATCAAGACATTCTAGTGACAGGAACCGAGTGCGAAACGTACCTTTGTGCATGCCAGTGAAGCGGTCTTTCAGCACGGTGAGCTCGTAGATCTTGCCAAATTCCTCGAAGAGCGGCCGGAGGTCCTTCTCGTCCAGGTTGCGGGGTATCTGTCCGATGAACAGTTTGATGGCATCGTGGTCCTTCATGGGAATGGTGGCGCAGCTCGCGGGACTGTGCGTGTGGCTTATTCCGTTCACGAGCCCGTTCGTACTGGCCGCTCCTCCGTGCACCGCGGCGTCCACCTGTCCGTTCGTTAAAGTTGCCATGTTCACCGCGAGGACTTTCAGCTGCTACGCCTTCAGAAGTGTTTCAAACGACGGGATGAGACGTCCTACTCTGGTTTTCGCCGAAAATGTACAGATGCAAACACGTACCATTGAACACAATCAAATATCAAACGCGTTTGGTCGTCCAGGCGGAGGCGTGTTTCCTTGTACGTGTCCCTTACAACTCAATTCATTAATGTAATAAAAACGAGAGAGAGAGACCGACCGAGAGCGTTCGCTTTACCTCCGTTCCCCTCGCCCCTGCTTCTAGCTACCCTTTTATTTTTTGCATTGAGAAGTCGGTATGGGTGTCCTCCCGGTTTAAACCAACAGGGCTGTCTCAAATGCGCTCAGTGTAGTGGGGAGGAAGAGAAGAAAAAGCAGCTCTCTTTATGTCACACGACGCTCTCTCTCCCCCTCTCATCGTTATACAGAAACATGGTATGTTCCGCCGAAGGAGAGGGACTATAAATAAAGAAAATATCACATTTACACGGCTCTTTGTACGGTGCCTTGTGAATGACGCGCCTTAGACTTGTACACAGTGGCATTCAATGTTTATTTAAAAAAAAAAAACGTGTATGCATTGTTGTTTTTTTCAACGCACTCTAATGCATAATGTTCCCCTAAATGCATTTCTCAGGAAAGCATCAAAGGATTCACCAAAATTCGAGGGGAACTAATGGACAGCGCCAGTGCTGAAACGCTCGGAAAGTGCAAGGGCAAAAGCAGCCTTATGCATGTAACCTCGCCGGGATAAATCATTTCAATTTTATCATTATGATTATTTTTACTTATCATTCAAAGAAATACAAAAATGTGTTTGTATTTAATCGAGGTAATGTCTCTTTTCAAATGTACGAGCTAGAAAGAGGGCTGTGAGCTCCTCCGCGCGGTGTTGGGCAGGGAGGTGACACTGTTTGTGTGTGTGTGTGTGTGTGTGTTCAGGAATGGGGGTAATAAACATACAAATCCGTATCATATAGTTGGTTCCTAGAGCAACCTTTAACCCGTTCAGTCCTAGTGTTCATTCCAGCGAGCATCGCTTTTATCTGGGAGTTTTGTATGGTTTTGATCATTTGATGCCATCATAATGCATTTTTAGATTGGACGGATATGTCAATCTATGAGTGCTACAAATGTTTTTTTTCCCCCTTGCTCAACAACCTTCTTTTGAATTATGGCAGAACAATATGGCACAGTTTGAATGTTTATAACCTTAATATGTAAAAACAACAACAATAGCTTCTATATTACAGTTTAAATAGACTGTTTTCCATTTCAATATATTTTAGTTTTGTCACTTTTTGACACTAAAACTATTTTTCAAAGAGCTAAATAATTTTAAATAAGATTATTGAAGTCCGTTTTACAAGAAAGTGCTATTGCGTTTTTTCGAAATATATTTCTATTTTCTAAAATATATTCAAATGGAAAACAGTTATTTTAAATGCAGCCTTGGTGAACATATGAGACATTTGACCCCATTGTGTATGTGTGTGTAAACAACACACACACACACACACACACACAGTCTGGATGTTGCTACAGTTTAGAACCAATGCCCATTGTAATGGACATTACAAACAGCTATTGAAATCTTATCATAAAACATTTTTTGACTGATTATTATTTATGGCTGCATTTAGAGTAGAATTAAAGCATGGCCATATTTTTTACATCCCTGGAACATAATTCAAGAGCAATGGGTCAATAGCTGACAGTAGAAATTTTAAGTACTCTTTGAAAGATTATTTATAGTCACATCTTTTCACTTAGGAGCTCACTTTGATTGTGTCTGTGGATTTCATCAGACAAAAATGCTGTTGTGAATCACTGTTCACTACAGAGCATTTGTTTCAATGATAAACTCTCTTTCACCGAAGCCAAAAACTAAGTGTCTCTTCAATTTAATATCATAACCCCATCAATGAACCTACAGAGATCTGCTGTTCTTTCTGATCAGGAAAAACAACCCTGATGTAATGAAGACTGACAGAACAGATGTAATGAAGACTGCTTGGAGGTTTGAGTGACGCCGCCAAACATCTAACCTGAGCCCTCAACACCTCTAAAATCCCACTTATCCACGATACGAACCGCTGTTGACAGTCAAAGCGTGTATGCACATGTGCAAATGTTGCATGCAAGCCTCCAATTTCCACACCAGAGCACACAACCACAGCGTTTTTCATGTTGACAATGACACACCACTGTCGAGACCAAAGCACCTGCTCATAATGATGGGAAATTGTAGGCTGCTTCAGAGTTCCTGCTGAGCACGAGGCCCACGGAGAACAACAGGCATACATGTGCTTGGCACTGGCACAACGGCAGGTAGGAGTGCTCAAGTGAACTCAAAATGGAGGAAAACAACAAGCCGCTTTAGAGGAGGCCTTCTGAATGCTCTGAAAAGCCCATGACATAGCTGTTCAGAACAATGATTCTCAATTAGTTTTGCATCAGAACTCAGATTTGGCGCTGGCCTCCTTGGGCCCCTGATCCCCCCTGTCCCTGTTCCGCCCCACTTGTTTTCCCACGACCCCGTCCGGGTTTCTTCCCTCCGGCTTTCTTTCGTTCTTTTTTCTTGTGTCTGCTCTGTCCCCCCCCCCCGCCACTTTTCTCCCTCGCCTTTGTGCATCCCCAGCTCCCGCTGTTCCCGTCTTCCTGCCCAAACAGCTCCTGCACTTCGTATGCCAGAGACACCCTAGCGCCCTTCCAAGATATGACCTCGCGACTATGCGTAGCTTTATCTATGGGCGTTGAATTGCGCCGGCTTGCAACTGAACAGATGATTTGTAAATTGACTTGGCCACCACCAGAACTCCGATCCTGATATCGGTTCTCTTAACCTTTCTGTCTTTCCCCCAACCCGAACCTGGGCCCCAGTAAAGATTAGTCGAGCGATAGACAACACTGAACCTGGTCTAACTACCTGCACCATAGATGTCTACATACAAAAAAAGCAAGGTTCTTCACAAAAACACGAAGATCGTCCAGACGCAAACACTAGACGACAGACCACCCATTTTACTGAAATGCTAGCAAAGCGGGCACATCACTAGAATGACGATCTCGAGGCGATAAGCACAACAAGCAACGACCGCTGCAAAACATAATGTTTGCTATGTCGTTTACTACAACACCATAAAATCAATACCCACCCCTTACACACCCTCGCATACACAACACGAAGCCAAATTACACCCAAGACCGACAACACCAAAACAGTCACAAATAAAGTAGTTTACACGTACGCTTTGCAGAATGTGTAAGGTTTTCTATGACGTCTGATTGCAAATTCCTTTTTGGACCTAAGTGCAGCCTTTATTTTTAAGAGTTCACAATAATACAATAAATGCAATGAATTGCATCATGCTATGTTTCTTAGAAGAGCAACTTCTCTTAATTGCATCTTTCCAAATAAGTAATTTATAGCTCAGCTGCTCTTTTATCTACATTGCATCTCTTATTGTTTCATGTTCTCCGCCCAAAGGTCAACTGGGCAAATATTAAAACACAGTATAATCTTGTATGTGTTTGGCCTTAACGATGCGATTTTAAAGCGTTGGATGCGGTCCAAAGCAGCATTAAAAAGGAAACGAAAAACACTCCATGGCCCTCTCACCTACCGCACTCAGAGGCTGTAATGGCCCGTTAATGTCATTTCGGACTGTCAGTATAACCCAGCCCAGCTGAGTCAGTCCGCTTTCTTTGGCAGGGCACTGTGCTCGGTTCTGCAAGCATACCCTTGGGGCCACGCTGCCCGAGATCACGCCTGACTTGCCTTGAGCCATATTTTTAATACAAGGACGAAATGTGTTAGCACAAATCATTGTAATTATGTTCTCTGCATAGTATCGCAACGATTACATAAGTTATGTTGCCATTATTGTTCCCTATAGTCTTTTTCTTTGCCCCTCTCTTGTCTCTTTTGCTGTTTTCAAGCCGGCCCAAATGAAAAGCGTCTGATGAGCACGTCCATCATCGTGATAATAATAATCATACACAATTAGCGGGTAATTTACAGACCGATTGGTCTACAGAGGGAGCACCGTAGGTCGCAGGGAGTGCGGTTTGATGAACCTGGAGTGGAACTGGAATGCTCCAATCTAAATTTCAGCAGAGGAGTGGTCGCAAGAGGAGAGTCTCGCATTTTCATCCTAAAATTTGATCTCAGCGGTATGTCTATGTGAATGAGCCTTACAATCAAATGACAATCATACTTATTTTTTTTCTGTCAATAAATAAATAATAAATCCAAATGTTATTTTCTTCGACAGCAGGCCTGCTGCTAAAAATATGCACTGTCGTTCCATGCTTCTGCATGGCTGCTGGAACAACAGTAAGCTGCTGTCCGTGGTGCTGAAATATTCTCACTGAGGCAAAACTAGTCAAAACCAGTAAAACGTTAGGAATAATGACAATTTTTTAAATGAAGAAGTGTCTTATGCTCACCAAAGGCGGCATTAATTTGATCAAAAATACAGTAAAAGCTGATTTTTGATATATCAAATTTAAAATAACTGGTTTCTACTTGAATACATTGTAAAATGTAATTTATTTCTGTGATGGCAAAACTGAATTTTCAGTATCATTAGTCTTCAGTGTCACATTGTCTTTCAGAAATCATTCTAATATGCTGATTTGATGCTCAAGAAACATTTCTCATTATTATCAATGTTGAAACAGTTGTGCTTCTTCATATTTTGTGCAAACCGTGACACATTACCATTCAAAAGGGAGGGGTAGTTTTTTTTTTATTATTTTAAATAAATGCTGTTCTTTTGAACTTTCTGTTCATCAAAGAATCCTGAAAATGTATGTTCGTTTCCAAAAAAATATTATGCAACAAAAAACGGTTTTCAACATTGATGATAATAAGAACCATTAATTGGGCACCGATAAAAAGTGAGCACTAAATCAACATTTCTGAAAGATCGTGTGACATTAAAGACTGAAGTAAATGATGCTGAATATTTAGCTTTGCCATCACAGTAATAAATTATATAAAAAAAAAATATTTAAATAGAAAATAATTTTAAAGTGCAATAATATTTACTGTTATTTGATCTAATAAATGTAACTTTGTTAAGCATTGTGACTTATTTATAATATTATACTGAAAGTAACAAAAGCCTTTTTTGACACCCCTCACACTTTGACAATAGAGTGCACTGAAATAACTTGTGCCCTTGGAACATTACTTTGAATCAAATCCTGTTCCGGCGGTGTAATTGTTGAGGAAGGCAAATAAACGAGTGGCAAATGAAATTCTTGCAGGGCAGCTTGCACAAATAGATTGATAATGTGCGCCAGCCGCCGTAAAGTACGTTGAGGTTTTGATATTACCTGTTCTGCATATTAATGTCTCTCCTAACCTGTCCTTCATACAGGACAAAGTTCTAAATCTCAGAGAGCCTTGAGCCTCGGAGGCGGTTCATCATCTCAGTGTAATTTAGGAGGACGAGCAGGAAAAGGGCAGAGGAGCACAGAACTCCAAAAAACCTTTAACAGAGCGGCACTATGGAAAAGACGCCGGGTTCAGCTAATTGGAACCTATAAATGTGAGGAAGCAGAAAGAAAATTAGTCATGTGACTCCAGTCAAATACAGGCAAATAAAACAACCGCCAAGCAAGCATATAAAAGGTGATAATTATCAGATCCACTGAGACTATGGTACATGCCAGTCTGAGAAACTTTACAGAAAGCCACTCTTGAATTTCATAAATTTAACAGCTATGTTGCAGAAAAGGATCTGATTTTACTAATAAGAAAAAAGCTATTTGGATCAATACCAAGGGACACATATATGGAACGGATAAAACATTGGATTGGTGGAGTTTTTCCCCTTTAATTATTGTTTACTCTAGAGGAGCTGCTTATCGTGAGAGCAGTGAGTTTTTTTGCATCAGAGGGGAGCCGTTGGTTGTTAGAGCAGTATTGAAAACAGATTAGCGCTATACCACTTGACACAGTTGGGGATTTCTTTCTAACTTAAATCCCCAATCACAACTCTCGACTGACTCTCGACTCCTCTACCCCATTGTAGAAGAAAACACAGCATTGAAACAACATTATCCCCATTCAGAAGACAAGCTGAGCTCTCTTTGAGGAAAAGGCCAAAATGACAGTGACCTAAGCTACATCCCGCATCAGGCAGCAGTGTTTGAAGGACTTCTGTTAAAGTGATACTTCAAAAAATAACAAACAAATCTGTCATCATTCACTCACACTTGGTCTTTGTGTGATTTTCTTTCTTCCATATGAATGAATATAATATTAATATAATATAATAATATACGACAATATATTAATTAATAGAATATAATATAATATATCTGAATAAATAAAAATGTACATATCCACTATGTTCAAATTGTAGGGTAAAGATTTTTATTAAAATAAATTAATTCTTTGATCAGCAAAAAGCATCACGCTGATCAAAAGTGACGTTATATTTTTTATAGTTACACAAACTATTCATTTTGCAAATTTTAACTTTATTTTGATAAAATAATTGTAGAATTTAAAAAAAAATAACATTAACATAAATATATATAGAACTAATTACCATTAAACAATTTAAATAATATATTCAAATTTAATAATCTACGATAAAAATATAAGATATAATATATCTGATTATTTATTATATGTTATAATAATACACGAAAGTCTTATTATTATTAACAATAACAAATTAACATTAAAAACTATACATATACAGTGGTGGTCAAAATTGTTAGAACACTTGGCAGATTTAAGAGGTCATTATTATTAATGTTAATAATAATATTAACAACAATACAAAATTAACATTAAAAACTATATATATGCATATACAGTGGTGGTCAAAATTGTTATAACACATGGCATATTTAAGAGGTTTCAGTTGTTTTTGTTGAATTGACCATTACAATAACCATAAAATGAACTATTGTCAGAACTACCTGCGATGGAAGGAATCTGCTGGAACATTGAAAACGATGGACTGGCCCCTTCAAAGTCCAGACCTCAAACCTATCGAGCAAATTTGGGGCGAGTTGGAAAATAAACTGGACAGATCCTATTCTACATTCAAAGGAAAGCCATTGGCTTGAGTTGCAGAAGGCATGGGATAACATTAGTGTTTAAGTTTTCAGGAAATATACTGACTCTCTTCCAAAGAGATGTGCAGCTGTAATTGCTGCAAAAGGTGGACATATCAAATATTAAAGTTAAAAGTGGACAAAAACAGTACGACTCTGAATCTGACATAACAAATGTCAGAATCTGACATTTGTTATGCTCAGAGCAACGTTCTGCATGTTTCATGAACATTATGAAAGAATCATGTTTTGGAGCAAAAAAGGTACAATATTTTTTTTTTTTTTTTTTTTCAGATCTGTCAGGTGTTCTAACAGTTTTGGCCACCACTGTATATAAACATTTAGTATATAGATATTACATAAATCACCAAATCTACAGATAAGAGTAAGGACTGAGGGAATTTAAATTTTTGGGTGTGCTATCCCTTTAAGAAAACGAATTGAGGATTTGATTGCCTTCGTTCGACTAAAACACTTTTTTTCTTTCTTAACACCGCACATACAAATGCTTCTCATGATGTATACTGATGATTTCCACAACACGTGAACTTCTTGTTACTTGTAGCCCACAAGATTAGTCGCGAGAGAGAGAGAGAGAGAGAGAGGTTCTCACCTGTATGTGGCTTCTAACTTCTCCTCATGTCAGTCCCATCTCTTTAATCAGTGGTTTGGAATCCTGTGACCTCTGACCTCTCGGCTGTCTCACAGCACCTGTGCCACAGGCAGACGTGTCACCTCGCTGTCATGTCAGCTCCACTCCGCTCTTTACAGTGACTGTGGTGTCTGGGTGTCTGGCCCCACAGAGCCCCTGATTGCTCCCCCGGGAAGGTGTTAGAGAGGTGGGCGAAGCCACCTGCCACTGCCCTACAGCGATGGAGCGAGAGGAGGGCCTGGGGCTCAGCATGAATGCTGGAAATACAACACATGGTGCTGCCAAAGACCATTCCAATAGGGGGAGAGAGAAAGAGAAAGCAAGACGAAATGACTGCACCGTTGCAACGAGTGACAACGTTGGCTCCTTCGAAGTGAAAAACTGTGCCTATGGAGACAGCAAAGTCACTCAGGACCAATTTTCCTTCTGCTAAACCAGGTGCAAGCAATTACATGAAATGATTGGACAATCAGTCAGTCTCAAATACTCCGAAGACACCATAAACTTCCTATCATGTGTTTATGTTTCTGGGCAGCAACCACTCCAAAGGGAGAGAAAGGTGACAATGGAAAAAGGGCCGACATGCTTTATGAGGTATTTCTGTGGAAATAGCCAGCCTGTCAGCCGATACATGAAAGCATAAACAACCTGTTGTACTTTTTAACTGTTGTATCCTTTAAAAAGACCCAGGGGGGATTTTAAAATACTGCCGCTGAGCTAAATTACTTGGAGCCCTTTGGGGACCCTTTGTGAGAACCATATACATTTATTTTGTGTAAAGTATGCAACAGAATACACCGTTAAAAGGGATTTTAGGATAGAGATGAGACAATATAATCCGTACAGGAGTCGATTAAATGCAGATGAGTGTCAGCTATGTTATAGGCCCCACCAAGAAACAAATCACATCAGTATTTCAGTCATAGTATGCATAGTACACTACTACTATAGCTCTCGTCTGCTTTCAAGGCATTTAACAGGTGAAAACATTAAAGAAGTGTATCAGTACTTCCAATTTAACATCTTTTTTATATGAGTCCTGTATTCAAAATCCTAAAAAAGTATCATGGTTTCCAAAAAATCTAAAGCAAAATAAATGTTTTTAATGGTGATAAATGTTTCTTGAGCAGTTTATTACAATTAAAATTATTTTAAATTCAGCTTTGCCACCACAGGAATAAACTACATTTAAAGTATGTTAAAATAATAATAACAAAACAGTTATTTTAAATTGTAATAATATTTCACAATAACACAGATTTTACTGTATTTTTGATCAATAAATGCAGCCTAAAAAAATACAGACCCCAAACTTTTGAACGGCTAGTGTATTTGATTCAATTGTAGTAATAAAACGTACAGTTAAATATATTTATTATTTATATTGCCAGATATTTTATGATACATTTTTTTATTTAATTTAAATTCATTTTGCCACTAGGGGAAATGTTAAAACAACTACAAAACCCTAACACCCTGAGAAATGTAATTTAATACTTTTAATAGCCTCTGGATATCCCATTAAAGATCAAGAATATTTATTCTATTTTTCTGGGATAATAAGCATGTCAATGTTATTGTGAAAATCAGTCTACTTGAGCAGTTCTCCTTGGCGTTTCAGATAATACAGACAAACCTGCTGACAAACGATTGAAATTCTAGGCACTATTAATGTTATTATGTGTACTTGTATCCAAATTTGCCTGACTGACAGCCACCACATAAACCAGCATAAAAACCGCATTGTGAAACTGAATTAAACATGCACTAAACATGTGGCTTGACAACCACAACTAAAACATATCACAACAGTATACCACGACTTAATTGCAGTGCAGGAATGACAGTTTGTGAGACGTTATTAATGTAACCCACACTGAGCTTATATTTAATTTCTACAGCAACTAGTCAGCAGGCTGTCTGAAACACCTTTAACAAATGAGAACAGCTCAAGAATGCTGATTTGAACAATTGCACAGACATGCTATTATTCCAGCAAAATAGAATAAATATCTTCAAGCCTTCAGTGGTTTTCAGCCATTTAATGTGCATTCTGAAACGAGATTCTTTACATTTGTAAAACACTGTGGTTGGACAAATTCATTGTCTCCACTGAAAGCACGTCAAGTGAGTGCAAGTCTTTTCAGACGACACTACAATGTGCAATGTCTCCTGCCAAGTTAATGTGGCACAAACCAGAGGAAATGGGGTCAATTAGATGTCCGACCTCACCAGGCATCCCGCATCTACACGTAAAGCACTTAAACAGCATTACAAAGACTTCTACTGGATTACAAGAGCAAATGTTTGTGTCTGCGGACATCCAACCCATCGTCTCTGACATCTGACATGGGCCATGTCCTCGCTATTGGCACGCTCTAATCTCGCGCCGCTCCTGGGAGAAAGCAGAGTAACTGCAACGCCATTATCTAATGACGGGGCTGAGATGCCACGCTCACAAGCTGTATATTTAGAACAGGCCCCAGGGTGCTCTTTAGGAGGTTAACATCCACTGACCCTGACGCGACCTCCTCTCTGGCACCCTGCCCGACCCATTAGATGTGGCTTTGCTTCTTAAAAGCGTTGTTAGAAAGAGCCAGACATCAAGAAAACATACCTGGATGAGTCGTGGGGGGACACATTTCCATCCATATTTCCATTTCAGAGAGCCTGTAAGCTGCACAGACAGAAGACACAATATTACTTAACATCAGTGTGCTGTGGCGGCAAAAAAAGCATGTTTTAAAGTGGAGGGGCATGATGAACTCTTTAGGACATGAATATTAATTAGAAGGTCACGCTGACATAAACTTTCTGGGCTGCACAAATGCATATGCTAATTAATATTCATAAGCCTTTGCCATAGTAGGATCTGTAAACTTCCTGTCTGGTGAAGATACGATATTTAGCATCAAATTACAATTTTAAATAAAATACACAAAATCATTAAACGTTATAATTTATATTAACATTATATCAAGAAAACCACATTTAAAAGTTTGGGTGAAAGTAAGATTTTTTTAAAAATGTTTTTGAAAGAATGTTCATATCTCACAAGGCCGCATTTGATCAATGACATCTGATCATTTCGTATTTGTGACCCTGGACCACAAAACCAGTCGCTGGGGTATATGTGTAGCAATAGCTAAAATTACATTGTATGGGTCAAAATGATAGATTTTTCTTTTATGCCAAAAATCATTAAAAAAGTAAAGATCATGTCCCATAAAGATATTTGGTAAATTTCCTACTGTAAATATATTAAAACTAGATTTTTAATTAGTAATATTCATTGCTAAGAACTTTATTTGTACAACTTTAAAGGTGATTTTCTCAATATTTAGATTCAGATTCCAGATTTTCAAATAGTTGTATCTCTGCCAAATATTGTCCTATCCTAACAAATCATACATCAATTGAAAGCTTATTTATGCAGCTTTGAAAGGAAAAATTGATGACTGATGACTGGTTTTGTGGTCCAGGGTCACATTTGATCAAAAATACAATAAAAACAGTAATACTGTGAAATATTGTTACAATTTAAAACAACTGTTTTTTTATTTAATGTATTTTAAAATGTAATTTATTCCTGTGATGCAAAGCTGAATATTCAGAACTCAGTCTTCAGTGTTACATGATCCTTCAGAAATCATTCTAATTCATTCATTAATATTCTAATTATCATTTAATTTCTTATTATTATCAATGATAAAATCAGTTTGTGCTATAACATTTTGTGGAATTAAATGCCTTATTAAAAATTTCAAAAGAACAGCATTTATAATTACTTTTGTCTTTACTATCACATTTGATCAAATTAATGCATCTTTGCTGAATAACAGTATTAATTTGTGGGAGAAAAGTGTATGGGGGAGAATATTACTAGATTGCGACCATATTGTTAATGCAACACATAACATTTAAAATGTGTAACATTATCAAAACTAGTCAAAATTTGTCCACACATGGCAATAGTACTGCTTTGAAAGGTTACACATTAACTTAAGTCACCCAGTTGCGCATGGAGATCTCAGATGAACATAGTACATATCTAAGAACAAGTCCAGTGAAATCAGCAGTCCTCCTATCTGTTCTGGACCATACAACTACACAAAACCTGAGACATTTTAACCAACCAATCAGCCAGCGACAGCTCATTTGTGACAGTGTGACCCTGAATGTTCGACTAAGTTCAGTTGAGTTCATTGGCCCTCCCACTTATGGTGCTCTTGATGACAGGTCTGTATGTGTGTGTGTCAGGATAGCAAGTGACACAAAACAGTGCGCTCCCACAGCCCCTCCTCTCACTCCACCCGTCCATCCATCACAGCCATGATCTTTAGCTTCATTAGCATGAGAATGGGGAATGATGAGATAGCTTGCATCAAATGCCAGCCGCCCGGGAGACGCAGTGAAGCACTGGCCGCCCCTGTACTACCACACCACACACACACACACACACACACAACACACACACACACCCACACACACACCCACAACACACACACACAAACACACATAGAGCCATGATGATTCTTTCTTTCATTTTAAAGAATCGTTGCACATTGCCACACATGCTGCATTCACGCACGCACCTCACGCACACACACACACACATTATAGCTCTTTCAATCATAGCTCCTCAAGAGCATCTGCCAGATTCGTCAACTGGTTTGGCAGACTCTGTAGTCTTTACGTCACTGCAACTAGTTCCAGAGAGTTTTTGCCCTGCTACACATTCCACTTTCTGTTAGAGAATCTGCTGACTTTTTCAAGATGCCAAGCGGATAGTGTATGTTTAAAATGTGAATAAACATTCAAAGAGGCAAAACTTCTTACGTCGTGATGCTAAATGTGTTAACTTTTATAATAATAATAAAAAAAATCTATATATATATCAAAAAAAAAAAAATATATATGATGTACATATGTATATATGGGCATTTTTTTGCCCCTTTTGAAATTTTAAAAGGACAATTCTAACCACATTTCTCTAAGGCTTCATCAGCAGTAAGAGGTTGCCGCTGGAACCTATTTGTCATCAATCACCATATTAGATTTATCATATTTTTTTTTCAATGTATGCAAAGTGGACAGTGTTGTTTTTTTAATGAAGATGTATCATATCACAAAAATAATTTTTTAACATAAATCTGAAATTCTATATAATAGATATAATATAAATGTATTGTTTTAATAATTGTACTCTACATTAATTATATATATGGAATATGATATCTATTAAATATCAGTAAAATAATATTTTATATCATCAGTATTATTGTCATCATCATCATAATTAACTTTATTAATAACAAATATTTCATAATGTATAATGAAAGTGAAAGGTTGACTCACGTAGTGTTCATGGTCTACATCTTTCATTTTATCAAGAAAACAAGTGGCAAGATCTACTTTTGTGTTCAGCAGAAGAAAGCAAGTCATATATCTTTGAAAAACATGAAGATGAATAAATAATCACAATATTTTCATTTGTGGATGAACATAAGTTGCTAAACTGGGAGAACTGAAGGAGAACTGATTATAAAGTGCTCAGTATATCCATGGAAATGTTCAGTGACTGAATTTAACCGCTCTTGCATCATCTTTTGCAACAAACGTGAAATGTGCTCTGCACGAATCTGTCTATGTGTGTGTGTGTGTGTGAGTGTATCCGAGTAATGCACAGATGACATTAACATTTATATATGGACTGTAGACAAGATAACACAACAATCTACCTTCAGTATTATCATACAATAAGTGCAATGCACCGGCAGAATACAGAATGAGAGAAGGAGAGAGATGAAGAGAGATGGGCAGGGAGAGAGGGAGGCAAATTAATCATTTCATGACTTTCACAGGATGTAGAGATTGCTCACTGTTTTCTTGAAAACACCCTCATTAGTATCTTTCCTCCAAATTAGACAACAGACATAAGCTAAAACTGTGCTATCTAGTAGTCAGTTGAATTATGGGTAATGAGGTTATTGCTACTCTTTGTTAAGGACTCATGTTAATAATTCTTTGTTAGAAATTGTGTTGTTTTTATTCTTATAGTACAGGATGTACATTATCAGACAAAGACTAGAGTAAGACATTAGAGGTTAGTTTACATGAAATTAAAATTATTTACTCATCTTTATGTTTGTTAATCATACAGTACAAAACCGGAGTAATATGAGTGAATACAATTTTAAATTGAACACAATTTAAAACAATCTTAAACAACCCTATTAAACATCATATAGATTTTAAAATCTTGCTTATTACTTATAAAGCCCTGAATGGTTTAGCACCTCAGTATTTAAATGAGCTCTTATTACATTATAGTCCTCCACGTCCGCTGCGTTCTCAAAACTCTGGCAATTTGATAATACCTAGAATATCAAAATCAACTGCGGGCGGCAGATCCTTTTCCTATTTAGCGCCCAAACTCTGGAATAATCTACCTAGCATTGTTCGGGAGGCAGACCCACTCTCTCAGTTTAAATCTAGATTAAAGACCCATCTCTTTAACATGGCTTACACATAACACACTAACACATTTCTAATATTCAAATCCGTTAAAGGATTGTTAGGCTGCATTAATTAGGACAACCAGAACCGGGAACAGTTCCCAATAACACCCGATGTACTTGCTACATCGTTAGAAAAATGGCATCTACACTAATATTAGTCTGTTTCTTTCTTATTCCGAGGTCACCGTAGCCAACTGTAGCCAACTGATCCAGTCTGTAATATCCAGATCAGATGGTCACTGCAGTCACCCAGAACCAGTCCGTATCCAGACCAGATGGTGGATCAGCACCTAGAGATGACCTCTACAGCCATGAATGTCAGCGGAGACCAGGACAACTAGATGAGCCCCTGATACAGATCTCCAGTGAAGACCTTGTCTCCTAGACAACCGGGACAAGACCACAGGAAACAGTTGAGTCCTCTGCACAATGTGACTTTGCTGCAGCCTGGAATTGAACTGTTGGTTTCGTCTGGCCAGAGGAGAACTGGCCCCCCGATTGAGTCTGGTTTCTCCCAAGGTTTTTTTTTCCTCCATTTCTGTCACCGATGAGTTTTGGTTCCTTGCCACTGTTGCCTCTGGCTTTCTTAGTTGGGGACACATCATTTCCAGCGATATCGTTGACATGACTGCAAAGATATTATTTAAACTGAGCTAGATGTTGACATCACTGAATTCACTATGTAATGTGTGCATACTGACCATTTTCCTAAGTAATGCTGTACGGTATGCTTTGATCTGTATTGTTAAAAGCCCTATATAAATAAAGGTGACTTGACTTGACAATTTTAAGCTTATACATTTTTACAGGTATTTCTATTGACATGTTCTATAATTCATTTGGACATACGCATTTAAAAATAAAGGTTAAAGAACCATTAAAGAACCATTTTGGTTCCCCAAAAAAACCTTTCAATTAAATATTCTAAAGGAACCTTTTTTCTTAGTGTGAAGAACTTTTCGATAATCTAAGACGGTGTCCCCCCACTCTTAGAGGTTCATTATTACCATTGATTCTCCATGAGGAACCTTTAACATCCATGAAACCTTCCTTTGGAAAAAAAAGGTTCTTTAAAAAAAAGGGTGGAAAAAAGTTCCTTCGTTCAATTCTTTAGATACTTTTAAGGACTGTTCACTAAAAGGTTCTTTGGGGAACCCAAAAATGGGTCTTCTATGGAATCGCTATGAAAATCACCTTGTGCAATCTTTATTTTTAAGAAAACCACTGGAAAGGTTCCATGTGGATATTAAAGGTTCTTCATGGAACCACAGATGTTAATAAAAACCTTTATTTTTAAGAGTGTAGATTCAAATTCATTTCAGATAAATGCCAAAAAAAAAAAAAAACCTTTGACCATTTATTAACTAACAGCGATTAAAAAAAAAAATAATATTTTCTGAGGCCTAATTGCAGCTGTAGTAATGATTGAGTTTAAAATATCATTTAAAGCCCACATTTAGATTTCTGTTTTTAATTTGGCTACTGCTAGAGTATGCAAATAAGGTCTGCAAACAAACCTTTAAGATGAAAGGCCAAATCTTTTATAAAGGACTGTTATTCTTTTTCAAATCCTTCCACCTCCTCTATCTGTAATTAGGGAGGCAGAGGAAGATGATATTTACTGTAATTGGCTTCTCAAACATCTTAATTAGCAGAAATCCAGTAAAATGCAACTCATTAAGAAATGCTTTGCCATGTGATACATCAGTAGGTTATTTCCTTGGAAACTTGATGGAAAGTGAGAAAAGTTGCAGTTCCTCCTTACATAAAAGCTCACACACACAAACACACTCCGTTTAGACCACACTGCGTTTTCTCTCTGAAACAGATGTATGTAATGTGGGCACAGCTGTTGAGGTCCATCTCCAGTTGTGTTCCCTCCTCCTAATGACCTCCCTCGCACATATACACACACACACATCAAAATAACACAGATCGTCAACTACTGCCCCTTGATGCGCACGGTCTCACGGGGCCAGAGGCTCGCTCACACACACACACACACACACACACACACACACAGGTGTCTGAAAGTGCCTGCGGTGGTGACTCAGTTGCTCTTATTCTATCAGATCTCCTCCTGAGCCATATGGGAGTTGTACGTGAATGTACCTAATTACCATATAAAAGCAGGTCAAGTGTCCAGTATCCCAGAACATTGACCCCGTTTAGTGTCGCCTTAATGTCTTAACTCACAGGCTGCCTTGAAAGCACTCTGACTGCCGTTGAACTTGATATTTTTTCACTCATAATAACCACTGAAAGAGAGGTAATAGCCTGAACGTGTTTTGTAAGTTTTGTCGAGGGGCAATATTAATTAGTGATAAAGTTTGGGGACAGGCCCCTGGGCTCCCAGCGCTCCTTAAACGGCACATACACACAAAGAGATCTTCACTCTAATGCGTCATTAATTTGCTCAGTGCTCAGGGAGGGTTTTCGATGCTGCAGGACCCCCACATAAACACTAGAGAAACACTGAGACCCACATGGCTTCATCTCCAGAGAGATACCAAACCGCAGGCTCAGTGCGACAAACACTGTTCCAGTGATTCACACATCCAGTGCTATCATTGCAATCCACAGAATTTTATTTTATGACACAGTCTACTTCATTTAAGGAAACAGTATATGACATAAACTGTAAAAATTACAAATGCAGTTGTATTTATGATTTTGGTCATTAGAGGTAATGTGGTTAATCAAGGCTTAGTCACATGCAGCCTAATAATTTGTTAGTAAACCGAAGCTCAACTGGAACAAAATACCATTATGTAAAGTAATAAATAAATAAATTAATGAATAAATCTTTGAGCTTGGTTCAGATGAACAGACTGCAAGAGGCTGTAAACCTTATTGAATCTGAAATACTCTCAAAAGTTTGGCGTCAGTGAGATTTTTAAAAAGAAACTAATAGTTTTATTAATCTAAGATGCATTAAATTGACAGACATTGAAGTGACAGTAAAGACTTTTATAATGTCACAAAATAGTTCTGTTTCTTCTCTTTTGAGCTTTCTTTTCAAAGAATCCTTGAAAAATGTATCACGGTTTCCATTAAAATAATAAGCTGCACACCTGTTTTCAACATTGATAATTATAAGAAATTTTTCTTGATCATCAAATCATCATATTAGAATGATTTCTGAAGGATCATGTGGCACTCATGTAATGGCTGCTGAAAATTCGGCTTTGCCATCACATTTTAAATTAGATTTAAATTTAAATTTTAAAATATTTTCACATATAAACCAGGAGTTAACATACATCTCCAATAATCCAGTCAGAAAAAGACAGTGATTTACGCAATCCAAAGTGCCTTGTGATACAATCCAACCAGTTTTGGAAGAATCTTGATAAATCCAAGATAGCTAAAGGACCATCTACCTAACATGCAATCTTTGTGCCAAAACTAGACTATCCAAACAAAAAAACTTGACAATTCCCAATGTATATATATCTGATTGGCTCCATTGATTTGGGTCACTTTGACCCAGAAACACATTTTGAGTTTTATGAAATAAAAAGAAAAGTCTCAGCCAGTGTTTAAGCAGTTATACTTCAATGGTTTGGCGTGCATAGAAACAAAACAATTATCATTAAAAGCAAAGACTTTCCTTTTAACTTCAATGCACAGAACTAAAATATGTTTCAGGGCTAGAATGACTCAAATTGATGGAGCAGGGCATATATAAATGCACATTTTCAAAGATGATGACGTACCAACAGATTTTTCCTGAAACCCTCCACTTAATGAAATCCAATCACAAGTGGACACTAGAGATGCATGTTAATACCAGGCGTAAACAGCAATTGGTTTTGGTTGACCAATCATGATCGAATCACCTGAGACAGACAAACAGGTGTAAACAAGACTAGAGTCAATGTGGTTCACAGCGCCTCATTCCAATGTGTGAATCTCTATCATCCTTACATCTCTTTTTTTTGTATTGGACAGACTCTTTTCTAGTCATATATTTGATCAATATACATGTATACATAACCTTGGCATTGCTAGCATCATGCTTCACCAGCTGAGCTACAGGAGCTCTTTAGCATTTAAGCAGAATAAGCAATTTCTGCAATAGGCCTAACAGACCCAAACATACATGACAAGCAATTAGCCATTGACAATCTGCTGTTTCTGAAGGTCCATCTGATTTTTCCTTGTAATCTGTCTGAATCATCATCAGGACAAGACAGGAATGATTAAAAGGAAGGCTTTGTACGGTTAGGCTCCCAAAAACCCAGTTTCCTAAACCCACACAGCTGCAGTCTGTTCCTTTTGGCTCGGATTCCCCTGCCTTGTCAAGACACAGTTTAGAAGCAAAGCGAGATGTCAATACGCATTTCAGGAGAGTAGGGAAGCAGGCAGGAGTCACCTGGCTCACAGCGTGACAGATGCCCCACCGAACCGTCAGGAGAAAAAGTGCCACTGATAAACTCATGGCTGTCACACACATGCAAATATGTCAACCCCTAGGGTTACTAGTTTGCGTTATATTATGAATATAAAAGGGTTGTGCAGATTTGATAGATTTGAAAAGTAAGTTTCAGTTTATGAATTTGAAGTGAATTGGCCACACACGACAGGAAGTTAAAATGGAATCTGAAATGGAATGACAGGAAGAGGAATTTGCTGAGATGCAATTTAAAAAAAGAAAATTACATGCAATGCATTATGGGAAATTAATTGTTCCAAACTTGATTGTCGTCTCTGGTGTGCGCTGATTTGTAAATTCTATAACTGTCTATATGTTATTCTATCTATCTATCTATCTGAAATGAAATCTCCTCTATATATCTTTATCTATCTATAATGCTCTATCTGTTATTCTATCTAATGTTCTATCTGTAATTCTATTTATAATGTTCTATCTATCTGTCATTCTACCTACCTGCTGTTCTCTCTATCTACCTATCTGACAGTTCCTCTATCCATACTGTTCTATCTGTTGTTCTCTCTATATGGTTCTCTCTATCTACCTATCTGTGAGTTTCGCTATGTACATGGTTCTATCTATCTATGTATCTATCTATCTGAAATGAAATCTCCTCTATATATCTTTATCTATCTATAATATATCTATCTATGTACAGGGTTCTATCTATCTGTCATTCTCACTATAACTTTCTATCTGCTGTTCTCTCTATTGTTCTGTCTGTAGTTCTCTATATCGCTCTATCTATCTTTACCATTCTATCTACCTGTCATTATCTGTCTCTTTTGTTCTGTCTATGTCATTCTATCTATATTGTCCTATCTATCTGTCATTCTGTATCCTGCTATCTATCTGTCGTCCTGCACTGTAAAAAATAAGTGTAATTTTAAAACTGTTAATAGGTTAACAGTAAGTTCTCGTACTATATACAGGGAAAAACTGTAAAATATCTAACTAGACATTTCATGTAATTTTACAGTAAAATGCTGTTAATTTTACAGTTTTTAGAAGTAAAAATAACAAATCAATGTATCATTTACAGTCAAAAACTGTAAACTGATATTTCCAGAATACCCTGCATGACACTTCACATTTGAAAGTATTTTGTTTAAATAATCATGTTTTTTAATAGTTTTTGTTATTAGTTATGTATATTTGGGCTTTATGTTACATCTTCTGTTGTTTAATGAAAGTTGAATGCATTATTTAAGTATCATGTGTGTTAACATGATGGTGTTTAGTGTTTGTGTGAATGACCTTCTATATATTAGTATATTCTTCTGCTTGTGGGCGAAGCTACTTGTGATGAGCTTTGGTTCTTCATGTGGCTTTCTCTTTTACCACCTGCATTATTATGGTGGTTGTATATGTTAAAGGTACAAAACAGATTTTAATAGCAGTGTGCATTGTTGAATTTACTGGTTTACATTCAAATTTTCTTGTTTGTAAATTACAGTTTTATACTGTAAAATTTACAGTTTTTGGCCGTAAATGTGTTTACAGTTTTTCTGTATTTTTTACAAAATTATTCTGGCAACCACAGCTGCCAAAATTATTTTGTAAAAACTACAGAGTTTTTTTTACAGTGGTTGTATCATTCTTTCTGTTGTTCTATATCTATCTATCTATCTATATCTATATATCTATCTATCTATCTACCTACCTACTAAAATCCACAGATTTCCAACCTGATCCACAGGTTGATTTATTAAAAATATAAAATATATGTACAAAACTCAAAGTTTGTCATAAAAAAGCCATTTGAAAGTTTCTAGATAATATATGGCAATATATGAATTTCTATCTGTTACTCAATCCTTTTTGTTACTCAATCGTTTTTCCCAAACTGTCAAACAAGGCTTTATCAAAATGATAAAGTTTCTAGTTAAAAATATGTTATATCAATTTCATTCTTTGTTTCTTTACTGTTTTGGAATTTTAATTCGTTTTATTAATTCAAGTTGCAATTATACAATGGTTTTAATGTAATTTTTAATTCTATTCTGAATGGTGCACAACTTATAAGTTCTGTATACTGTTGGTTTGCCGAGCGTGTTAGAGTTTGTTTTTTGTCTCTCTGACCAAGCAATTTGGTATGCATCAGCAGCACACATGGCCATCTGCAAACCTGTATATATGTGTGTGCTGAGTGACCAAGTCCCAGGGTCTGATGGGGTTTCAGGCAGCAGCACAGGCTGCAGGAAAGATAAGATTCCTGGGTGGGTTGGCTGCAGGCAGGGGCCTCTCTGCCCTCCTCCACAGGCCTGCGGCGAGGAGAGGACCCCCCGCGGGGAGCGTTATCAGGCCAGCACAAGGCAGGCTGGGTATACACTCCCCTCCCCCCTGCTTTTTTTTTTACTTTCCCACTCTATTTTACTTTCTCTCACCTGGCAGAACTGTGCGAGCGCACCCCTGCTGTGCCTTCCTGCCAACGGGAGCAATCTCCCCATACGCCACGCTAAACATCTGCATGTATGTGTTTGAGCGAGAGTGTTTTCAGAAGAGTGGAATCGCAGGTGGAAAACAATTGTCTCTCTCCGGAGCTAAATTTCAGGGCTGGGAGAGTTGAGGAAAGAGGAAGTGTGTCTGAGTATATTTCGGGTGTACAGCAGCAGCGGTCCATATCAACTGAACCCAGCGGTGCTACTGGTAACAAAAGCAGATGAACAGAGGGGGAAAAAAAAATAGAACAATGCATGCCAACTGACATAAAGAAATCCAAGCAATCACTCCCCCATCGCAATTTCCTATTGATGAAAATGAATGCAAGTTCTCCAACAGCCTGCTAATAACAAATTAGCCTGTTTGTTAGGGGAAAATGTAATCAGCATGAAGAGGTGAGAAGATACTTGAAGGTTAATTGGAAGCAGCCCTTCTGTAAATGTCAATGGAAATTTAGGGTCTGCTCTCCGCTGTTGACTCTATACTCAGACACCCTTACTTGGGATAAGCTTCCTCAGACCGTGACTTCGCTGGATCTAAAAGCCCTCTTCTCTCGCTTCCTCTCAGAACAAAGAGCAGGGTGAATGAAAACATGGAGAGGCTCTGTTCCAAAACCTGCTGTAGCGAACTGACTATCTAGACAGATTTTGTTTTTTTAGAAGGAATATTTGGCATACTGTGTATTAGCCTATATATATAATATATATATATATATATTATAATATATTATATATATCATATATACACCAAAAGGCTTCAGGAGTCAGCAAAATGTTTTTTTTTTTAGGATGAAAATATATATTTTGAATTCAGCCAAAAGCATTTAAATGTTCAAAAGTGACAGTAAAGACATTTATAATGTTAGATAAATGCTGTTCTTTTCAACTTTACTGTCTATTTATCAAAGAATCCTGAAAAAAAGGTTGTATCATGGTTTCCACAAAAAATATAAGCAGCCTAACTGTTTCCAAGAATAATAATTCAATTAAAATTAAGATTAATAATAAGAAATGTTGCTTATGTAGCAAATCAACATATTCAAATGATTTCTAAAGGATCATGTGACACGGAAAACTGGAGTAATAATGCTGAAAATTCAGCTTAGCATCACAATGACATTGTTAATATATTACAATAAAACCAGGTCATTTTAAATCAATAGTTCTTTTTTTAATAAATAAAATAAATAAAATAAATGCAGCCTTGCATAATGAACATAAGGGACTTTTTTCAAAATTGTTAAAAAATCCTATGGACCCCAAACCCTTTAGAAGTAGTGTACTTAATATATATGATAAAAATACTGGCTAATAAAAATATATGATGATATATTGATATATAAAATATTTTGTGATACTTCAAAAAACTTTTTTCCCTTCAGTTCTGATACATAACTTCTCTGATTGAAAAGGAGAAGAAAAAAGAAATTTCAGCTCAAACTTTAACTGGCAGCCAAAACAGAGAGCCCGGCTTGTTAAGCAGTAATTTATGTGGAGCAATACCTATAAAATAAATAAAAGATGGAGAACAAAGGAACTGGATGTTCAGACCTATCTAAACTTGAAGCATAAGTAATCAAGACGTTGATGAGCAAGATTTACAGTGAAATGAATGCTTAATCTACCGCAGGGAACAAACAGACAAAAAAGATACACTAGGCCAGTTAAAACATGAAACGCTGGGGGATATTCTGAGATGAAAAAGGCAATTTTTTAAATCTAATAGTGAGAGTTGGCACAAATATTGGTAAAGCAAGTGTCTGCACTGCCATCAAAATGACATGGCCAGAATGCTGTTGGTTTTAAGACGATGCGGAAAGACACACAACCAATCGAAGCAGGCCATCAGCCTCATGTGCCAGAGCCTTGCACATCACTAAAGCCGCCCGAGTGACAGCGGCTGTCAATATATCGATGGGATGTCAGGAAGTCTGTTAGGCTTCTGCCGCATGCAGACGATGAACTGCCAGCCCTGCGACTATCTGCCCCATCCTTTCGCATTTCCGTTCCTCCAACCCTAACCTCAGACGCAGGCCATGATGAAACGGAAAACACCTGTCCTGTTTGATCTGCCGTATCAGCTGCACGCACGAAGCAGAGTCGCACGGCCAGATGAACATGTAATGAAGAGAGAGGAAGTGGGGGATGGATATGATGGAGTGAGAGCAAGAAGAGGTTAACAAGGTAGAAAGAGAGCAACTCCAGCTGCGCTAATGTCGCCATCTAATACTTCTCATTAATTAAGCCCACAAACAATAGTGTTTCCCAGGCAACCAGTTACCTTAGATGGACCTGATACATGCAATCTCAAAACCCACGAGACACCTGGAAATCTGTTGAACACGCCACAGCACATCTACAACACACTGAACAGGAAACATCACAAATGAGAAATTTATTTGAATTAGACTGTGACAGCAATGTGGGGAAATCAGTTTTTGGCGTCAATGATTTCTGGCTTCTAAAAATAATATGATACCCGCATGCTTCATCTGTATTAAGTGGAAAAGGACAGCTGTATCTGAAATTCTGGAGATTTAATTGCTTCTGAATTGGCTTGGCATCAAGCATGATCCATTGAAACAAACACTTGGTGCTTTTCAGGAAGTCACAACATGCTGCTGGTCTTTAGAGAACTGCAGTTTTGCAGATAAGGATAGAATCCCATTGACCTTCTAAATCCAACAAATGAAATCAGAAGAAAAAGATAAAAATGAAGTCCACGTCACTTTTTGAGGAAAAATGCCTGAATAAACCTTGAAAGTGCCATATCACAAAAAGGGCAATAAAATAATAATAATAATAATTTGAAATATATTCATTGACTTTGACTTATATATACACTGACATTTTTATATAATTATATAAATCTATCTGCCTATCTATCTATATTTAAATAATATATACATTTAAATATACAAACAATATATATTTGCTAATCTATTGCAACTGTTCATATTGTTCACATAAAATACTCTTTCAGGATTCTTTGACGAATAAAAAGTTAAAAAGAACATCATTTAAAATAGAAATCTTTTGTTAAACATATTCAAAATTTGGGGCAGTATTGTTTTTTTAATGAAATGAATGCTTTTATTCTGCAAGGATGTGTTAAATTGATAAAAAGCATAAAGACTCATACTGTTAGAAAAGGCTTCTATTTTGAATAAATGCTGTTTCTTTTAAACTTTGTTTCATCAAAGAATCCTGAAAAAAGTTTAACAGGTTCTTGAAAAAAATATTAAGCAGCACAACTGTTTCCAACATTGATAATGAATCATCAGCATATTGGAATGGATCTGAGCATCTTGTGGGACGTGAAGACTGACTGAAAATTTTAGATTTGCATCAAAAAAAAATGACATTTAAAGTTATTACAACAGAAAACTATTTTCAACCCACTTTTCCTATTATTTCCCAAGATACTTTTTTTTTCTGTTTCTTGCCATCAAAATCACAAATAACAAAAAAAAAAACAAAAAAAAATAAATGCAGCACATGATGACGCAAAGAGACTACGATGAACAAAAGATTAAAAATCTATGATACCAAACTTCCCCTTGACCAGCAGCTGTATACACACCCCACACTAAACCCAAATATGCACCACAACAACTATTAGTCTTTCTTCACAAAAAAAAGAGGGACCAAACATCACTTTAACCATCAGACTTGTTTGTTATGTCCCTGTTCTGTGCTATACTGAAACTCAGGTTTTTCCTGCGTATTTGATTTAGAACCTTTCTCGTACCCACAGAAATAGACACTAAGTCCCTCAAAACACAAGCATCTCTTGATTTCATCACAGAGGTTTCTAGACCAAATCGCAAAACACATACTTCATTGGATTCTTTGTTGAGGTTGTTGCAAGTGGGCGGTGATCCGTGTAACAGGACCGCCCCCCAGCACCCCTCACAACTACTCCAGCAGCCTCTTGCAGGTAGATTAGCTAGAGAAGCGAAAGCCGAACCGCGCCTCGATGCCGACCCCCCCCGTGCGACTCGATATGCAATGCCATTCCCAACCCCCGTGCAAACGCACAAACATCCAAATCACTTCGCCCTTCCTTATGGCGGAGCATTGCAACAGAACATGATATCTGACCCTTGTTCATACCCAAGCTTACAGAAGCTAAGAACCAGTTTCAGACACACACACAAAGTGCTTGTGTAACAGGCCCTTGAGAGCGGGAACGGATACAAAAATTGCTCCTCAGTCAAACAAACTTAAGCGGGTTTACCCCCACGCAAAACTATTTAACGGTTTACCTTTAAAATCAAAAAAGCACCAACCCCTGATGCTGGCCTGGGGCATGCTCATGTCACATTGCTGTGCTACGTGGTCACGAAACCCTATTGTTATTTTTGCCGCTTTATGGGCCTTGAACGGTTAAATACACACAATTGTATGTGTCAAAAAGCTTGTCTTTGCAAGTATCCTTATAAACACAATAATTTAGGTCTTCAGTGAAAGCACACAGTTGAGACAGAAAACACATGTGTAACAGTATATTGAATCCGGGCAGCTCTTAAAGTGACAGCAGTCTAATATTCCTGCTGTCTGTCATTCATGCTAATCAGACAACAAAAGAGAAAATCTCTCAATGCTCTTGACTAAATCACTTTTGTAACGTTAATAAGAAGAAATATATTTAATTTACACAGTGAAGAATATGCAGTGTTTTTATACATTTGATCGCTTTGTACAATGTATAGCATTTGTTATTCATTTGTTCTACTGTAGTAGAACAAATAAAACTGTAGTTTTTTTGTCCTATTGCTTGTAATTAGTTTCTTATTCTTATTTAATCGCTGACTGTTTACTTGTTTTCAGTGAGCTTATTATTTATTTATTTTTAAATTTTGGCTAGCAGTAGTTTTCTGCGATAAGATTTCTATGTTTCAAAAATGTTGATATCATAAAGAACATTTAAGCAAAAAATAAGTATATTATGATATACATACTGTTACCGTGAAGTAAAAATTACTTCATATAGGGTATAAAGGTTTTGGTCTACGCCCACTAGGATTCTATGGAAACCCATTTCTGTCACAGAAAATAGGTAATAGTGACTTTGTAATTCACAATTCAGACTTCTATTCTTATCATTTTGACCGAGATATAAACTCAGAATTGCAATATATAAACTGAAATGACATTTGTTTTAGCAATTCTGAATATACAGTATATATTACTTGCTTTTTGAGTCGTATTTTCTCAGAATTCTGAGTTTAGCAAATGTTTGTTTTTCCCACCACAAAATAAAAAACGATAATTGCCGATACTTGGCTTTTATTACAAAATAATGAATTTTTCTGCAATGCTGAGTTTATCACCATTTTACAATTCTGAGTTAGATTCAAAAAGAGATATAAAAGCCGAAACTCTGATTTTATATCTCGCAATTCAGACTTTTTTCCTCAGAATTCAGAGTTTACATATTGTTATTCTGTTTTTTCCCCCATCAAAGAATAAAATAGGTAATTGTGACTTCTTATTTCACCATTCTGACTTTTTCTTGCAATTCCGAATTTGTAAATCACAATTCTGAGATAAAAGAATTATGAGATATAAACTGTGTGATAAGTCTGAAATGTGTGCTAAAAAGTTGCAATAACCATTTTTTTCTCATGGTGGACACAAGCTTCCATAAGGATCCCATCAGCTGACTAACTGTCAGCCAATTAACACTCCAAACAAACTATACGTCTGGCACCATCTTTATCAGCTCATCTGTGTTTGTTAAGAGTAAGCCAGTTCGTTTTGAGCTAATATGCGATTAACGATGTGTCTTGCGAACGTGCCGCCTGCATAATTGTGCCTCTCTGATACAAGCTAATGATTTGATGAACAAATTATTGATCTAATGGTCTAAGCCGACGCACCACAGGTAGGCCGATAAATAAATAAGAACGCTCCAGTTCTCCCGGACGGTGGACTCGTCAATCTTGGGAATTGCCTCTGGAGTGCTTCAGTCAGTTAACATTTTAGAAAACCGTCACCCCATTAATAATAAAGCCATATTAACATAAGTGAATTCCTCCACCGTGTAGGATTCACTGAGGCAGTTATTAAAGTCCAATTTGGCCCCATTAATAATGCATACACCTTTGACTCTCCAGTATCAAGATTATGTGGAATTACTGAGGGTATACATTATTTATCAGCGACATTCAATTGGGGACCTTGATGAGCCTTAATTGGTGGTTGGGGGTGTCATTAGGCTGTCTCTGATGAGACCTGTCAATCAACCCTCTTGTTCCTCTGATGCACACACTCGTGCACATACCTGCCGTATCCTCGATGCCACCTGTGCCATGGTGGATGACAGCAGCGGTTCCCCGCCGTTGCCGGGTTGTGCCCTGCCCTCTCGCTCTTGTCTGTCAGACCCGTTTGAAGGGGTTTTGGGAGGGATTGGTATGCCACAGAGCGCAGTATGGACACTGGCCCCTGTGTCTGTCTGACCCTTCTCTTTCTATCAGCCTACCTGCTTTAAAAGTTAATGACTCCCAGCTCTTCCCGAGCCGCGCCAGAAGGTTGTGGGGTGGTTAGACATACAATGCATCATTCTCCACGCGTCTGTCCTGTCAGTCAGTCAGTCACATGTGTCAGGAGGGGGACTCGGGGCTGTTTGAGGCACCTGCAGCTCGTGGGTCACAGTGAGAACTGCTGACGGAAAATCAAAAATGAACAGTTATTCACAGAAGTTGAGTGCCCGCCATCCCCCGTGCTATGTAAAGCAATACGCCACTAAACAGCCTTTGTGACCTTTTATATATATTAATGTACTCGATTCAAAAACTGATTTACTTTAACAAATGTCTTTGGTCTTATTTGGCAGACAATTTTATTTACAAACAGTATCAGGCGGCAATTCAAGATAAATTGCTTTCAGCTAGTATGATGAGTGGCCATGGAAATCTTGAAACAACCTAACCTTGGTTACACAACCGACCACTGCTACAAAAAATGTTACAATGTTACAAATTCTGATAGATATAATCAAGTGTTGCTCTACATACATTACTACATCACCCTATCATACATACATAATACTGTATTATATACATCAAATGATTTTCTGAAAATAAAAAACGGCGTTATCTGAATATATATATATATAATTTATGAGCTATATATATGATATATAATATCTATTATATATAGGCTGGCAACGATTGAATTCCCGTTGAACATATATCTACATGGCCCCCCATTCACATGCACACATTTTTTATTCATTAATTTATATTTTAAACTAGATTTATTTTTTAATAATTATAAAATACACATTTTTCTTAATGTATACATGCAGGTGTATATACACAGTACACACACCCCCCCCCATCTTATTATGTACACCGAAAACTTATATTTTGGATGCGATACTCGCGATTAATTCATTGCAGACTATATATATATATATTATGTACGACTGATGAGTAAATTGAGACTTTTTTATAAACATATTTTCTATTATCTATTTGTTTTCATTATAGTATTTTACTACTATAAAATTGCAATTATTCCTGGTAAAGGCCAAGATTTTTTGTTTCCGTGTCACCTGATCCCTTTAAATGGGTTGGTGTCAACTTATTTTTCTTATTCCACATGTTTTATTAAATGAATAAAAAATTGTGCTACCTAATATTTTTAGCATCGTTTTTCAAGATTCTTTATCTAAATTATACTTTAGACATCTTATATTATCTGTCTTTACATTGTTTTAGTCTTTTTATACCTTGATCGCCCCCACCGCCACCCCGGCCAGAAAAACCTCCCCCCCCCCCACTCGTACCCCCCCCCCCCCCCCCCTCCCCCCCCCCCCAAAAAAAAAATCTTACTGATCCCAGCCTTTTGAATGGCAGTGTATGTATACAAAATATTTGTGATTTTAGGTTACAATATGGCCAAAACTATGCATTTTTTGTAAGATTTGACCTTATAATATTAGTATTTAGAAGAATCTCACAAGTGTCAACATAACAGTCTAAATTAAAGTGAAATTCCTGGCAGAAATGGATGTCACAGGGCTTCAATGTTCAGACAGCATGTACCTGACATAAATCAGCCGTGCAGGTAACCGTACTCACTCACAGAAAATGAACAGTGCGAGCATGAGAAAAGGTAAAAAGCGAGGAATGGCGAAAAATGGAACATGTGAAAAAGTATCTTGGCATTTGAAGATGTTCTTAAATAAGCTGGAAAGGAACATGGCTGATCCTGCTTATTAGCCGAGCTTCATTCACACAGCTGCACCCTGGGTGAACAGAGGTGGAGGATTAGTCTCTCCCAGCTTCTGCACTTCCACTCTTTCTTATTAAAGGGGTCATATGATGCGATTTCAATTTTTCCTTTCTCTTTGGAGTGTTCAAAGGGGGCATTTTCCCCCTTGGTGCATAAAGAGGATCTGTAAAGTTGCAAATACTAAAATCTCAAATCCAAAGAGATATTCTTTATAAAAGTTAAGAGTCAACCACGCCTTCCTAAAACGGCTCATTCTAACACGCCCCCACATATCTACGTCACGATGTGGGAAGATTTGCATAACGCCGCCCAAATGTTCACGCAAAGAAAGAAGGTGTAACTTTGATTCTCGCTGTAGTGTTGTTGCTGCCGCCATGTCGTGGAGACGCTGTGTGTTTCGTTGTGAAAGTGAAACTACTTTGTTTGGTCTTCAAAAAGAGGACACGACTAGAAATCAGTAAAGTTGTATTTACAACACTGTTCCAGAACAGTTCAACCCAAATATTCAGATGTGTGCAGCGCATTTTATGGAGGAAGAGGACTGTTTCCTGAGAGAGTAGCCCACAATGCTTCTGAGCACAAAGGCTGTTTCTATAAAGTGGGGCAATTCCAACTTTGCAAGGACAGTCTGGTGCTTCTGATTCACAGCCTGTAAGTACGTTTTTTATTTTTAAAGGATTTGCCACTGATGATTCAACTGATGATTCGAGTTTTGGGCAGTGTAGAGTAGCCTTGTTGTTTGTCAATTCTCCGATCACAAATGCAGACATGGTGTTAGGTTTACTCGGCGCGATACGCAACGCAACGCGTAAAAAGACAGCATAAGTCATTATAATCAGTAATTATGTCCCCACTGGATGCAACAAATGCCTCGTTTATAATGGGTTTTATTGGTTTTGTCTCGTCGCTCCGGCCGGACAGGGCATCAACAGTATGGTGAGGGGCGTACCATTTCCGTCACACGCTTGAGGTATTCGGCAAATCACAATGCTCGTTTTAGCTGGCCAATCAGAGCACACCTTGTTTTTTCAGACCGGTGAGCTTTGTAAAAATCTGCGCGTTTCAGAAAGGTGGGGCATAGAGGAGAAACAATAATGTACATCATGTGGAAAATAATGTGTTTTTTTAACCTTAAACCACATAAACCCGAACGTAAACACCCAAAAGGCATTAACAACCAAACTACACACAATAAATAATGTTCTTTTTAGCAACGTCATATGACCCCTATAAAAAAAAATCACTGATGAAACTGATGTGCAGAAATATTGTAATATAAATTTAGTTCATTGTATAAGCACACACTCATTAGTTCTAAATAGAACGGCAGAGTTTATAGTTAGATTCTTGAGTGAAGAAGAAATAGTGGCCCTACAAAAACAAAGATGTCAAATCTCCCCAAAAACACAACAACTACCATCTGAGAATACGTGCAAGTTATAAACAACATGCTAGAGCTTATAGCTGCATTGCCTGGTGAATAACACACAAATTGTGCTACAAAGATGTCAAAACAAGGCAAACAACTGCCATTTGAGAATGGTGATTTCTCAAAGAAGAAAAACAAAGGTTCTGATCTACACCATCTTGCAAAACATCTAGAAGACACAACAGGGAGTGCCAGATTTCAACTTGCGGTTAAAAATGAAAGTAAAAATTGGAGCTTAAAATTCGGTTTACCTCTGACAGCAACCATATGATTACATGAATATCTGTTGTTTGCTCACTGTTTTTTACATTCCCAGCTTAACTCGCTCACCAGACTCACAATGCGAGGAAATTTGAGCCATTTCTGAATAAAAAAGGCATCCACTAAATATCCTCCCTGTCGCTATCCATCACTTTAAATGTTACCTCCTCTCCAATGGGATGCCATCGGATATAATTGGCAATTCATTTTAGGTCCTGACAATATAGTGGAGTCATTTTGCCCACATTCAAACAATACCAGAGCGGGATAAAGCCCATGTGTCAACTGTTCACTCCATTACAGCGTGCGCCGATTGCCTCATCTCCGTGGCCACCTCGTGCACATAATTGTTTTCTGCCGCTCTTCCTGCAGCCAAATTACACACGCTCCCTCCTCCCTTTGGCAGGGTGTGAGGAAGAGCAGTGGTGACGGCAAACAAACACACACATACATAAACAAAATCCTCACATGCTTCACGTTTCACTTATCATCACTGTCTAAGGTTTAAAGAAATACTGTGGCCAGAATATATCAGTCTTGTGCGCTCAGGCCTGAAAACACACTCACATGATGCAACATTGGCACACATGATGGACTGATAAATTCTGGACACCGTTTTTCAAGAAGTCAAATAGACAGAGACGTTGAGGCAGACATTACGAGAGAAAAGCATCAAACAATGTAATGGAGAGAAAATATAATGTATTTCTAAAAGGTGGTTCCAAATTCAGTTGTCACTTGTAATCAAATGTTTTGACAAGTGCTTTGTGAAATTATAAAAAATGGGGTGTAATAATTTTTTTTTTTTTGTGGCTTTTATACACACGTAGGAGTATTGTAATGCAAAACTGACTTTTTAATGTTTTCTTTTTAAATTATACATGCCAACAAAACTGTTCTAGCACATTTCTTAAATTAACTTTACATTTGCTCATAATCTGGTATCTGTCAAATTACCATATATCATATTCAAGGTAATGGGTAATGTGCTATACCATATGAGACCAAACACAATTCAAAACCTTTGCAATGTGGGATGGTGAATTGATGCAACACTAAAACAGCTGATGAATTTCTGAATTATGAAACTGCATGAGAGACTGCGGCGGTCCCTGTGCAGTCTGATCATTTCTAATCCATTTTCTAATCTACTCTGGATCAGGTTTGTGTTGTAGTTTTTAATGACATATTATGTATTGTATATACAGTGGCTCCAAAAAGTGGAACCCAAAAGGGATCAGAATGTACTGACAAAATACTGTACTAACTCACCCTAACTATCTTTGCCACGTACAATAGTACAACAAACTAAAAATGCTATTTTAAAAAATGAAAATCAGTACCTGAATGGTATAAAGTAAATAGCTAAGTACGCAAATTTAGGCATCAAATAATAATTTGTAATATAAAAAAAGGAATTTTAAATGAAAAAATTAGTGCTGTCAAATGATTAATCGCGATTAATCGCATCCAAAATAAAAGTTTTTGTTTATGTAATATATGTGTGTGTACTGTGTATATTTATTCTGTATATATAAATACAGACACATGCATGTATATATTTAAGAAATATTTACATGTATATATATATATATATTTTAATAATACAAATATAAAATTTTTCTCTTAAATCTTATACTGTATGTGTTGTGTATTTATATATACATAAAAAGAACCAAATACACACACACACACACACACACACATATATATATTATGTAAACAAAAACTTTTATTTTGGATGCGATTAATTGTTTGACAGCACTAGAAAAAATACAGAAAACAAGAAAATTTAAAAAAGTTTCTATAATTCAACTGTCAACTGTTATGGTACTGATACAATGTGCTTTCCTAACAGATGTATGTACAGAGAGATATACAGACAGACAGAGTGACAGAATGATGGAATGACAGATAGAACGACAGAACGAATGAACGATAGATAGATGCGATAGATAGATAGATAGATAGATAGATAGATAGATAGACACTCTATTCAAACATAAGGATAATAACATAATATTAAACATAAGGTCATACAGAGATTTGATCCCTGATTTATGATCTGCACACACACACACACACACACACACACACAACAAACTCCTACACACCCAAGTTCATTCAACGTTCAGCACAAACTTAACCTTTCAGGTCAAAGTTGTTCTGTAAGTGATCTGCTCAGTATCTGCATGCAAATCCAGACTCACAGTGTGCTGTTGTTATGCAATTTACAGTTCCATCACAATAATGATACGCATTACAAAATAGCATCTGTTAAGCATTTCAAATGGGGGGGGTTGAAGGGGCCCATAAAGTTCGGAAGGTCTTCCCACAGAATTCTACAGCTCACAATAGTCCTCTGCCATTTCAGTTCAGCTGCTGAACAGAACTAAAGAGTTCTGTCCTGTCATCGCTGTCATTTATGCAATGCATAATTCATGTGTTTGCATCGCACATATGCATACATAACATGCAATGAGGGTGTTTTCACCATCCGAGCTTCCAACAGGGGATTTCGACTTCCTCTCCTCTACATTAAAGCTGCCTGGTTTATATTCCACATTCCAAGTGTTGCACAAGATTACAGTATTACTGACCTTGGCTGACTGCATTCATTTTCACAGAAGAGTCTTGAAGACGAGGAGGAATGAATCTCTGTGGTTGTGGAGAGTGGAAATACTCTGGTGTGATGCTCTGTGCTGTTTCTCAGGGCATCTCACCTGCCCAATGAGAGGTGAGTCATTTTGTGGCCTTGTTAGAGGAGACTGAGGAGAAAGAGAGTGAGAAAATTTGACAGGGCTATGTTGTTAATTGCTTCTTTGCAGGAGGCTTTGTCTTCACAAGGTCCCTCTCCCCCTTTCTCGCTTTCTCATTGTACAAAGACGTACAGGTGGAGAAAGCATAGCAAAAAGATTTGATCCCGCTGTGTACCTGCCCCCTGAAGCCAGCCAAACACAGACAAACACTTCAGTCCTTCTCTACAGGAGTCCTGCTATGTGGCCACAAAATCTCTAAGATCCGTTTCTCTCATCTTTGCTATCGAATCTTGTTGTCTTTTGTTGTGCTATCAAACTTGCTCTCGTTTCCCAGAGGAAAAGGTTACTGCTCTTTCACAGCTCAGGAGACTGAATAGAAGTCTCATGTCTTTCTGTAACTCAGCTTAGATGTTTCTCCTAAAAGATCCTTAAGACAAATAAATATAAAGATACAATCAAGATAAAGATACAAATGAGACAATTACTGACATACAGCAATAGAATAGTGGAGATGTTTTCTTAGGAGAAACATCTAAAAAGAAGACCTACAAATACATCTCAAGTCAATCTCATTGCTGTCTAGGAGAAACAAAATATACAACAACTATACTGTATATACAGTATGTGTATTGACGGATTTGTCACTGGCCCGATTGGGCCACTGCTGCATCCTCACTAATGTTTATAATTTGCACGTGTTTTTATGCCTTGCCAACTGAAACATTCAAGCGATTTTATAGCATTGAAGCGCAAGAAGACGCAATGACGCGCAAGACAACTCAATTTAGTACTCGTGCGTTCTGTGTGTGTGTGTGTTTTGTGCACAGTGTGCACAAAGAGAGCCACGTCTCAGGCAACGCCTCATACTGTATTTTCTTTCTGCATTTTCTTGCGCTTGAACGGACAAATACATACAAAAATATGTCACATACTGTACCTCTCTTGGTGACCATCCTTGAAAACAGTCGGTTACGTCTTAAGTGAACTTAAACAGCTGAGAAAGAAATAGGATGTGCATCACTACATTCGACCCATTCATTGACCCATGCTAAAGTGATCGCGCCTAATTTACCAGCTGCTGTCAGTGTCCTTAAAGGGATAGTTCACTCAACTATCACAATGCATGCGTGTGGTGCTGCTGACGCAGGAGGCCGTGTTCTGAAATAGAACCTGGATGCGCTGCAGCTTGTTTACAAGCAGAAGAATGCACATGCTGTACATAAAACAGTCTTCGTAAACATGTTATATGATTTCAACAGAGAGGATGACTTAAAAATTTTTTGCCCAGCCTTACTTATTTGAACCAGAATATACAGACAATGAACTAAGAGAGATGGACGCTTTACGTCAGAATGCCGGCTCCTGTGTTAGCAGCATCACACGCATGCATTGTGGTACTCTCGTGAACGCGTGTCGAAGACTGACACGGAAGTTAAGGAATTGTTGAACAAAGTCTTATTTTTGTTTTGTTTGTGCACAAAAAGTATTCTAGTAGCTTCATAAAATTACAGTTGAACCATGATGTCACATGGACTATTTTAACAAAGACCTTACAACCTTTCTAGGCCTTGAACGTGTGTTGCTGTCTATACTGTCTATGTGTTCCGAAGATTTTACTGGTATTGGTAATGACTACTGAAATGTAGGTACCATGACAACACTATGCTAAACGATTTCATTTGATTTATTATTTGAAGGCCAAGTACCACTAATGTTGTGTTTTTGTAATGGTAAAAGGTTTAAATAAAGGAGCTAATGTTTAAGTATTTTTGTTCTTTTTTATCATGGTATATCTACTTGAGTATAAAGTATCATGTACTTTTGGTGATATTAGTACGACTAACTATAGTTTTGGTATCGTGACAACAATAATAATATAATTCTATTCTATTATATAGACGTCATATCAGGTTTTTTAAAATTTTTTTTATTAAAAGTAATTTTTATTACTTCAGTCTTCAGTGCATATTGTTGCTCCAACTGGCGCATCAATATGCAGATTTGTTGCATAAAATTAATTTGAACTATACTGAAAATAGTTTTATTTTGTAATATTTTAATATTTTTGTATATTTAAGGTTTTCAGATTCTATGTGACATAAGTTCAAAAGAACAGAATGTATTTGAAATACAAATGTTCTGTAATATTATAAATGTCTTCACTGACACTTTTAAACAATTTAATGCATCCTTACTGTGTGTGGGTGTGTAGCCTAATTATCAAAGATATTTTGTTTTTGTTTTTAATGTTGAACACTGCATTTCAAATTCACTGGGCTTCACTATCTAAGTTTGACCCAAACCTCCAGGTGGAACTAAAAAAAAAAAAAACGTGTGACACTTCTGATCCGGATGCTCTCTACTAATATGAAAATAATCTGAAACTACCTCCAAACATGTCAAATAAATCAATGGCTAGACCTTGGTATAGGTTCTCTTAAATTCCTCAAAGGAAGGCAACAAAACTAAACAAGAGGTTTGGGTTCAAGGTAAAAAGGAGGCACCTGTAAAGAATGCAGATCAAAGTGACTCAACAACAGAGAAATAAATCAGTGTATCTAAAATAAATATTACAGGTCAAGAGCTCACAGCTCAACATGTGTTGTGGGCCAAACCTTCTAACGCTGCTTTTAAAATCTTGATCCTTTTCTGCTGCCATAAACACCTCTCAGAGCCCGTACTGCATCATGCCACGTGAAGCCCACTCAAACCAATAATAACCTGTAACCTTGGAAACGAGGCACAGGCGCCAATAATTCTCGGCACACACTTTCAACACGTGTGCGGCTGGTGTGACATGCTCCCTGAGTGTGAAATACAACAGGGACTCCGGCATTTTGAGGACAATTTCTTTTTAAGAGCCCTCCATTTGTATTTAAATAGAGATGGGAGCTGAGGGATAGAGAGGGAAAGAGCGTGAGGGGAAAAAAAGGACAGGAAGAGGATCCATCCGAGTGAGCCGTAGTTAAAGCAGAGGTATAAAAAACACTCAGTGTACTGTCAGGAATAAAAATAGATCTGCGCATATCTGCAGACACATACGGGCAGACAGATCAAATACTGTATTGCTTCTTTATGGTCACTTAAACTGACCTTGGCTCATGGCAGTGTATCCTAAAGGCCTCATTCCAGCTGTCCACCATATGCTGACATTCAGAACGTGTCCTGAGGACCCCACGGGGGTTACTTTGAAACTACAGAAGGTTATGCAGTGGAAAAAGGGGGAAATTATATATGTTTGTGTACTGTATGCGCACTGGTTGTGCAGGGCAGCCTTAATCCTGCATTTTACTTTTATATCCCCTGTAAAGGAGATTTATTTGCCTCTCATCCCCTTAAAAGTGAGTCTTTTATGAGTGGGGCACCGCAGTGGGCTTGGCTAAGTGATGTGGTATGGCTGCTCGGAGGCAGAGGGATGTCCGCAGGGAGCATGAGCCCTCTGAACTCGCGTCACATCTGCATTCAGCCCCATGCTTCACCTGTCTGCCTCACTCTCTCTTTTCCTCTAGGGAGATTTAAAATAAGGATCAGGATGGATATTTAGTCAGATTCTTACTGCACACCAGGCAGCACAGTGGTTCTCAACTAGTTCGGCTTCACATTAGATATCAATTGCCGACTCAAAACAGTACCAAAATTGTTAATCATACAAGAGTAAAAAATATTAGTTAAAATCAAAATGATACCCCAAAAATATTACAGAATTAATAACATTACAGAGATTGAGTAGGAAAACTGAGAGTTGATTTCTAAATGTCTATTGAACTATGATGGTTTCACATTCTCTGAAAAAAAAGCCTTGTGTGCCACTAAACAATGACACACTAAATTGATCAAAAGTAACAGTAAAGATTTCACAAAAAATATTAAGCAGCATAACTGTTTTCAACATTGATAATAATAATAATAATAATAATAAATGTTTCTTGAGCAGCAAATCAGCATTTTAGAATGATTTCTGAAGGACATGAAGACTGGAGTAATGACTGCAAAAAATCAGCTTTGCCAACACAGGAATACTGCATTTTTAAAATATATTTAAATTATTGTTAGTTAATTTGAACTGTCATATTTAAAAATATTTTTACTGTAATTTTGAGCAAAGACATTCAGCCTTGGCGAGCATGAGAGACTTCTTTAAAAAATCTCACTAACCAGATCCTGTTCCACTCTCTCCAGTCACTTTGAACTCTCCTGTCAAAATAAAAGGCAAAAATATTACTTTAAAAACACAGTTTCACATTGTGTATGGTACAAATGATGCTGAAACCCATATTTTTAAGGCATCTTTGCGGCAGTCTCGGCATCTACCTAATCTGACTGACTTCTACAGAAAGACAGATGAATTTGTTGCAAAGTTCCTGTAACTCAACTGGTGAGAGTTTGAGTTTAGTTACAACTTTTTTAATCCCCATGGAGCAATTACAAGTTGGACTACCAAGGTGCTGATACACAGAATTTTTTTTTAAAAAGTACTGAAAAAAGCAAATTTTTTGGTTTACAACCCAGCAGCTGAAAGACTTTCTGTCATGTCCTCTGTTTGATCACCCTGTCCTTCGGTTTTTGGGCTGTGTATCTGTCTGCATGTTGTGAACACATGGTGTTTTGTTTTGATCGTTCACCATGTACTCTTCTGTGGCGTTCCTCCCTCCCTCTCGTTACCACCCTAACTGCTCGTTATTGGTTGATTTCGCTCACCTGAATTCAATGTTCGGTTAATCTCCTGCTCTATTTATTTTCCCTCTTGTGTGTCGTCCAGTGCTAGATCGTTGTTCGCCAGTTCGCCAACACTCAGCCATCTGGTCTGGTCCTGTCTAGTCTTGTCTGTCCGCGCCATTGTCGGCTTCCTGTCAGGTTGTGGTTACTTCCATTCGTTTTGTTTTTTTTTGTTTCTCTCTATTTTTTCTCCTGCCCCGTTTCCTAGACCGGGCGTCTGCATCCCCGCAGAAGTTTTTCGCCTCGCTTGGACGCCGGCTCTCTCGCCTCTTCCTCCCCTCTCCACTCTCGAATCCCTCATGCGGCCGCGCCGTTGAGCGCCCTCTGCCGGGTGTTTTTGCAAGAGTTTTTGTTGCTCAGTTTTTCTGTTGGACTATTTTTTCCTAACGCCCTGGCTTTTTGTTATTTATTTCAAGGAACTGCCCTCTTGGTTTGGACTTATTATAAATAAACTGTTTTTCGCTGAAGCCTGCATCTGTGTCCGTGTGGTGTGCGTGACAGAACGATCTAGCCAAAATGGACACAGCAGGCCCAGATCCTGTCAGAACCGCGGTCACCCAGCAGGTAGTTCTTTTGGGACAGCATGAAGCCAGACTGACCAACACCACAAGGGAGGTGGAGTTTCTGGCTAACTAAGTAGCTGAGCTTACCACTCACATTCAAGGGCTGCAGCGAGAAGCTGCCCAGGGTGGCCCAGTTCATCCTTTTCCTCGTCATGAGCCTGAGCCCCGATGCAACAATCCACCGCCTTATGATGGAGATCCCAACTCCTGCCGGGCCTTCTTGTCCCAGTGTTCTGTGTTGTTTGCCCTACAGCCACGCACATATGCAGCTGAGGAATCCAAAGTAGCTTTTGTCTTGAAGCTTCTAACTGACAAGGCTCGTGACTGGAGAACATCTGTCTGGGAGACTCAAGCTCCCTGTTGTGCATCATTTGAGGATTTCCGCCAGGAGATGGTGAGGCTGTTTGACCGCTCTGCCAGGGGTCAGGAAGCAGCCGACCAACTAGCACGGCTTCGTCAGGGGGGTCGCTCAGTGACAGAATATGCCGTCCAATTCAAGACCCTGGCAGCTTCCTGTGACTGGAATGAAGGGGCCTGCCGATCCATGTTCCGGGCAGGATTGGAGGATGACATTCAGGATGAGCTGGCCACCCATGACTTGCCGCATGATTTTGACGACCTTATCAATATGGCATTACGGATCGAGGGTCGCCTTTGCCGTCGTCGTCAGCGCCTGGCAGTTCGTCCGTCCTGGAGGGCGGAGGAGTTGTCTCCGGTTTCCCCTACAGACTTCTTGAACACAACTTCCACTGAGCCTGTGCAGGTGGGGAGCCTTCGCCTCACTCCCCAACAGAAGCAGCAACATCTTGCCCTAGGGCTGTGCCTGCACTGCGGTAAGCCTGGTCACTTCGCAGCAGGCTGTCCTTTAAAAGCCAAGGCTCGCTAGAGTAGAGAGGGGGATCCTGGTGAGCGCTACCCCTTTATTGCATTCCCCCATCTCTCGTACTCTCCTTCCTGTTTCTATTCTGTTTGGTGACTTTTCTAACGACTGCTCGGCACTGATTGATTCAGGAGCTGAGGGCAACTTTATGGATAGCTCTCTAGCCACCCTGTGGGGGATTCCTGCCATTCCTCTTCCTGAACCTATTCCTGCCCGTTCCCTGAATGGCACTATAATCACCACTGTCTCCTATACTACCCCTCCTGTCAACCTTATTGTCTCCGGCAATCACCGTGAGGTGACCACGCTGTACCTTCTTGAATCCTCGAGTGCTCCCATAGTGTTGGGGCACCCGTGGTTGGTGCAGCATGGCCCTCACGTGGATTGGTCTAGCAACTCCGTCTTGTCATGGAGCCAGTTTTGTCTTTCATCTTGTCTGGGTGCTGCTTCTTTTCCTGTGTCTGTGTGCCCTGTCTTGCAGGTGGAGGCGGCTGATTTGACCGGAGTCCCGGCAGAGTACTACGACCTGCGCCAAGTGTTCAGCAATTCCCGGGCCACCTCCTTACCTCCGCATCGCCCATATGATTGCGCCATCGAGCTCCTCCCAGGCACTTCTCCACCAAAGGGTCACTTGTTTTCCCTTTCCAGTCCTGAAAGAGAGGCCATGGACAAGTACGTTAACGAATCCCTCAAAGCTGGCCTTTATCCGACACTCTTCATCTCCTGCAGGTGCCGAGTTCTTCTTTGTCAAGAAGAAGGATGGCTCCCTGCATCCCTGCATAGATTATCGAGGCCTGAACAACATCACTATAAAGAACAAGTACCCTGCCTCTCATGTCGTCCTGCCTTCCGGCTTTTGCAGGGAGCCAGGGTCTTTACCAAGCTAGACCTCCGTAATGCCTACCATTTGATCCGTATACGTGAGGGGGATGAGTGGAAGACAGCTTTCAACACACCCACTGGACACTTTGAGTATCGGGTCCTACCGTTTGGTCTGACCAATGCACCAGCTGTCTTCCAGGCCCTGGTTAATGATGTGTTGAGAGACATGGTGAATCACTTTGTCTTTGAGTATCTTGACGATTTCTTGATATTTTCTCCGTCTCTGCAGGTACACACCCAGCATGTCCGCCAGGTGCTACAACGGCTGCTGGAGAACCAGCTTTATGTCAAGGCGGAGAAGTGCGTCTTCCATGCCTAGTCGGTTCCGTTCTTGGGGTTCGTTATTTCTGCGGGAGAGATCAAAGCGGACCCCTGTAAGGTAAGGGCCGTTGCCGAGTGGCCAGCTCCTGACTCTCGTAAGGCTCTGCAGCGGTTCCTGGGGTTTGCCAACTTTTATCGGCGTTTCATCCGAAACTTTGGTCAGATTGCTGCACCCTTAACGGCACTCACCTCTCCCAAGGTACCGTTCAAATGGAATGTTGATGCACAGGAGGCCTTTGATAAATTGAAGTCCCGGTTTATCTCTGCTCCTGTCTTGTCTATTCCAGACCCTGAACGTTAATTCATTGTTGAGGTGGATGCCTCTGTCGGATTAGGCGCGGTCCTATCACAGCGGTCGCACCAGGATGGGAAGGTGCATCCCTGTGCTTTCTTCTCCCACCGCCTGAGTCCCCCAGAATGGAATTACGACATAGGTAATCGGTAGTTGTTGGCGGTCAGGCTGGCTTTGGGTGAGTGGTGTCACTGGTTGGAGGGGGCAGCTCAGCCCTTTCTGGTCTGGACGGACCATAAGAACCTTGAATATGTCCGTTCAGCCAGGAGGCTGAGCTCTCGACAGGCTCGCTGGGCCCTCTTCTTTGGCCGATTTAATTTCACCCTGTCTTTCAGGCCCGGGTCTGTTCGAGGTCCCTGGGGAGGAGGAATCAGTTGACACCATTTTGCCCAAGGAGGTGGTGGTGGGATCCCTCTCCTGGGGCATCGAAAGACGAGTAGAGGAGGCGTTACTTAAAAGCCCAGGGCCTAGGGGGGTTCCGGCGGGCAGTCTGTTTGTTCCTTCTGAACTACGATCCGAAGTGATCCAGTGGGGTCACTCATCCAGGCTGGTCTGTCACTCAGGAGTCCGGAGGTCACTGGCTGCCATCCGTCAGCGATTCTGGTGGCCATCCATGGCCAAGGATGTCAGGCTGTTTGTGGCTGCCTGCTTGGTATGCGCTTGGAACAAGACTTCCAATGCGCATCCCGTTGGTCTGCTCCGCCCTTTGCCCATCCCTTCTTGCCCCTGGTCACACTTGGCCCTTGATTTTGTCACTGGCCTCCCGGACTCTAAGGGCAACACCGTCATTCTCACGGTGGTGGACCGTTTCTCCAAGGCGGCCCATTTCATCCCCCTTCCCAAGCTCCCCTCAGCCAAGGAGACTGCGCAGGTGGTGGTTGATCACGTATTCCGGATTCATGGTCTTCCGGTCAACGTGGTTTCCGATAGGGGTCCCCAGTTTGTCTCCCGGTTTTGGAGGGAATTCTGTCGGCAGATCGGGGCCTCTACGAGTCTGTCTTCAGGATTCCATCCCCAGACCAACGGGCAGTCTGAGCGGGCAAACCAGGATTTAGAGCGCGCTCTCCGCTGCCTGGCATCCCACAATCCGAGCTCCTGGTGCCAACAGCTGTCCTGGGTAGAGTACGCCCATAATTCCCTTCCGGCTTCTGCCACAGGTATGTCCCCCTTCCAGTGTTCTGTAGGTTATCAACCCCCCTTGTTTCCCACACAGGAACCCGAAGCTGCGGTGCCGTCTGCCTTGGCTTTCGTCCGACGGTGTCGACGCACCTGGAAGACAGCTAAGGTGGCCTTGGCCCAGGCGAATAGGCGGACCAAAGCAGCGGCAGATCGTCACCGGACTCCTGCCCCCCGTTATATGTATGGTCAAAGGGTATGGCTCTCCACCAAGGACCTGCCTCTCAGGGTAGCCTCACGCAAGCTGGCACCCAGGTTCATTGGCCCATACCGGATCACCAAGGTCCTGAGTCCGGCAGCGGTGCGGCTCAAGCTTCCTACCATGCTTGGTCGGGTGCACCCTGTGTTTCATGTCTCAAGGGTGAAACCTGTGTTGTATTCCCCTCTTGTTCCCTCTGCCCCAACCCCCCCTCCCCCCCGTCTAGTGGATGGCTCCCCGGTCTATACCGTGCGGAGGTTGCTGGATGTCAGACGTAGGGGTCGGGGCTTTCAATATCTTGTGGACTGGGAAGGCTATGGTCCGGAGGAGAGGAGTTGGATTCCAGCCCGGGACATTTTGGATTGGACGCTGGTCGAGGACTTCTGTCGGCGACGAGGTGAGCCCCTTCCTGCGGCGCCTGGTGGCGTCCGTCGGAGGGGGGGTACTGTCATGTCCTCTGTTTGATCACCCTGTCCTTCGGTTTTTGGGCTGTGTATCTGTCTGCATGTTGTGAACACATGGTGTTTTGTTTTGATCGTTCACCATGTACTCTTCTGTGGCGTTCCTCCCTCCCTCTCGTTACCACCCTAACTGCTCGTTATTGGTTGATTTCGCTCACCTGAATTCAATGTTCGGTTAATCTCCTGCTCTATTTATTTTCCCTCTTGTGTGTCGTCCAGTGCTAGATCGTTGTTCGCCAGTTCGCCAACACTCAGCCATCTGGTCTGGTCCTGTCTAGTCTTGTCTGTCCGCGCCATTGTCGGCTTCCTGTCAGGTTGTGGTTACTTCCATTCGTTTTGTTTTTTTGTTTCTCTCTATTTTTTCTTCTGCCCCGTTTCCTAGACCGGGCGTCTGCATCCCCGCAGAAGTTTTTCGCCTCGCTTGGACGCCGGCTCTCTCGCCTCTTCCTCCCCTCTCCACTCTCGAATCCCTCATGCGGCCGCGCCGTTGAGCGCCCTCTGCCGGGTGTTTTTGCAAGAGTTTTTGTTGCTCAGTTTTTCTGTTGGACTATTTTTTCCTAACGCCCTGGCTTTTTGTTATTTATTTCAAGGAACTGCCCTCTTGGTTTGGACTTATTATAAATAAACTGTTTTTCGCTGAAGCCTGCATCTGTGTCCGTGTGGTGTGCGTGACACTTTCCTGCCAAATGGAGGCCATTAAAACAGCAGCTCTAGCTCTGAGATCATAAGCGAAGGACAATCCTGGCAGTAATGGTGAACCTTAAAGTGGGCCGGTATAGTCACAGGCCCGCATGCTGTTGTTTGTCCCCGCTGCGTTTGAGTTGGGTGATCTTTCCACTCTGCTGACTGCTGAGTGATTGATGATTAGACGCTTTCCTTCCAATGTCTAACACGATTAGAGTGAAGGTCATACTTAATTCTTCAACAACAACCACAACTATCATCAGCAGCGTGTGTGATGGTTTCTACAGAGCACTCCGTCAAACCCGGCGCTCAGACTGATCCGGCTAGCACAACGGCTTTCCAATATGGCTTTTTGCCTCTCCATCCCTCCACCCTTCTCTCATTTTTCCTTTTCCCAGGGCCTTTTCTCTTCATCTCCAGAGAATATGATTTGTCATGGTGACTGAGAGAGAGAAAGAAAGAAAAAATGTTTACTCCGGGAGAAAAAAAGTCTCTAACGCCCCTTAATGTATTCTTTTAAAAGAATCGACGCAGTGGCACAGAAAAAGATTAATTTATCACGCCATCAAGCACAGGAACCACTGTTGAGAGGAATGGGTGTAAATTGCAAGGCGATGACAATGCCTGCGTTACAGATGGATTTCTCTGTCTGCGTCTTCTATTGAGAAGGGGAGGAGGGTTCGGGGAGAAGGGGGGTGAAAAGCAATTTCTTCAGCGCTCGTCAAAACTTTCAGACGGGGGTAATTTTGATCCATTAGCTCACCTCCGTTCGCCTCCACCAATTCTCCACGTTTCACTTTTCTCTGCTTAAGATCTCGCCGCAACAGAGACAGAGAGAGAGACAGAAACTCCCTGCGGCCATAAATGCATCTGTTTTCCATAACAACATACAGGTCCCATATACCCGAGCACCACAGATGCATCTTCTCTCCATAAATGCTGATTAAGTCATTGTTATATGTCTGAAATTACAAGAGACACCACACAGCATTAACCTGAGAGATTTCTCACTTACACTTTCCTTGAAGTGAGGTTATTCAGCCAATCAGCCAAGGAGCCTATAAGAAAAGAGACAGAGTTATACGCTAATGAATATTTATGTTGGGTTATCGGGGAATAGGTACAAAGGAGGTTTACTGATCACACAAATCCAAAAGCTTCTCATTAGAAGAGCGTCTCTTTAAGTGCATCCCGAATGTTAATGGCAGGTCTATATTTGAATATTAGCCGAACTAGGATAAATCACTGGTTCATTACGCCAAAAGCATACGCCATTAGTGCGAAAAGCACTCAGCGTTGTTGTAAATATATTAGTATTTGAGGTAAACAAGCACCAAAAACGGCAGAACACCTTTTATGTTCTGGAAATTAATTCCCATTTTTTTGTAAAATCCATCCAGACCTTTAGTTTTGGGTCGCCTGATTATCATCCCTAATAAAAAATAATCTCACGAATTAGCCTGTTTTCATTTCTCGCCATAGCAACCGCTGCCTGGGATTTATGCAAGAAATCTCCCATCGGGCCAAGTGCACACCAGGTAATGCTGCAGCAGCACCGGATTGATAAGGACTAGAGAGAGTGCCACCATTATCTGCGAGGAGCGGCGTGTGTGAAGGATTAGCACGGATCAAGCTTATCCCGGGCTCGGCTGGCCAGCCGGAGAAGCTCTTCCGCTCTTACCTCAGCGCTGCCCTGGGAAAACGGCCCTGGCTCCTTATCCCGACAGAGGGAAGCTTACAGGCTATCACACTTCCTCTGGTCAGCGCAATCCAGCACGAAGAGGATGGCGAGGGTGAAAGAATTACTCAGCAGGGCCTGATATGTCTCCGGCTGGCCTGGAATATGCCACAATAAGGATTATGCAGGGATTTCTGGGAATGCTGGGGATGAGAGCGAAATTTAGTGCTATAGAGGAAGTGCATGATGCTTCGGCTGTATAGAAAGAGAATCCGTGGCGCAGCTGAAAGTGCCGTCATCGTTTATTCATTCAAACTTTCAGGCCTATCAGTTTCGTTTTAATGGCATTCAAGACCGTTCTCAATTCCACCTACTGTATGAAATGGAAAATGACTTTCTCTAGACTCATTATAAGATTATTTATGTTAAATTAGCAAAGTGTAAAAAAGGTAGATAAAAAATTTTTTAATTGCATGGAAATTTTGTCAGGTGTTCCAAGGAAGGAAATGAAATGGAGAGGAGGGGAGCTAATAAAGAAAACATGTTGTCAGTTTGCAATCTCTCCCACTTCAAACATAATTCAATTTCCGCCATGAAAGGAGATACAGCTTTTAATTAAATTTGTTTTAGTTTTTTACCGAGGTGCAATAGGTGAGAGACCTCAATTATAACATTCTAATGAAAAAAAAACGCATGCATGCACAAATAAATAAATAAATAAACGTACAAAATGGAGAAGGAAACTTGAGATGCCTATGAAGTCGCCACTATCACATTGCTCATATAAGTGGAGGAGAGAATCTAAAATTGAAAGTGACAGTGGAGCCTTTGGAAGGCAGCATTTGATTTCCAAATTATCATATTTTCTCAGTCAATAATGAAAAGCTTATGATAGCTCCTCAGTAGCTGCACCGACATCCTTTAATAAGATAGGACCAGTGAAGCAAGGGATAGTGCTGAACACAGCTCTGTCTGTACACGTGCATGTGAGTGTGTGTGTGTGTGTGTGCGTACGGTCTTATAGCTCAGGTTACGTTCCTTGCAGGTCTAAGATTACAGAGTCTTGGTTTTTAATATCTACGGCATGAAATGGAGACGGCATTTGGTTCTTGATTAGAATTATAGCAGCTTGAGTATGAGGAATAATTTGATTTAAAAGGACAACTACGTTTATGGCCGGCGGCTGGTTTACGGTAACCTCATCTGGGGTCACAGCCGCATTAAAAAACTACCAACGAAAACCATCTCCATCCCACAAAACGCACGGCGGAGATGCTTGTCAACACAAAGAGCTGAAGATAAGCTATAACCCACGGCACGCAAATGAATTGTAGCGTTTTTAGGGCGAGCACCCCTCATTGATTTGTGAATGTAATCTCTGGTGATGAGCCGTAGAAGGTGAGCGTTTGCATACTGCAGTGATTACAGGCCTAGCCACCGCTGCACACTTCATTAGGCAGGGCCGACGGTGAAGCTCGACGGCAGTCTCGAGGATAATTGTCTGAGAGGGGGTCAGAAGAAATGTTGCAGGTCCTGGGCAGGCACTCTGGGCAGGTCTGCTCGAGGGGCCAAAGAGCAGCGGGGAGTGATTTATCAGGGGAGGCTTCATCCCTGATGAGAGAGCTCTCGCCTGACTCGGTAGAACTGAACGTGACTTGTGCGTTGACAAGGTGCTGTGCATTAGCTTACAGGAAAACGTTAACGTTATCTTAAAGTTTGTGACACATTTCAAGGCTGAGAAACTGAGATGTGACTCAATGATGCTGCTCTGTAAAAAAAAAAACATGAATTATTCATGGATTACCTCACAAGTCTGCAGGGATGTGTACTCAGAAATATGCTAATATTAACTGACTTGTCAATTTCACTGACTTGATGTATAGTAATCATAAAAAAACAGACAATGCAAGTCCATCCATAACGCTAAACAGGTGGGCGTTTGGAAATTAGACAATAAAAGTCTAGTGTAAACTCTATAGCAGGGGATGGTAAGAAAAGATAATTTTTATGTCAACTTGAATATTTATGTACAAATATGTTTCTGCTCCCACTGCAAATGATTTGTTGCAGCATGTTATTTGATAGAAAAAAAAAATATTTTTGATGTAAATTCCAATAAATTCCTGCCAGTGTTATAACTGTTAACCAAAATTAAAACCAAAACTATTAAAAATACAATAAAGCTCTTGTATAAGAGTTTTTAAATTCCTGGTTAAATAAAGATTGAATGAATGAAAGCTAAAATAAAATATAAATGTTAGACGAAAAACCTTTAAAATTTAAATTAGAAAAACAAATAAGAAATGTTGCAAATAAGTACATTTAAATGAAATTACTAAAATTACTAAACTAAAGCAAAAATAAAGCTAAATAGAAATATAAAAAAACTTTACGGTGGCCTAGAGAGCTCAACACACTGCAAATGAAAAAAAAAAACCACCTGCAAATTAAGAAAACATCTTCATCAATTTGACAACACACGTGCTGCAAATACTAACAACACAACCAAATAAAGAAACGCGCTGCAAATTCTCACAACACGAACAAATAAAGAAACGTGTTGCAAATATTCACAACACAAACATATAAAGAAACGTGTTGCAAATATTCACAACACAAACAAATAAAGAAACGCGCTGCAAATACTCACAACACAAACATATAAAGAAACGCGCTGCAAAAACAGAAACGCGCTGCAAATACTCACAACACAAACAAACAAAGAAACGCACTGCAAATACAACACAACCAAATACAGAAACAAAACAAAGAAAGAAACGCGCTGCAAAAACAGAAACCCGCTGCAATTGCTCACAACACAAACAAATAAAGAAATGCTCTGCAAAAACAGAAACGAGCTGCAAATACTCACAACACAAACAAAAAAAGAAACGCGCTGCAAAAACAGAAACACAAACCAATAAAGAAGTACGCTTTCTGCAAAAAAAACAAAAATGCACTGCAAATACCACAGACACAAACAAATCAAGAAAGAAAATGTGCTTCAAATTCTCACAACACAACCAATAAAGAAACGCGCGGCAAAATGCTCACAACACAAACAAAATAAAGAAAGACGCGCTCTTGCCCAAAAAACAGAAATGCAAGCAAATACTCCAACAGAAACGCGTTGCAAATACTCACAACACAACCAAATACTGTAACGTGCTGCAAATACTCACAACACAACCAAATAAAGAAATGCACAGCAAATACTCACAACACAACTAAATAAAGAAACACACTGCAAATACTCACAACACAAACAAATAAAGAAGCGCGCTGCAAAAACAAAAATGCACTGCAAATACTCACAACACAAACAAAAAAAGAAACGCGCTGCAAATACTCACAAAACAACCAAATAAAGAAACACGCTGCAAAAACAGAACTGCACTGCAATATCACAACACTAACGCGTTGCAAATACTCACAACACAAACAAATACAAAAACAAGCTGTAAATACTCACAACACAAACAAATAAAGAAAAGCGCTGCAAAAACAGAAACACGCTGCAAATACTCACAACACAACGCGTTTCAAATACTCACAACACAAACAAATAAAGAAATGTGCTGCAAATAATCACAACACAAACAAATAAAGAAACGCGCTGCAAATACTCACAACACAACCAAATAAAGAAAAAACGTGGTGCAAATACTCCAGCACAAACAAATACAGAAAGCTGCGGCAAATAATCACAAAAACACCCAATAAAGAAAACGCCGCTGCAAATACTCAAACAATAAAGTTTGTGATTGAATCAAGCGAGAGCGTTGCTGCAAAAACAGAATGAACTGCAATACTCAAACACACCGCGTTTTCAAACTACTCAAAACACAAACAAATAAAGAAACGCACTGCAAATACTCACAACACAAACAAATAAAGAAGCGTGCTGCAAAAACAGAACTGCACTGCAAATACTCACAACACAACTGCGTTTCACATACTCACAAAACAAAACAACTACAGAAATGTGCGCACATAATCACAACACACAACAAAAATAAAGAAACGCGCTGCAAAAATCACAAACACCCATAAAGAACGTGGTGCAAATTACTCACAGCCAAACCAATAAAGAAAATGTGCTGCAAATACTCACAACACAACCAAATAAAGAAACGCGCTGCAAATACTCACAACACAAACAAATAAAGAAGCGCGCTGCCAAAAACAAAAAAAAGCACTGGCAACTACTCACAACAACAAACAAATAAAGAAAGAAAGAAACGTGCTGACAAATACTAACAACACAACAAAATAAGAAACGCGCTTTAAATAGGCACAGACCACATCGGAAATGTTTAAGGGAACTGCAAAGTGACGAACATGGCTGGGACATATTTATCAATGTTTGCTCTGAAAGGTGAGATTTTTGTTTATTTTAACATCCTGATCATACGATTCCTTTGCTTCTTCAAATTTTCATAATTTTTTAAAAATTATTAGCCTAAATAAGGTGACAAAATACACAATTACTGTAACTGTGAAAGTATGTAAGCTGGCTAACTTACTTTACAACTTCCCTTACAGAAATTAACCACATGGTTTTACTATTAAAATTAATTAATTAATAAATACATTTACTATGTAAAAAATAAATAAAATCAAAAAATGGTTACTATAGTTAAACCATATAACCACAAATTAACTCAAGTTTTACTACACTGACCATAGTTTAACAATGGTGTTGGTTACACAAACTGGTAATCGAACAACAAAACACCATGGGTCCATTCTTTTGTTGGGATAATTTTGGCATTGTTGGGGTCCTCCCGTTGTCGTCTGTACTTGCGTGTTGTGAGTATTTGCAGTGCGTTTCTTTATTTGTTTGTGTTGTGAGCATTTGCAGCGTGTTTTTGTATTTGACTGTGTTGCGAGTATTTGCAGCACATGTGCTGTCAAACTGATGAAGATATTTTCTTAATTTGCTAGTGCTTTTTCTACTTGCATGGTTTGCAGTTGAAAATGCCAAAAGACTCTGCAAAATATACAAAGTAAAACTGAAAATATAATACTAAAAGATTAAAAAATGTAATAAACACTATAATAGTATATAAATAATACTAAACAATACTAAAATAACACTGGATTACATCACTTTATAGAAGCAAATTGGGTTGCAAACACTGTTTCATGTTGGCTTTAATTGCCCAGTTTTCACCAGAAATGTCACAATTAGAATTATTTGTATATTTTTTTATATGAAATTGCAGTGTTTAATTACAGCTTTCATATAAAGATTGTTTAAATATAGCAAATTTAATGAATGGTGAGCACATCTCTTTATATAGAAACAAAGAATCTATCATTACAAAGAATGTATTTCTTCATTATCATGTCATTCTGAAACCCCCAAAGACCTGTAACAAAACAAGACATTAAAGATGTTACGTATCCGGTCCATGAACTTCGTGTGCTAGCCATCAGAGGTCACCCTTTCCATTTCATTGACTCTCGCACTACACACTGTTGCATATCACCCCGGACTACATATCCCATCATTCATTACACTGATTGCACACAGCACTGATTGCACACAGCTGTATCATATCACTCACTCACTATATAACACTCTATCCGTCTCCTATCAAACTGCCGAGTATTTGATAGTCGTGCCTTGTATGGTCCTCTTAGTGTATGCGCTTATCGCCCATAGTGATAGCTACTCTACAGAGCCCTCGTTCATTCCTAGTCTTAGCCTAGTCTTGACCTGTCTAATTTCTTAGTCTTTGATCCTTGCCTGTTTACCTGATTTATCCCTCTAGTCTCACCTCTTTGATTCTGTTTGCCGATCGTTAACCTCCACTAGCCTTAGGTTTATTCTTGTGTCTTGCCCACCATATACCGGTCTGCCATTATCTGACCTATGCCTGTTCTATGACCACGTCTCTGTCTTCTGTTAAGAATAAAGCTTGCACATGGATCCGCATGTCTCAAGTCTTGTCAGCCCCGTAACAGAAGAAAAATAAGTAGTCAATCTTTTCAATGCAATTACATGGGAACTAGAGCTTTCAAACTTCAAAAATGATCATCATACAAAAATGATGGCCATACTACAGAATGTAAGTTTTTAACATGCATTTAATAATTTTTTGCATTGGCTTCAGAAGACTTGGAATATAGTGCACGAGTCATATAACCACTTTTGTGATACTTTTATGGTGCTTTTGCACTCTTTTGAACTCGGACTCCAATTCACTGCATGGAGAAGAGCTACCAGCGGCGAATATGGTGATGTATTGCTATATATGTGAATACAGAAGTCAGTAAGAAGTACTTTAAAAAGGTAATCCTCAGATTAAACATGGTATCTGTTCAAGTAGATTTGGTAGACACTGCCAAACACCAACCATGTCAAAGCAGCACTTCTAGCCCCTCTGTGACGAGATTACTACCCTCTTTGGAAAGCGTGTTCCACCTTGACCATCTCACCATCCTGGCAAGGACGTCAAACAATCAGTACAAGCCCAACTGTTAATGGCCACATAAACATTATTGATGCCTCCAACAGCTGATGATTTATGAGGCCAAAACTATATTACATCTGTAAGAGAAAGGCTCATTAGAATTTGCCTTCTACTCGCTGACAGAAACTACCCATTTATGAAAAGCAGCCAGTGCCCTGTCCTTCCTACTAACCTTTCTCTTGCACAGAAAGACAAAAGAACAGAGGGAGTGATAGGGAGAGAACGAGAGAGGGATAGACTTGGAGAGGATCTAACATTTAAAGACAGCCCGGCAGTGGGAGGCTGTGTCTTATCGCACACATAGACTGTCAGGGCATCTCTGACCCTCTCATTAGATATGCAAGCGCATTAGCCGGGATGGCTGTCTGCTAAAGGTCAGGCGGGGAGGATGTTGGGACGCATGGAAGGAGAGGCACAATCTTCAGCCTCACCTCTTTGAACTTCAATCACTCCGGCCAGTGCTTAATAGGCCTCTGGGGAGGTTCAAAGCGAGCGAGATGGTGGAGGGAGGGAAAGAAATGTAAAGGGACATCACGCTACCTTGACATTTTAATTAAGACTCTCCCATTAACATGCACGGAATTGTGGGGAAAAAAGACACCTAATGTAAATTCATGAAATACCAGGAACGGCGTAGATGGGCTTCCTTTTTTGTAAACATGAACCATGACCTGAAAAGGAAAAAATAGTGGAAGAAGCGATAAGAAAATGTTTTGAAAAGGTAAAGTGGAGGGCTGCAAAGTTTTTTTTTTTTTTTTTTACCAATTTTAGGATTACTTTAGCATAAATTTTCATTGTAGACATAATCAAAAACCCATTGATTCCACACCTGCTGATCCTGAACAGTGAAATATCTACTTTTGCTAAACAAGAGCACTTGACCAATTACATTACAGCAGTGGTTTTCAAACTGGGGACTCCTAAACTAAAATAAAATGAAATAAAATAAAATGTTGACAGCCATACTTTAGGTTTCTATATTTAATGAAAGTTTTTCAGGGATTGTTCACAAAGGTGATCACATTCGGGGGACTGTATTATCTTAAAAAGTTTGAAAATACCTGCATTACAAGACTGAAACTAGCAACCAAAAAAACTGACGCACTTCACTTAACACCACAAAAAGGACACACAAACTCATGTGCATGAACAACACTCAAATGCAAGCATATCGCCTTCTACTTTTCTAGAAATTACGGTTGCACCTTAGACACTGAACTCAATAGACTTTCCTTTAGTTCCTATTTTGACAAATCCCATCTTGAGCTATGAAGAAAGAAGCAGGTATTGATCCAGGGGGCACCTAATTTATCACACTGCCTGAAATCCTGAAAAAAAAAATTTGACCAAGGGGGTTATTCAATACCATTTTCTCCATCTATCCGCAGAATTAAACCAGTCTTTTTTTCTAGCAAAAAGTGAGTGATGACAGCTGTCAGACAGATGAGATTTGTGACAGAAATTCTCTCTCTCTCTCTTTTTCTCCTTTCCTCTCCACTGGCTTCATTTTCAACATGAATAGACTTTCAGGCACCAGGCTATTGACACAGATATATGCACACAGTGTCGTTCAAATGTACAAGAAATCCCACACATGGAACAGTATCAAAGCAATTACCTCTTACTATAGAGCACTACATGAAAGCATGGGCTAAAGTGTTCTCCGTCCATTCCAAACTAAAGCTGCATAGAAGAAATTGTGACTCCCCTTGTGTAGTGAGACTCAAACACATTTGCACATTTGAGACACGACGGGCCAAGCTGAAACTTTTCACATGAGTACATGGAATCCATTGAGAACAACACTAAAACCATGATGCTCTGCATTTGCTTGGGTGATCTAGGGGTTGCTAAGACGCTGCTAAGTGGATACTAGAGTGTTCCGGGTGGTTGCTTACTAGACCAAGTTAAACCCAAAATTCCACGATTAAGTCTATACAATATTTTGGAGATATGGTTTAGGTTTCTTTTTTATTTTTACGTCTAATGGATTATTTTCATTGTTTTAGAGAGTCAAATCATTTAGAAGAAGCCAAAGATACACATTTTGCATTGTGATATTTGCATTATAGGGACCACTTTTAAAACCAAGAGCAAAACAAAACAAAGAGCAAAACACACACACACACACACACACACACACACACACAAAAAAGCAAAGCCAAAAACAAAACACAAAACGAAACAACAAAAAAAGCAAAAAACAAAAAAACAACAATGTCAAAAAAAAAAGTCATGCTTTTAAAAGACAGTTTGGAAAAAGCAATGGATTTAGGTTTCTCTTTTAATATTCTAAAAAATAAGTGTAGCTGTAAATTATTAATATATTAGAATATACATATACTTACATTAATGTATTTATATTACATGACATATGACATATTAACATATTAATACAAAGTTATAAAATAAAGTTATACAAACTGGATACTATAAACAACAATAATGCCATTTGGGAAATGTAAGTTAAGTAAGTAAATAAATTAATGAATAGTTTTTAAATACTTTTTAAATAAAACATTTTCCTCTGAACTTTGCACCACATTCAGCTCTGGGTTTAAATCATAATAATAATAATAATAAAATAATAATAAAATAAATGAAAAAAACCTAGCTTGAAGTGATGTATGAGTAATAGTTATAGCTATTACCTAAAAAACGGACATACCAACTTCATAAAAACAATCTAAACACTCTAGTGTCACTGTCAATATACTGCCTATCCTTCCAAAGCGGTGAGCCTGTCCTAGAGTTATGAGAAGAGAGCGAACTATTACAACATCAGTACCAATTGCGTGTATGTACGGTCAGGGAGGGAATCTATTAGAGTAAGGGTGGGGGCTATAGCAGGATAGATGGGGCCACTCACCTCTACGATGGGTTTTGTGGTTTTGGGAGGTCCATAACTCAAAGCCCCGGTGCTCGCAAAGTAACACGGAGATGCAAACAGGACAGGGGGAGCTGGAAGCACCCAAAGTTATCTCCTGCATCCCAGGTCACAATACATTATGACGCACTACTATAACTCTCCCGCCCGTGGCTGCAAACCGTGGCTTCATCATTAAAGTGATAGCAAAGTGCTAGTAGAGAAAACACAGTACAAGCCCCTGCAGCGTAGATCACTTAGATCTTGTAAAGGAGAAAAGAACAACAGCAAGAAACTAAACAAAATCAGGGCAGATGTAAATGAAATGCAGATTTGAAGTGTTTTTCAATCACAGGACATTTCGTTCTTGTTCTTTTATTGCTGTCGCTACACCTCTGCGAGGAACACAAAGGCTTTTTTTTCTCAGGTGTCGCCAGAAAAGGCACAAGCTAGTTCTGTTCTCCCTCCGTGTGAGGTTGTGTACAAATAAACTGCACGGTGATCGGCTGTCAAAACGGTAAATCGTGCAAACTAAGCATGCGAATTTGAATTTGTTTGTGTCACAGCACATGCGGGGCATTCCTGGAAACAGTAGCAGGCACGGCGAAGAAACAATCAGAGCCCGAGTCGTGTCTCCAGTCAAGAGATTGTTCTATTGTTTTCTATCAAGCTCGCATTGTATTCTCCAGAACGGAGACAACTTTCTTTGATTTTTTTTCTTTTTTCAATATTTCAAGAGGAGTGAAGGAACTGTTTCCTGTCCTGCTCCATTAGACACAAATTGTTTCAGGAGGGGAAAATTGGTTTGAAAATTGTGTTGTTTATTGTTCAAAGAAAAACATGCATAGCGTAGAAAGGGAACTGGGTCTCGAGATGTCCTCTGGGCGCAAGTTCGACTGGAATCTGTTATGAAATGTTCAGCCCTGGGAAACATTTGGAAAACTGATTGGTAATTGGACAAAGCATTTTCAAGACAAATGTTCTGGTGAATGACCATACATATAATGGGTTCGGAGGTAAGAAACTGACTGAGGCGTAACGAAACAACCTTCATGGAGGCCCTAACATAATAGCAACACGGTTCCTTATATGTATCTACTATAGCCACATGAGTTTCTCTCTGGGTTTGACAAAATTCTCTGCAGTATCTGAAAGCAAGATAATTACGGACACAGCTACCAGACCAAGAAGCTCAGCATAAGGTGAGATCTGATTATGATGTTTTTCCCCCCAAAGAATTGTGATGAACCTATTGTTAAAGAGGTTGAGGAAACCAAGGCCATTCATGCGCATTTGATAATAGATTCTAATTATATAAAAGCCACGTGTCACACTTTTGTCTCATAATTGCGCCTATTGTGCCATATCTGAGTGAAATGTACTCAGTCGCACACTCATAGTCTGTTATTGTGACCATCTCTTTTCATGTCATCAAAACAGGTCACCTGACAAAGGAGAATATTATAGAGCGTATAATGTTACAGGGTTTCTGCTCAGAAAGCCTGCATAGGCATGCAATATTATTTTAGTATGTTTAGAGTATTTTCTTTGAAAATATGATGACAATAATAATGTTAATATAATAATTATTTTGTCATTTGAAAACTTGGTTTATTTATTATATTTATCTTCTACAACAACAATATACTGGTGTTATAGTATTGTTGTTGTTGTTTTATCATGATACATATCACTTGACAAGAGAGCAATAATAAAAAAAAAAAATACATAAATAATATATTACAGTATGTACACTGATGAGCACTAATAAACCAACATAAAAATATTATAATAATAATAATAATGTTGTTGTTAATATCATGATACGTGACAACGAGAGAAATAAACTAACTAAAGCTTGCATGTCATCTGAACAAAAGTAATAATAAAATTAATAATATTATTTTATTAAATTACTTATTTTATTGTTGTTTGCGCACACGAAAAAACGTTGTGATACGTGATATTATAATGTTTAATAACAACCAAACATTATTATTATTGTTGCTAATATCATTATACATGTCTATTGACAAAAGAGAGCAATAATAATAATAATAATAATAAAAAAAAATTAACATTTTAATCTGATATTGTAGGAGCAATATAATAGTTATTATGTATTATTATAATTATTGTTGCTGATACTGATTATTATTAGTGTAATATTATTATTATTATTTATAAAAATAGAAAAAAAGAAGAATAAAGCCTGCAAGGCATACTATATTAAGAACTTTTCTACGCAGATGATCGTGGACATGGCTGTCAATATTTAAAATAATAATAATAAATTCCATGATATTTTATTGGCTTCTATTGTCCTCATTTGTAAGTCAATCTGGATAAAAGCGTCTGTTAAATAACTAAATGTAAATGTAAATGTAAATGATATGCAAAAATATTATATAATATCCAATGATGTACTTCTTGAATCAGTCATTTTTATTTAGAGTAATTTTGTCCTATAAACTTTTCAGCGGAAAACTCCTTTCATAATGTATTGCTTATGAGTGACAGAATTATTTTTATGCATGCTATATGGATACTTATTGCTATCAACTATAATCGTTCAAAGTAGGTTATTCAATATTGTAGCGCAGAGAAGCAAACTAATTACAGAATACATCTCCTGTAAAACGACTAATCTCACAGATAGCCTGCAGTGCAGCCACATTTTTTGCTATTTTCTTGATCCCAAAAGTAATTACATTTCCCTCTAGATAAAGAGAGTGGGGGAGAAGTGAGAGAGAGAGATAGAGTGAGCTAAAGATACAGAGGGAACTGCTAAGCCACTCCTCTAACCAGATATGACCTTCATTTGAAAAATGACATCTGAAGACTCAATTAGGCTGATAAGCATTATTAGCCTTGTTTGGATGGTGGATACGTTTGATAAGTTAAAACCTTCATATAAGTAGCTAATATACTGTGCAATACCATTATGAATCTACACGCGTTAAAGTGTCATACAGTATCTTTCTTTTTTACAACAACCTGTACGTCAAATTACAAAGCTCAATTCAAGCAGTAATTGGCGTTGGTAAGGATAAAGGATACATGGACCTTTTCTTCCTGTTTTTTTTAACCCTTTCACATTATGGATATAAAATAAAAAAAGTTTCTTAAGAAATAATACAAAGTATAGTAACCAAAACATTTTTGTAATATAAATTCCTCAGAAAACAAACAAACATTAAAATAAATAAAAAAATCTAAAATTCCATGTTAAAACCATGTCCCAGATAAGAGTATAAGTCACTGTCGTATTAGTTTTCACTGGTTATCCAGCAAAAAAAAAAAAAATTCCAGTTTGTAACAGTAACAGATTAGTGTTATACAGTAAATGTAAAACCAATGCAAGATCATCTTAACTGGAATTTAATATGTTCCAAACTTGTGTAAAAAACAAAAAATAAAAAACGGTCAGACAGGTAGAAAAACAGTAGCTTTTTCAGTTTTTACATTGTAAGGTCTAGTTTGATTATATTTACATAGTGTGTATAAGTTGCATGTGTAACATGAATCTATTCCATCTTATATTGGACAGATTCATATTCAAAAACTGTTCAATCATCAATCTTTTATTGTGATACAATAGTTGACAATGACAAAAGATGGTGAGATCCCCTTATGTACCATCCGCAAATCCACACACTGCATTCTGTACCTCATGAGACACACACACACACACACACACACACACACACACACACACAAAAAACACAAACAACACCAACTTCATTTGTGGTATCCAGATGGAAATACAAGTATAACTGTTGTTCTAGCATTTTGGACTGTCAGGAGAGCTTGTTTCTCCCCCAGTCACCCCAATCACCCCTCTTCCCATCCTGGGTCTGGGCTAGTGAGAGTCTCCTGCTGGGGGAGAGACTGTCAGAGCTGGAGGTCTTCACATGGGTGGATGTGATTGACCTTGACAGGCTGTTTGTTGATCTTCCACCTGGGTACGCTCACAAGCCTGAAATCTACTTGGCTCTGACCATTACTCTTAATTAACAAACCATAAACCTTAAATTACACAAAAATATATGAACACTGGGAAAACCTGAATTAATAAAAAAACATATACTTTTATACAGATTTCCACAAAATGCCCCAAATGATGAGGAAAAAGTTGTCAATGGGACCTGCTTATGACGTAAATGTGTAAATATATAAGAATTTCTTCACTTTTGGACTAAAAGCCCTAATGAATACTATTAAGTGAAGAACTTTGAATGCAAATAAACCAGAGCAGACATGATTGAATATGAATGTGCATTGTTATTTTATTTTATTCAAAATGTCAAACCTGATTGATTTTGCATATTGATTTTGCACTCCTGACATAAATTAGAAAATGATTGTCACTGTTACTATGCTGGAGTTTTAATGATACACAATTTGTTGAGGTTCAAATAATAGTGTGATGATAATAGTGTGCAGTTGAATGCAAGCAACAATAATCTGGGGCAATTTTTGCAGGTTATTTATTTTATTTGGCTTTTTAAGCCAAATTCAAACAGTAATGATACAATAATGAAATATAAAAGGTAACATTCAAAAGCATCAATTGATTTGTCTTGGCATATAAACATTTACTTAAAATCCAAATATTTAATTATTTACAATATATTAAACAATAATTGAATACATAATTCTATAAATTTGCATCATTTAAAATACTTACGACAACCTGCCAATTAAAAAAAAAACTGATCTGAAGTGATGTGAAAAATATTACATAAAACAAACTTTCAACAATATGCATCTTTAGTTATATACATTGTTTAAAATGGTCAAATGGGCAAATAAAAGATTGGAGTACAAGAAAATACTATTTCAGGTTTTTTACTTCAAAAATTAAACTTTTATTTGTAATTAAATGTGTTATTTGCGGTTTCTTTGGAATTATTTACTAGCAATTTCTGAGCAATTTTTTTCAGTGTAGTTAACTCTTGTTTCAATGTATGCATGTGGTTGCAATTTATTCACATTTTTATATAAGAACTAAAGCAAGAATTTAGTTTTTGTTAGTAAATTAAATTTCTAAAAAATATCTAATTTAAAACAGCTTTAAATTAGCTGTGTGACAACTAGCCCCGGTGTCCCTAAACAGTTTATTGAATAACATCACAAAGCCACACGTTCTCTGAGAACCAATCCTATTTGTCTTGTTACTAAAACTCTTCATGTAATATGTTTCTCATGAAAGCACACCAATTCTTGCACTTCATAGAAATATATTGTTAGTATGACTCACTCGTTGCACAAAAAAAGAGCTTAAATTGGTGGTTTCGTGTGTGGCTGGTGTAACAGGGATGTCAGTGAGCCTGGAGAGACCGAGATGGAGTGTCATACAATGGTAACACAGCACAGCTGCATTAAAGACCAGCCCTAATGAGGATAAATGTTCCACGGCTCATGTCAAGGTTCACTGTATCGCTACACAGGCCACATCATTTACTAAGGGGAACGCAAACACATGGGAGGGGACACAACAGGGCCCTTCACCACACTATGCCTTATTAGTGGTGCTCGCTAAGGGAAGCATTGCTCATACTAAGGGGGTTGGGGTTTCAGAAAACTCCTAATCATAAGTATTAAACTTATTGTACTTTTGGACATGAATGGTATAAATGTTCAGACAATGATTTTCAGACTATAAGAAAGAAGACTCTTTTAAAAAACTTAAGCAACCACCTGACAGTAAAAAGCGAAAATGTGCAGCTATTTTTTATAGTATAATCTAACGTATAATCTTATCAGGTTGATTCAGCTATATCAATCTTATTTTTTATTGATAATAAATAATTGAATAACAAAAACATTTGATTTATTTTATATTCACAATTTTTATTTTAATTTTTCTTAGAATCACCAGCACAACCTCACAAACCACCAGAAACTATTTTTTGTATTCATATTTGATAATTGTCAAATGTCAATCAATGAAAACTAATGATTTTTATGATTGGACTGGTATGACTAATGTAATTAGGTAAATATATTCTAATGCAATCAGGTTGATTCAGCCATATTAATTTTAATATGTTTAAATATTAATAATAAAAATATTATAAATAACCATTAATAAAATGCATTTAATTATATATACTATTCAGTAATATTCTTAATATTCAGTAATATTTTAAATGAATCCAGTCATAAAAATTTTATTCAGAAAAATAAATTAAATTAATTTCTTTTTCAATCACTAAAATTTTTTTTGGGGGGGGGGAATTAAAAACTGAATTTTCATAGGGCCCTACTGTCAGATTGATTCTGTCATATAATTCATTTTTTAATAAAACCAGTTAATTTACATTTTACCACAGCATAAAACACATCTTTTAAAATTACCTAACAACATATTTTCAAGTTAACCGCCTAGAACACACTAGAATGCATCAGCAACACCCTAGCAACTAACTAGAACACCCTCTTGCACAAACACCATTCACATTTTCTTCACACTTGTTTACACTTGTTTACAGTGTAGCGAGCGTCTCTATCTCTCTACTGTACTTCTAGGTTTGGGGTTATGTGAGTGTGCTGTATAGGTTGCTACTATATTAATGAATGCCACTGTCCAAGCAGAGCGTTTGACTGAGATGTAAAGAGAGATCAGAAGGAGAGGGTGTTTTGGATGGACAGGTCACTTAACATGCAGCCTCCCAAAACAAACAGCAAGAAACACAACAGGCCTTTACCCCTGCAGCAGTTGTCAGAGAGACGGAGCAAGAGAAACCAGAGATAGAGATAGAGAGAGCGCGTCTCCAGAGGATTACAGACAGAACTCTGCCTCCAGCTGAAAACGGGAGACTGTCCGAGCGAAAAAGACAGGAGAGGGATGGAGAGACAGAGAGAACCAGTTAAAGTGAGCTTGAGAAGGAAGGGTAACTAGAGTTGCTGAGTGATACAGTTATAAAATATCTATACGTCTCTCAATATTTTTCAGATTTTTTTATGATCTTCAATACAACTGTGGTTTCAGGTGTATTCTGATGGGCCACAGAGATAGAAAGAGAGTGAGCGGAGAAGAAATAATGCTGAATGCCATCAATAACATTTTTCAGGATAGAAAAATAAACCTGCTTTTCAGAAGAATGCTTACCTCTGGTTTGTTGTTTTGTTGTTGCAACTTCTATCCAAATTCGTCCTGCAAACACGGACACAATCAAAATGAACAAAACTATTCATGGTTAAAAATAAATAAAAAATAGAATACAGACTATGTCATAAAACTTGTGTAATGCAATAAAGACAAAAAGTCAAACTGATGTTAAAATATTTAATGCAGAAAGTTGAACACACAAAATCTAGATCTAAATTAATAATAAAAAAAATAATAATTTACTTGCACAAATAAAACTCAATGTTTAACTAGATACATATTTTTTTACTAAGCAGTACTTGAAAAATGCCACATAGGGACTAACTTTTGGATGGTGATGCAACTGAATCAGTGAATCAATGTTTTGACTAAATGTATTCATTAAACAGGTTTTAATGAAACTAATCCATAGAATCAGTGATTCATTGAATCATATATATGAACTCTAAAGTCGAGTTCACACCAAGAACAATAACAATAATGAAAACTACATTAGCGTTCACACCAGCACACGATAACACTCTCTTTATTATAAGTGTGGACTGCTGTTTTGTTGTCTGCTACTTTAAATGCTCCAGTTAATTAAAAGTCAGATGGATTCTGATTGGCTGTCAATGAATTTAAAGGGGTCATATGATTCCAATTTTTCCTTTCTCTTTGCCCCTTTTCTAGTGTTCAAGCTACTTGCGCCCGACCAATAAAGAATATCTGTAAAGTTGCAAAGACTAAAGTCTCAAATCCAAAGAGATATTCTTATTAAAAGTTAAGAGTTAACCACGCCTACCTAAAACGGCTCGTTCTAACACGCCCCCACATGTCTACGTCACGATGTGGGAAGATTTGCCTCACGCCGCCCAAATGTTCACGCAAAGAAAGAAGGTGTAACTTTTATTCTCACTGTAGTATTGTTGTTGCCGCCGACCCCATGTCGTGAAAGCGCTGTGTTTCGTTGTGAAAGCGAATCTACTTTGGTTGGCCTTCCAAAAGAGGACGATATCCGCCCTTAGACGATATAGGCGGACAGATCCAGGCCCAGGGTAAGTCACAGGTGGTATTTGCCCGCCAATGCCCCCGTGAAGCTCCATTCGTCTGAATACGCCATCGGGCCGACGCATCTCTCAGCACTCCCGCCCCGCTCTTGCGCACTCAAGCCGGACCTCCACATTACTCTATGCCTCCGCCAGGTCACTCTAGGCCCCTTCCGCCTCTGCCGACACTCAATGGACGCGGTGCTTTCCAGCCTGGTCCAATCACAACGCACTGGATAGCTGGCCAATCAGAGCACACCTCGATTTTCAGACCAATGAGCTTTGTAAAAATCGACACGTTTCAGAAAGGTGGGGCATAGAGGAATAACAATAATGTACAGTATGTGGAAAACAATGTGATTTTTAACCTTAAACCGCATAAACACGTTTCATTAAACCAAATACACCAAATAATGTTTTTTTTTAGCAGCATCATATGCCCCTTTAAACGTTCATCAGCTGCGAAAAAAAGCGTGTAATTCTATCGATATTGCATCCTATGTGTCACTATAGTTGGGCGGTTTTCTTTGGACTTCAAATTGCAGACGTCCCTATTCTCAAAGAATTACTTTGAGATACTTTTATAGTTATCATTATAGTTATCATTCTTGGTGTGCACACTTCTTAACTCAGTGTTGCAGAGTCTGCAGGTTTCCCACGGAATTGCTACGCATACATCCTACGCCATCTGCCTGGAACTGTTTGCGCATACAACAGTTAGTGAATGTTCCAACAAAAACACATCGATTCGCTACAGAAAGCCTTTATTTTAAACCCCGCCACGCCAGCCTATGTGTGCACTGTTTATCAGAGATACATGACCCAATCTTTGTTTGCATCTTCTTTGGCACTGATTGTGCAACGAAAACATCCCTCCCACTGCCATTATAAAGCTTGAAAGAGCCAGGACATTTTATAATATGTCTATAAAAATAAAAATATGAGTTTTATAATATAAAACTCCAATTGGATTTGTCTGAAAGAAAAAAAGTCATATACACCTAAATTGCCTTGAGGGTGAGTAAATCATGGGCTAATTTCATTTTTGGGTGAACTAACTGTTTAACTGTTTTTGCTACTGAGATTTAAAGCTGAAGTGTCTCAAATGGCATGAGTTTGGGACAGGACAATCTGTTTGTCCAACCAATGGCAGACGAGGATTGCCAGTTTAGTGTAGTTCAACAATTGAGCTTTAAATAAGAGAAGCTAGTGCAACCAGAATTCAACACTCTCATTGTCTAAAAAAAAAAAAACAAAACACCCACTTCAACTACTTCAATTTAGAAGTGTAATCAAATTGGCTGTAGAAGTCATTTCGAATTAAATTAAATTAAAGTGACTTGAGTTGAATCGCACTTAAACCGAAACTTAAAAAATGAAGTTTAAATTGATAAAATTATTTTGCCCAATCAGTATATAAGTAAGCAAAAACATGTACATTGCAATTTTTACTATAGTCGTGAGTCAAGGAAGGACCGAGAAACTAGTTAATTACATGGCCTGTTGGAAACTTAATGGTTGAATAAAAACATTAAAATCATTGTAATAGGTCACCCCCCCCCCCCCCATCTATGTCGATTAAATATTAAGTTATCGATTCCTTTATATCACGAATATTCAACATACTCAATTTGAAGTAAAATGATGGAGAAATCAAGGGCACCATAATTAAATCTAATACAGTATAGTGGAGATGCTGCATTTACTGGCTATTAAAGTCAATTTACAGGGTGTTTTAATGATAAGGGACTTTGATATTATAAATCATTGAACAGTCTATTATAGCATACTATACTCTATAAAACTCTAGGGCAAATTAGATGAGCTCCCTGCTCATATTCCCTAATCAATATACAGTGAGCGGCTCATGGACACCTGGAGAAAAATACGCTTGCTGATTCAGAAATTCTAGGTCTGTAACAGAGGTGAAAAAGTAGTTCAAGGGCTACTTTCATGTTTGTATTACCATTTTCTCTTTCGACTGTAGGAAGCAGCAAGCTTCCCTCCTCCCGCTTCCCCCCTAAGCTTTCTGTTCCATCTCTCCTCACACACATTCACAAAGCATATCATTACACACAATGGGGTTTTTATCACAAGCTGTCATGAAATACTGCTGGATTTGAATAGGAATTTAATTAGGCGTTCTGTGGGTTCGCACCACTCTAGAAATCTCTCCTGTCTTTTTTTTAAAAGACGCACACACACGCAAGCAGGTACACGTGTACCCACAAACAACGAACTGCGCACACACATTTTCTGACTAAAAATGAATAGAATATGAGAATAGATTTATGAATAAATATTTACATTACATGCACCACACCAACACACTAACTTTTGCAACTGGAGGCTTCAGAATCACAGATGAAGAAAGTAATGAAGGTAGACGTGCGACGTCAACGCAGAAGGAAAATCTTGTAGATGTGTGAGTTTTGCATTACGTTCTACATTAAAATTGTGTTTTTCTTCGGACCCTGCAGTCGTAGTAGCCCCAAATCCTCAAATAATCAATCAAAGTCTTGAATAACTGTCAAGGACAAATGATATTACTGACAGTTGCTGTATAACTAGTCAGCTGGGAATAACGGGTCCAAAACGAAATGCTATTTTCCGCTGACTTGGCTGAAATTTGATGACGTACACTGTAAAGTATATATTTGAAAATGTTACATTTTTACAACAAATATTACCTTTTATAGGACTTGCAATATTAAATATTAAAGGTGAAAAAATAGCATACTCATAAAATATTTTATGAGTATGCTAAGCCATGGTCAGCACTGTAAAAATTCCAGCACTGCACAAGTCTAAATCCCCATAAAAGGACAGACAATCTTGGGTTGATGTTTCAAATGACTGTGGTACATTTATTAATGTAAAAACTTGAGTTATTTAAATGACTGGGATCCTGAGGAGAAACATATTTTACACAAACACAAATGTTTGGCAAGCAAGGTCCTGTTAAACATATGTGCTCTGTAATAAACCACAATACTGAAGGAAGTGATAGATTTACCTTCAAATGTCTGCACAATTAAGCCAGATGTGTTATTGTTCCAGTAGCTAAAGTTCATCAGTGGTTCTCTACCATGACAGCTGTTGACCTGGAAGAGAAACCTGGCAATTCTCTCTGCTGGAAAATCTAGTTTAAGCAAGTAACAGTGTTTTAGATAGTAGCTGGTTTCTACAGTAGCTGGTTCAACATGGTGGCTGGTCAACCAGCTAATGATGAGCAAGGACCAGCTAGAAGCATCCTCCAAAGCATTGCTACAAGCTTAAGCCAGATTTTCTATAAGGGAGAAGCAGCATTTAAGCTACAACCTACAATATATAGGGCCCTAAGATTTCCGTGATGCAGAAAACACAGACGAAATCGCAGAATCCCATCATAAAAATGGAATTAACTCTATAAAGTGGAATTTGCTAATTTTGGTTGGATAAATCGAAAGTAGGTCAGTACACTTAAATCAAAACGCGATATGGTCTATACGGTCTGTGCCGCAAAATGACTATTCAACTATGAATCCTGCAAGAATTCTGCTGCCAGTTTCCGCTGTGAATATCAAATGGTTGTGCGCTGCCCTTTCGTATGTACTAACACATACTAAAGCCGCCTGCCCGTACGCAATATTATGAGAGTACATGAACACATGAACATAATCTCTAGAGCTGCACTCAGAGTCAGTTCATTAGCATTTTACTGTTTCTTTTGAGAAAAACTTTCGTCATATCATATAACAGAAAGGTCTTCACAGCAAACCATCAAAATAAAAGAAACAGTGACAGTAATATATTACTTAATGTAACGAAAGTATTACTATTAATAGTAAAATTAGCCTACTATTAAAAATGTTTTTGTTAAGGAATGTTTACTAGAAAAAAATATTTACCAGAATTTCTTTAGCAGAAAATCCAAACAACACAAGTTTCATGATTTCAATTAATTGTGAATTACAAAAGTGTTTTCACAAAAAAGCATAGATTTTTACAATAAATAATTCAACATTGTGTATATATAGTTTTTACAGTAAAACATCTAAAATGTTATAGTAAAAACCTGTTAACTGTAAGTTACATTACCATATAGGTTAAAGTTGTAAATGGTTTAACAATTTAACTAAAATACTGTCAAATTTATGTTTTTTGCAAGTAAAATAAAAAAGTAAACACATTCCCAGAAGTCTCTGTGACACACCACATGATTCTTTTTTTTTATAAATAATTTCATATAAAAAATTACATATCACTATGAAATATATGGTTATATTCCAACCCTTAATAAATGTGTCATTGTTTATTTTATTTATTTTTACTGTAATTTTCTGGCAACATACATGACAGCTAGGGCTGGACGATATGGCCAAAATTTATATCACGATATATTTCTTAATTTCGGTCGATATGATATAATTCCGATATCGATATGAACTCTATTAAAAAAGCCTCATAAAAACGGCCAAGAACGGCCACAACAGATGTCTGTACCTACAAACTTATGAAAAATTAATTTGCCAACTCTATGAAACCTACTCCTATAAAACTATATAACATTTTAGGGAAAAAAACGGCGCAAATAAATAAATGTTCACCTTATTGGTATTCAGCCTTCATACAAACAAGAAATGTGAAATCACTGTCAAATAAATCTCAGACTCTCCTTATTAATATTAATATTAATATTTTTTTACTTCAAACAATAGGCTAACATACCAGTCAAAAGTCTTTTAAACTGTAAGATTTTTATGTTTTTTAAAGAATTCTCTCCAAGCCTGCATTTATTTGATCCAAAATACAGCAAAAACAGTAAATTTGAATATATTTATTATTATTATTAAAATAACTGTTTTCTATTTGAAAATCTAATTATATTTCTCTGATTTCAAAGAACAGGAGCCTTTAACATCATTACTCCAGCTCAAATGATCCTTCAGAAATCATTCTAATATTCTGGTTTGCAGCTCAAAAACATTCATTATTATTATGTTGAAAACAGCAGAGTAGAATTTTTTCAGGTTTCTTTGCATGATAATTAGAAAGTTCAGAAGAACAGCATTTATCTGAAATTGAAATCTTTTGTTGCATTATGAATGTCTTTATCATCACTTTGATCAATTTAAAACATCCTTGCTAAATGAAAATAATAATTTCTATAATACAAATTTTAAAAAGAGCTTTTGAATGGTATAGTATATAATGTTACAAAAGCTTTTTATTTTCAGATAAATGCTGATCTTTCTATTCATCAAATAATCCTGAAAAAAATAATAATCAACTGTTTATAATATTGATAATAATAAGAAATGTTTTTAGAATGATTTCTGAAGGATCATGTGCACTGAAGACTGGAGTTAGACGCCTAATGATGCTGCAACATTTAGCTTTGATCCACATGAATAAAATTAAATTTTAACTATATTCAAATAGAAGACATGTTACTGCTTTTGGTGATTTTGGTATCAAATAAATGCAGAGCTTGTAGATGAGCCACAGAGACTAATTCTTTAAGAAACATTAAAAAATCGTACCATTCAACAACCTTTGACTAGTAGTGTAGGGCTCTGACTTATTCTTAAATAGATTGAACGCATGACATTTAACAGCGATAAAGAGCGAGGAAACATGCTACGAGTTGCCCTTCCAGAAACAAAAAATAGGCCAGCCCAACAACAAAAGCATGTTGCTTAAATGAGGTTTATTATTGCCAAAACGCAAACTGATTGTCTGCCCAGCAGGAGCAGGCGCTGTTGAGGAGCGGTCGCAAACTATTAATACGCGCGTTCTCCCTAACGGCCCTGTAAAAAAAAGCTACTTTATCAGATAAAAATGCCATCTAAACTATTCTGAAGACAGTCGGTTCCCTTCAGAGATACATTCATATAAAACACGCGTTTTGATTTGGTGCAGTGCTCATGTTTATTCAACGCCAAGTCAAACGCCACAAATAAATCAATGTATGGGAAACACTGGTAATGCATATCGAAATATCGGAAATGTGTTTAAAAATCATATCACCGTTATTGAAAAAAAATATATCGCGATACATATTGATATTGAATTATTGTCCAGCACTATAATGACAGCTGTCACTTTTTTTAATATTATAACCCCCACCCCACCCCCCCAATTAACCGTAAAATGAACCACAGATATTTTTCACAGCGTAGCGATACAATTATGCATAGCAAGATAATAGAATTGCCCATTTTGCTCCAAAAATTTTCTAAAAACTGATTTCCACTATGCATATATAATTACTTGCTACTTATTGGCACTGTACTACAACAATAACAGAATTCTCCTGTGATGTATATGCAACGTATGTGACTGGCCACATTCCGCAACTCAACGACACATAAAATGCTTGCATAGAACGCTAGAAGCCTTTGCATATTTCTGTTCACATATTTACATCAAGTATGTTTTGGGCCTATGCGTAAGCCTCCCTAGATTCCATTTCTTTCTCTCTCTCCCTCCTTCTCCAGAAGTGCTCCTGTCTGCATTTCATAGACAAAATATCCTCTATAGCAGCTGTCAAAGTAGTTAGCCACTGGCTTGAATCTTTATCTGCAGTTTGACGTCCAATAAAAAAACTGCCCTACAGGTTCGATATCTTTTCCCTTTCCACGCGGCACGGCCCACGCAGGAGGATGGAAAACGTTGATAAAGCTTCTTTACCCTGCGCCTCCGTCGCAAGCGGAGAGAGAAAGTTATCCACCTCTTTCCCTGCGGACCAGAGAGGAACCACAGAGATAAGGGAACAAACACACACACACACACACACACACACACACAGGTTTGTTTTTGTGAAAAGTGGGGACTCTCCAAAGGCGTAATGGTTTTTCTACTGTACAGACCATATGTTCTATTGCACTAAACCAACCCTACCAACCCTACCCCTAAACCTACCCCTCACAGGAAACGTTGTGCTATTTCAGATTTACCCACAATAACATACAAGGGGCAGTCTGACAGACGATGGGCCGTCACGTCAAATGTCCTGAAAAGAGGCAATTTCTCCTTGTAATACCTATTCATAACCCTTGTCATTTATACAAAATCGCTATGTACTCAATGTCACAAAAAAGCACGCACCAACACACACACACACACACACACACACAGAAGTGGTGCCTCTTATTAGTCAGTACTCTAAGAATGCTGTCTTGGGTGGGATGGGGGGGTATAAGATGACGAATTGTACACAATGCACTTTAGCTAAACAAGATCCGCTTATTGAACCTGTTTTCTCCACCTCTCCTTGGAGGAGCATTTAGAATGAGCCATTGGGATTTTCCAAAGCCACACAAACATTAACAAGAAATACTGACATTCATAAATGCCATTACGCCCTAATTAAGTGAATGGCAGTAGGACAGAGGCAACATTTAGTGAATTTACAAAAGTCACATTCAAATAAGCCATTAGCAATTATTGCCAGATAATGAGCTATTCACCATGAATAAGAATTCACGTTACAAAATAATCAATCAGGGCACGATCGTTACGCATTCGAACGCGAAAATAAACGCTGCCTACTGCCGGACCCCCATAATTAAATAAAACGACCCTTTCGTCCGACCTCCATGTTTAGCTTTTTCCTTTTCCCCTTCTTCCCTTTCACTTTTTTTCTCCCACCCGTCTGCGCAGGAAAGTAAAGATATAAGCCTTTTCAAACTTAGCTCTGCGTGCTGCGTTTACACTCAGTGCCGCCTAATAGAAAGAAGATCTTGTCGTCATACAGCCACTTATTTTCAGTGACCAAAACCATCTTCCATGAGAATGCTTAAAAGAGCTTGAGGCCATAATTACACCTCTTTATGTGGCGAGCCCGCATTTTCTCGCACGTGCCCACAGCAGTGCTCACACACAGACAGCGTTGATTGGCCACACTTCAATTTGTCGTATATTTACGCTAATTGTTACACTGCACTTGTAGAGCTCTGGGTTGTGCAGCAATCCGCAAAATGCTTGCACCCACCCGCCAAGAGATAGAGAGTGTGTTGCAGTCGCAACCAGTGCCTTTTTTTCAATGTCGGTAAGATACATCAAGCAGATACCCCAAAGCTAACACCAAGCATTGACAACTAAAAGGTTCCTATGACTCACAAATCACACACGAGGGAATTGGACTATGATCACTCAAAGGGTTAACAGTGCAACCTGTAAACAGGTTGTTTAATGAAATTACAACATAGATTCAATTAATATCTGCCATTTATTATCATTTTTAATGAAACATTTCTGAGCTATTCTGCAAACAAAAATGTCTTGATTAGAAATTATATAAAAATTGCCGTCAAGGCAAAATCCAAGGGATGCAAAATAGATGAATGCACTTTATTGCAAACACTGTTATGAAATATTGAGAGTGGTTTGGTTTTTAAGCAAAAAAAAACATTAAACAAAAATATTTCACAGGCTGCCCAAACCATATTGTTAACTAAAACTAAAACAGTAACACGTCACAATCAGGGTTAACATAATCAATATTAACATTGTTAACATTAGTTAACTAGATTAGTTAATACAGTATGAACTACAGTAAGTATTTCTATGTTAATTTCAACATTTACTAATATGTTACTCAACAAGCTATATTGATCAATATTAATGCCATGATGCCTAACACTGAACAATGACATTTTTATTACCTACAGTTAGCAAACATTAATACTGTAAAACAAATGCCATGGCCAGTGTACCTAAGGTAAGTTAATGCATTAATGTTAACTAATGGACTTTATTGCCAAAAGTGTTACCACTATAAACTATTAAAAATATTTTTTGTTAATTGAAATAAAGCTGAAATAAAACATAAAAAAAGTAATTAACTGAAATAAGTTTAAGTACTTAAATTACTAAAACTGAAAAAAAATATATATAAACAGAAATACTAAAAATGGCTAAAAACAAGACTAAAAGACTAATAAAAGAATGACAAAAGCTAAAAGTAAAATTTCTAAAAAAATCTAATAAAAAAGGAGAAAATAAATTAAATAATTAAAACAAAAAAAAAACAAAATAAAAACCGGCAAAAAGGGTTCAAACATTGTGATCATCTTACAAAAAACCTGCCAAACAAAGTAACATATTGAGTAGTATTCTAACACAGACTCTAGGCACTACCCTGTTGTTGTTTTAATATTTAAATTTTTACTTTGCCACTTGAAAAAAAGCTTTTAACTATTTTCACACCAAAGTGTGATCTGGACCCATTTTTCTCATTTCTAGCAGGTATACACACCAATGAGCACCTTTGTCACAAAAAACTGACATGTTCATCTGGTGCTCAACCTTGGCTAAAGTAGCATTCTATGGTCTAAAGTCATTTTCTTACACAGACAGTCATACATTTTCCTTGAAAACCCTAAGCTGCTACCGTATACCTTGCATACCTGATGCTCCTCAGTTCATGAAATCATGGCATATTTTACAAGCGGATCACCGCGGAGGTGTTTTACAGGCCCTGTGTCCTCCAGCCTCTGCTCTGAATCTATCAGAGGTGATAGATCTCAGTCCTTGGAGTCTAGTTTGCGGTAATAACCAAACTGGAGTTTAAATATATACAGGATGAAGACAGAAAGTACAGGGGATCTTTTGACCTTTGATTTACATAGTAAGAGATTAATTTGAAATAAAAAGTTCAGATTCATTATTTTCCCACCAGACACAGCAAGGGCTTTTATAATACATATGCACAGAGTAGCAAGGAACAAACTAGCAATGATGGACCGGGACTAAAACTCACTAAACAGATGCTCACTAACAAGTTAATCGCTAGTAGTAAATACACTTTCTATCTTAATGAGGGGCACTGAATTTTAAGGAACGTTACTGTAAATATTATTGCCCTCATCCGTGAACATTTCTTCTCCAAAGTTATCAAGTTTCTGCAATTATTTACTGTTTGGATATTATCTAGTGAGCTAAATCTTGCGCTCTACACATCACATAGGTCACAGTGACTGAACACCAAACAAATTCACTTTAAAAAAGCCATATAGCTATTTATGCTAAATTGCAGTTTACTAGGGTTACTTCTTAGACAATCTGAGGGTATGTGTACATAAATATGCATCTTTTGACCATTTTGTAAATGACTGCTCTTCGCTGCTCAGTGAGCCGAATGTTAAGTGACTGGAAATCTGCTTTGCGCCAACTGTGAGAGTTCATGTGGAGAAAGGCTAAGTTACTTAACTTTCCCAATGCGAACAATAGATCAACGGGCTCAAATGCTCTCACAGGCTTCAGTTGAGGAAACAAAATACAGTGGCCTTAACATAAATGCCAATCAGACCTCTGTCGTCTCATATGGCGGCATAATAAGGATGTGTCAGCCGTCTTCTAAGTAAATACACTGTAAATGGCATGAATCTGTGTAGCTGCTGGGTATACCAGTGTTTTGTATGGGATTCTGTTTTTGCAGACCACAAATCACCAGAAAACCAGACCAAACTTAAAATGTATATGTTAATTTTTCTCATAAATGATTAATCTTTGCATTTCTTAGACTATGATAATCTAAACAAAGAGTGGAATAATGTACACATGTACACAAATTGTAACTGTCCCCCAGTTTAAATAAATAAATGAGTGCTGTCAAAATTAGCACATTAACGCATGCAATTAATTTTTCCAGTTTAACTACGTTAAAAATATTTAACACAATTAATGCAGGGGCGAACTAGGGTTGGACACCCCACTCCTACTGCTGTTTCTGTCTCTTTTTTTTTTTTAAAGAATTGCCTTTATTTATGACCACATCAAACAGGAGACTTTTCAGATGCACACTCTACTTTGCCTCAGCAGCTTCAGTAGAACATCAGTGAACTGTGGTCAGATGAGATGTTGTCAGGTCAAATGTCAGTAAAAACAATTTTTCCTGTCCTGTCAGCCATTATACTGTGCTTGTAGCACGTGCTCCTCAATTGCACGCACAAATACGACAGTGCGCACTAGTCACGAATCCTGTGCCTGCCCTTCTGTTCACTCACGCCCAGAGATCACGCCTCTTCATTATATTGACTCTCACACCACACAAACTGTTGCACTTCACACTGGACTACATTTCCCATCATCCTTTGCACTGATTACACACACAGCTGCAACCAATCAAACACCTTACATAAGCCATGGACTTCCTCTTTCTCACTGCCGAGTATTGTTTGCGCATATCGCTAGGTTAGTGGTAGCAACGCTACGAAGCCCTTTTCCTAGTTCTAGTCTAGTCTTGCCTGTTGTGTTATCTGATTGCCTGCTTGCCTGATTCTCTGCCTTGGTTTTCTCTTGCCTTATCGTTTGGATTCTGTTTGCCCCTTTACTGGACTATCTCCTGTTTGTGGATTACCCGTTTGCCTTGCCCTCTGGATTACGTTCGCCGATCGAAGACCCTCGCTTGCCCTAGGAATACTATTTGCCTTGCCTGTGATGTATCTGTGTTGTTGTTTGGCCCTTGCCCGTTTTTTGACCACGTCTTTGTAATAAAGCCTTGCACATGGATCACGTCTCATGTTCTGATTACTCCGTAATAGCGCTGAAATTAATCCTGATTAATTTCAGAAAAATGTGTGATTTAAGTAGTTCCTTTTTTTAATTGATTGACAGCACTAAAATAAATACTTATTATTATAAATTAGTACTACTAATTATTATAACATTTACATCAATTAATTCAATACCGACAAATCAACAATTGAAAGAAATCAGAATCAAAGATACAGAAAATAAATCCCAATAAACCAAGGTAAATATCACCTGTTTTAAAAGAAAGTATTTGTAGTTTTCTGTGGAGTATTAAGATACTTTAAAAATATAAATATGTACACAAAAAAAAAGACCATATTTCTATCACAGAATAAAGATTACAATTGAATATGCAAGAGATGGATAGTGTTCATGTACTGTGCAGGATAAATACAATCAAATAAAACAAATAAATAAATAAAATAAAATAAAGTATGTGTTACACCCGATTACAAAAACCTGCCAAACATGGTAACAGTTTGAGTAATATTCTAACAGAGACTCTACGTGCTACCCTGTTTTTATATATGAATTTTTACTTTGCCACTTGAATAAAAGCTTTTAACTATTTTTATACCGAAATGTGATTCGGATCCATTTTTCTCAATTCTATCAAGTATACACACCAATGAGCAGCTTTGTCACAAAAAACTTGAAATGTTCTGACTCATTTGTGTTCAGCCTTAGCTAAAATGGCGTTCTATGTTCTAAAATCATGTTCTTACAGCACAGCCATACATTTTTCCTTGAGATGTAATGTTCAAATGAAACCCTAAGCTGCTACCATATACCTTGCAAACCTGATAAAATAAAATAAGATAAAATAAAATCTAGCTGAAAAAACACCAATGTCAAACGAGCAAATTACACTACTCAGTTTAGTAATAATATAGATGCTATAAATGGTGAATTGAATAATAGACAGCACCACTCAAAACAAACGAGTTTTGGCAACCAACCAACAGCAGTGGCAAAATCATTTGTATGGAAAAAGTTCCTGTGGGGGAAAAATGATGGGCTTTCAAGAAAGAAATTGCGAAAGGGCCGTGTCAGTTGGACAGATGTTTGTGGAATGGAGTGGTTTAACACTAGCCGAGAATTCCAAGTACGTAAATAAGACTTGCTAACAGCCCCTGTCTGCGTGTCTCTTTTAGTTACTCTCATGGAGACAAGGGCTCAGGTCGGTAGAGATCCCAAGGTTGAGGGGGTTTCTGCTGATTGTCGAGGACATTTCTTCTGGTCTCAAGCTTCTCTCTGGCCAGGATAAAGCACTAGGAAATATGCGGCGAGCTGACGTACGCGACGGCAGTGAACCACCTCATCTGAATCCGCTGGGGCCTCTTGTCTTACAAGGACACAGGCTGGATATTCCCACCTGGCGTAAACACTATTGGACAGGCGCGGAATTGAAGAGCACTCTCTTTCCTTACACTCACTCAAATCAGCACGGGAGGCGCACGGCATTCATTCACTCGGCCCGAATGTTCTCTCGCTTTATCTTTCTTTCTCCCTCACACTTTTTCTTCCCTCGTTCACTCTCTTTTTCTCCCCCGAGATGAAGGACGAGTCCCTGAGTGGGAGAGAGAGAGACCGAAAGCCTGTTGAAAGTTCTCATGGTGAGCCTGCCTAAAGCTGCTCTCTATAGCATGATCAATATTTGACCTTCCACAGTATTATCATTCTTCTCTCCCTCTTTTTTTCTTATTCCCCCGTTGGAGCCTGAAATTACATTCTCTGCTAAAGGCCGCCATGCACAGTAGCTTTTCAAAATGGCTCTGCCAACTACAGAGAGAAAGAAAGAACATCGGACGAGGTTAGGAATGAGAGCGCCAACCACCTCCGAGGATTCTGGGGAACAGAACAGTCTGTCATAGACGCTGCGCCGATGCAATAAAGTACAGCTCGAGTCAGCCAGGGCTAATAGTTCCTGCTCATGCCTAGGTACTATTCAGGTCTCAAATGATAGCTAATAAAGTCAATGCTTCTTATTGTGACTGTTTTACTTCATTCTACATGCTAGCAGTGCAAGAAAGGGTGTAACAACCATTAAAATGGCCCACTAATTTTGTCCCACTCACTTTTTTGGGGAGGGGTGGATGGGATACTACTGCTACTACTACTACTAATAATAATAATATTCAAATTCAATGTTTACATATATTTTAACTGTCACATTTTTTACATATTGATCAATATTACCTTGAAGGCATTCCTTTAAAAAAAACAACCAATTTTATATTAAAAATTTAAGATTTTAATAAAATAATAAATAACAATAAATCAAAGTAAATATCACTTGTGAACAGAATATATTTAAGTTCTCCAATTTGTTCATGACTGTTCAAGTGTTAAAACACACATGCATGCACGTATATACGCAGTTATGGGAGAAACAAAACAAAATACAAAAATAAAATAAAATAATAGTTGGGGAAAGTCAAAAACAAGCAATATACCTGGGAGACTCTATAGCCAAAACATTCTACAGGTCCTAGATAGAGAAAGTAAGTCAGAATGAACATGCTTTCAGGCTTGCCTCTCATTACTTGGATTAATCTTGCAAATTAATTTTGCGTTGACATTGAAGAACGCGTTGCAATTTTCTTTTGATTAAAAGCTGCAGTGTTTTTTGAATAAACGCCTTTTATGTTTGGAATAAATTTGTTTTACAAAAAAAAAATAAAAGAATGAATGATACTACACTGAAAATCCAAAAGGGAATATAAAAGAAAGCGCCTCTGATGAATACAGAAATAAATTAAAGTGAAATTATTTCGAACAAAGGAAACATGATAAAATCCACTGATGTGAAAGAGTTGTGAGTGTGTGTCTGTTTGATAATAAAATGTTAAATTCCTGAGGGATTTAGATCATGCTGGGTTTAATTCTGTTGGAATAGTAATCAAAAGAAACATGAATTAAAATAAGATGAAGAAAAAACAAATATATTGGCTTTTTGGGGGGAATACAACGCTAATCAAATAGTACTAAATTACAGTACGTTCTTATTTAAATTCCTGCTTAACCTTCGAGTTCTCATCCACCAGAATACACCGAAGTCCAGCCTCAACCACTCAAACCTATTAAAAAATACAAATTACATGCTTCTCAAATCTCAGTGTGTGATTTAATTCAGTCTGTTTAGCTGAAGCCCCTTTGGGCTTTACTAAAACAGCAGGTACCGAAGGACAGCTTACAAGTGTAACCAGAAACAACCTGAAGTACCACCATTCTGAATATTATTACAATAACATACGACTCAATAAAAGTAAATGCAATTCCGTCAGCCATAAATGTCTTTTTGTTGTTGATAAAATCATTCACTCCGCAGAAGGTCTACACTTGAAATGAACAAAGCATATCACATTTTTCCCCCATGCATCCATCTAGCTAAGTATCAATCTATTTACTGAAAGGGACACATCTGTCACAGCAAATACAAAATGGAGGCCATTTGTTTGAAAATGTGCGCATGTGTAATATGCATGTATCTCGTTGCCCCCATTTCCATAGAAATCAAAAGCCGTCAGAAGTTTACTCATCCCCCTGTTTTGACTCCATTCAATCAAGTGTGTGTATAATTACCCAACTGCCGTATGCTAATCTATGGGGACCCAAATATTGCGGTTTGACAAATCCTTCATTTGTATTCACCCGCCACACAAAGCATCAATCGTGCCTTCCGTGCAGGCGGCCCCCCTAAACTCACCCCCCCCCAATTCCCTGGAAAACAGAGCGGAGCAAGCGCTGCCTGATTAGAACTGGGATGCATGCTGGGATCTGCGTGTGTCATTAATATCTTCCCATCCAGATGGCTCTTTCTAGGTATTTGAATTCATAAAAAGCGCTAAGGCTGGGTCCTGCCCTGGAAGAGTTTGGCGATGGGAACAGAGACCGGGAGTAAACAGAGTGTGCGTTCCAAAGTTGGCCACCTGCTGGGGCTAATAAACGCCCCTCTTTCTTTGGTCACCCAGCCTCGGAGAGGAGGCAGAGGCTGTAATTGCCATGGTGATGTGCTGAATCCGCAGACACAGGTAAGCGCGCGTTCGCCGGTGCGTCGTGTTCTAAATGGGGCCATTTTTTGCTCATCGCCGGCATTCATTACGCACACCATTGATTTGGGCGAAGCGTGTCGCTGTCATGTGTGGGTGTCTTTTTTAACAAGTTTCTGCAAGAAGCAGCAAAAAAAAAAAAACTGAGCGTGTGACTAATATGTATATAGCCTAAATATATATCTAAATGCCTCGCGGTGCCTATGGCAAGCCCTTTTGACTTTTATTCATTCTCAGGATATGAGTTCTTGATATCAACAATTCAATTTTTAGTTAAAATGTTAATTCTTGATATCGGGAATTGGATTTCTACTAGTAACAATTGCTATTTTGATATCAGCAACTACATTTCCACTAGTAACAATGTTAATTCTTGATATCAACAATTACTTTTCAACTAGTAAAAACTATAATTCTTGATCTCTGTAATTGTATTTTCACTAGTTAAATGTCACCATAGGCTGGCATTCAAAATCAATTGTTGATATCAATAACTGATTTCTTACTAGTTGAAACTCCAATTTCACATATCAGAAATACAATTCTTACTAGTAAAAACCTTTATTTTTGATATCAGTAATCACATGGTTACTAGTACGGATGTCTCTTCTTGATATCAACAATTTAATTGTCACTAGTGACAATGTTCATTTCTGATATCTGAAAATGTATTTCTGATATCAACAATTGGGAGAGTAATTTCTGATATCTAAAATGACTTTTGTTACTAGTAACAATCACATTCATGATATCAGAAACTAACATCGTCACTAGTGACAATTAAATAGTTGATATCAAGAAGAAACATCCTTACTATAACCACGTGAATTTATCTGATCTCAACATAAAGTTTTTACTAGAAAAAAAAAAAAAAAAAAAAAAAAAAAAAAAAAAAAAAAAAAAAAAAAAAAAAAAAAAAAAGAGGAAAAAAAAAAAAGAAAGAAAAAAAGGAAGGAAAAAAAAAAAAAAAAAAAAAGAAAAAAAAAAAAAAACAAAAGAAAATTGAGTTCTGATATGTGAAATTTGGAGTTTCAACTAGTAGAATCAGTTCTGATACAACAATTGGATTGAATGCAGCCTAGTGGACTTTTACCTTAAAATCAATACAGATATCAAAATTATAGTTTTTACTAGTTGAAAAGGCTGTTGATAGCAAGAATTAACATGTTACAGTGGAAATGTTTAGTTGCTGATATCAAAAATAGGCAATTGTTACTAGTAGAAATCTACTTCCTGAGCCAGATGACATTTTAACTATAAAATAATTTGATATCAAAAATTCTATCCTGAGAAGATAAAAGTCAAAGGGCTTGCCAAACAAAAAAAAAAAAAAATACGGTGCCTCCGTTATGTTTTAGACCTGAAAGAAATGACAGTGGCGTCTTGATAGATGGATGAAAAGGTGAAACGCCTGTCAGGCCGAAAGTGTTCCATCACTCGGTCAGTGCAGCTCTCGTCTTTTGTCTCTGTGTGATTATGATGGCCGCTGCAATCTCCACACAAAAGGGTGAGCAGAGAGAGGGCAGTGTTTCTGTCAGCTCATCTCCTCCCCTTTAAATACAGTCTGCACAGCTGCATGTCCCCCGCCAGCGCTCTCTGTCACACCACTCTCAAACTCAGCTCATCTATTTGTCTGTCCATCTATCTATGCTTATTTACAACAGAAAAATACCTTTATCAATCTGTCCATCTGTCTATCTGCCCATCTATCTATCCATCCATCTATCACTTTCTAACCATCTGTCCATTTACCCACCTGTTCATTTTCCACAAAAAACTTATTTTTCTTTTTTCTATCTTTATTTACAAAGCATCCATCCACCTGTTTTTTTCCGCTTATCTATCTATCTATCTATCTATCTATCTATCTATCTATCTATCTATCTATCTATCTATCTATCTATCTATCTATCTATCTATCTATCTATCTATCTATCGTTTGTTGTTTCATTCTCTTTCTATTACTATCATTCCATCGCTCTGTCTATCTATCATTTGTTCATTCTTTCATTCTATCTATCCATATGTTACATTTATTTACATATATCTTGTTTAATTTTTATATATTTGTAACAAAATCCATTTATCTATCTTTATTTTTAATAAAATATCTATATTTATCCATATATAGATATATGGATAAATATCCATCTCTCTATATATCTATCCATCCATCCAGCCGTCTGTTCATCCATCCATCATTCTATCAGTCTATGACGAACAAAATAACCCCTTTAACTATCCATTCATTCATCCATCCATCCATCTATCCATCCATCCATCCATCCATCCATCTATCTATCTATCTATCTATCTATCTATCTATCTATCTATCTACTATCTATCTATCTATCTATCTATCTATCTACTATCAACTATCTATCCATCCATCCATCTATCATCCACCCATCCATCCATCCATCATCTATCTATAGAGTATTTGTTTTTTCATTCTATCTATCCATATCTTACATTTATTTACATCTATCTTGTTTACTTTTTGTATATTTGTAACAAAAATCAATTTATCTATCTTTATTTTTAATACAAATATCTATATTTATCCATATTCTATCTCTCTATATATCTATCTATCCATCCATCCATCCACCCACCTGTCTGTTCATCCATCCATCATTCTATCAGTCTATGACGAACAAAATAACCCCTTTAACTATCCATCCATCCATTCATCCATCCATCCATCTATCATCCATTTATTTGTTTTTTCATGCATCTAGCCAGAGCGTACATTTAGTTTACATCTATCTTGTTTACTTTTTAGTATATTGACAAAAATCTATTTTATCTAATCTTTATTTTTTATACAATATTCTATATTTATCCATATTTCTACGCTCTCTACTCTACCATCCATCATTCATCAGTCTAATGACCCACACAATACCCTTGAACCAGCCATCCATCCATCCTCCCTCCACGCATCCATCCACATCTTCTATCTATCTTATCTCTCTATCTATGCGATCTATCTAGTCTATCTATCTTCTCTCTATCGATCTATCTATCATATCTAGCTAATCTATCTCTATCTATCTATCTGTTGTTTCATTCTCTGTTCTATTCTATCATTCCATCGCTCATGTCTCTCTATTTGTATTCTTTCATTTCTATTATCCTATTTACAGGTATTTACATCTATTCTGTGTTTAATTTTTGTATATTGTAACAAAATCCTTTATCTATCTTTATGTTTAATAACAAAATATCTATTATACAATTCTAATCTCTCTCGGTATATCTATCCATCCATCCATTCCTCCAATCCGTCCACGCCCACCCCCCGGCCGTCTGTCTGTCCTGTCGGTCTGTCTGTCTGGCTTTCGGTCTGTACCTGTCTAGTCTGCTGTCTATCAAATAATCTATTCTCCATTGATTAATCTATTATTCCATCTTTCCATCTGTCTGTCTGACTTTGCATGCTTATTTACAACAAAACCGTCCCTTCATCTATCTATCTATCTATCTATCTATCTATCTATCTATCGCATCTACTACTATCTATCTATCTATCTATCTATCTATCTATCTATCTATCTGTCTGTCATCCATGATCCATCTGTCTAGCCACCTATCTGTTATTCCATATCTCTGTCTGTCCATCTGCCTATCCATCTATCCATCCATCTCTCTCTCTCTCTGTTAACCCATCCTGCTCTTTTTCTACTTCCAGGCCTTTTGTTTCTTAATTCCTCACCACAGCCTCTCTGCTTCTCCCACCAGTGGAGATTTGGAGGACGGAGTGTACAAGAGCAAACATGGAGATTAGTAGTAGCTAATAATCCTCTTTTTCCACACATACTCTCATATTTCTAAATTAAAGAGGAGTGCAGGGGGGCTTATAAAACATTAAAGGCCGCTTCGTCTGAGCAGCCGCGCCCTCCGCCCAACCCTGGGGCTGCAGTGCACCCTGGGATTTGCAGAGAGTAAACTGAAGCCATACATCATTGAGCGGCGGGCCACAGGAGAGGAGTGCGGGCCAATAATTCTGAGGTTAAACAATGTAATTTGGATCTTGTACATGCAATTTATTTCAGACGTCAGAAGAAGTTCAAACTTTTCTCTATTATTTAAAGGCAAATGAAAGCTAGTGGCAAAGGGCGAAAATGGTATCTAACAAAATAAGATATTTACTGCCTTAGCGTCCTGATTCTTATTAGCTCAACTTCAAACAGTTTACAGAAGGCTGTACACAGCTGTCTGTGTACTTTGTCTCCTTAACCTTGTAATTATTGTAATCCTTTTTAATTGCAATCACAAAGAAGTAACTTATCAGACTCCATAATAATACGAAGAGATGTTCAACCTTCATTTAACATGCACCATTAATGAACCATTTGGACCATGCTATCCTTGCTTAGGGTGCCATCCGCATTCATGTGGGATTGTTCGTCTTTGTAGAGCACGATTCACTAACACTGAAACAAACCAAGTTCTCTGCTCTAAAATGTCTGCCTCTAAATAACACACTGATATTTAAAACCACAATTAATTTTGCACTTAATTTTCATGTGGGTCCTGTCTTGTAGGGTGTCAGGGTGGTGGTTCGAAAATGGGGAGGAAATCTCCCGCAGTTTAGAGGATTAACGGCTACAAAGTGCCCGCCAGAAATAAAAGAAGGCCAGCCGGTGGAGTGATACAAGTGAATTAAAAGATTAAGGTGGTTTATAAAGACTGATTACAAAGCCATAGGGGTTTCTGAATGGGAAGACAAACCTTGCGATGGGATAATTCCCTTGTTCTTTCTCCTCATGGATGAGCTATTATTTCACGTTGCACTCTCTCCTTTAAATCGATTAGTAATGGACACCCAGATCGAGACTTTGGCTTATAACAGGGTTGAGAGTGAATGAGACCTAAAAAGCAGAAAGAGGAGAGGAAAAGAGATGTCTGAAAAAGAAAGCAGGATAACACAATCAGAAAAAAAATAGTCTCAGCTACATTATGGGTATGAAACGTGTTTTATGCAACCTTGAAGACTTATAAAACAGTAAAAAGCACATATCAATTAAGACAAATCACTAGAAAAAGAGATATGAAAGCACAACAAAAAGAGCAGGCCAAATAGTTATCATCATTTTAGTACAGAACAGAAAAGAACAGAACAGTCTTTAAAAATAAACTTGCAATATCAGTGATAAAGTCTCAGCCTCAGACGGCACACCTACAGACCACCTACAGGCCATTCACTGACTGCCTGATGCATATTGCACAATCAAATGGTAAGCACTTGTGAAAATCAAGGGCTTCAATCAAAGAAGCAACTTCCTGGAGTTTGGGTGCATTGGATGTAATCCAGTTTTAATTGAGGCAAAGCAGTCAGTTAATTTCTTCTGCATTTTCAGTTCAATCATTTGTGGAGACTATTATGACTTAGTTTAATATATTTATAACATATTTTTCCAAGACTGTCTGTTATTGTTACATCATCTATTTCACATACACCCCAATTCACATTTACAAAACAACTTGTAGTTGGTTGCTTTACTTGCCAGTCATACTGTACAGTGTTTTCCACAAGTGGTTGGTGACGTTTTTTAGAATTTTTGGATGTATAGAAAAAAATAGAACAGCATTTATTTCAATGAAATGCATTCTTGGTAAATATAAAAATAAAATAAAAATTATCTTACTGACCTCAAAGTTTTGAACGGTAGTGTAGAACTACAGCTTTTAGGAAACAAAACGTTTAATACTGAAACATATGACTCCAGTAATACTTAGGGTAATCCAAATCAATGTTTCTTGTACCAAAAACAAAAAAGTACTAAATCTACTTTTGCATGACCACTTTCCACCCGCACTGACCTTTAAAGAGGTTTTGCTACTATACCTTTAAGACTTGTACATGTAAATGACCTGGGTTATGATTGTCTTCTATCACTGCCGGCCAAAATGATGAATATTGAATAAGCGCACTGATATGTAAACGTGGCCGTCCTCCTGGCCATTTTTACATCCTAGTTTAAACAAAAGGCCTGGATAGATTGAGGTTTGCTTTGTGCACGATAGAGCATTTCCACATAGAACACTCTTTTACAGTAAAGAAAATCTTGTTTCTATGATATGTCCTATAAAATGGTCTAGAACAGTGTTTCCCAACCTTTCTTTAGTCGCGGCACCCTTTGGAAATTTTAACAAATTTGTGGCACCCTATAAAATTAATTTTGTCACAAATATTTGAATTTCTAACTTCGATGTGATACTTTGAAAAGTATAGATATTCAGTACAGCAGGGAAGAACTGCAGAATATACTGTCATACAGATATTTTTAATATTATAAAAAATTTCCATCAATGGTGGCAATCAGTAGGCTAATTTCTAATGAAAAGACCAATTTATATGACAGATTTTAATGTAGGCTTTTATTCATATGTAAACATTGTGAGATAGCTAGTTATAATGGTAATTAAAGTTTTGCTCACTCAGTGTATTTTACAGTTGGGTAATTTTGTTGCAGTAGCACGAGATAACTTGATTTAAAACTTTGAACTGAATAAAAAATGACAAGGAGGCTAAGCAGTTAATAATAAAATAAGAACAAATAAAGAAATTAATAATGATAACACAAATAAAAAATAACATCAGGCCTTCAAATTAAATAAATAGTTTTTAGTTTTTCAGGTAGGTCTAACACACAGTAGGGCTATTAAGAGATTTTTTTTTTTTTTACCAATTATCCAAATAATGTTTAATCCTAGAAAGCTATTATTATCAGAGGACACGTGAGCATAAAGGTTAGCAGATCAATAAATGAGAGAGCAGCGTTACCAGAGTTGCCCATATACCACACCTTGTTACAGCACAGTAGGGCTATTGCAAACAGAAACAATACTGTATTACATAGATGTTTCCTGTCGGCTCGATTTTTGAGTGGACTTTGCTGTTCCGATGAGCATGAACGGTATATGAGTGGAGCACTCACATGGGCCATGAGCGAATGAGCGGAGCACACACACGCATAGAGCGGGATAATACGCAGAGCGTCACACCATGTGAAAGTGAATCCTGAGCGGTGAACTAATTTTCGGCAGCCGGAATTTCAGTGCATCTCTAATTATTGGCGACATCAGACATTTATATTATACAATAGCTGCTTTTTTGAACATTTTAGCAATTTAAAAATATATAAAAAAAGATTTTTTACACGGCACCCCGGTTGGGAAACACTGGTCTAGAAAACATAAAGGTTTAAAGAAAAAATAGTAGGCTTTACTGAGACACCATTGCAAGAGAGTGAAAGGAATAAATAAGAAAATGAAAATGAGAGCAGATAGGAGGAGAAGATAGAAAATGCTGGCCGCTGCAAAGTCTTCAGACAAAAGCGTGAAGCGAGGGAAGAGTTCCTCAAGCCCTTCTCCATTCCAGCAAGAGCCAGTAAGCACTTTTTTTCTGAGCTGAAAAGCTCACTGGAACACCACCCATCAGCACTTTTCCACCACAGGAATAGTAGATCCAGGTAAAGAGTGACATGTGTAGAGGATTTCTCTAGCGACGGTCTCTCTCATTCCTTTCCTTCCTCTCGCTCGCTCTGCTTCTTTCATCTTTTCGTCCTTCAGCATCCCTCTTTCTCTCTTTACACTTAGTTTTTTTTCTTTTTCCACCCCCCAACCAACCCCCCTCCCAATTTTCTCTCTTTCTCCGAGCGCCTAAACCCCTGCTCTCCTCTGAACTCCCATAATGCCTTGCTGTCACAGCCTATTAGATGATAACCAGCTAAGATCATGGCATCTCTTTTAAAACTCTGCCATGTATTGTGTTTCACGCCAGTCTTGCGGGACCACACAATGCAATTCCCCTTCCGTCCCATCCCATCCCAACCCGGCCCCCTTTTCCCCTCTGTCCACCATATTGCAGCACACGCGGCATTTGTTATAAAAATGCAGTTACCCGTTGTGCTGTCCTTTACAAAATAATGACAAGGGATCCAGCCTATTATCTTCTCACAGTGTCTGTAATTACTAATTACGAAAGAAGTAACAATTCAACTAATGATGGCTAGGCTATTTAACATGTGATTTTTAAAGAGGTGGCATGGCAATGTTCAGCGAACGTGCACCGGTTTACACAAGGACACCGCACACACACCCACGTACACACATCGCACCAGCCTCGTCCCACCACCTGACCCCTAGATGGTTGAATGGCAGAGCTATTCATGCGACTGGAGTCCCCCACAGTGAACAGCGCTCTCCGAGGGAACTTGAACTGAGACACAAATTACATTTTCTGCACAATTAAAGCAGTAGCGGGGCTAAATGCGTAGAGAGAGACGGGCGCCCCTCTAGGCCCTGCCTCTCACTATAATGGCCATGTGATGAAGACGGCCCCCAGTTAATTAGCCTCTGAAAATACTCATTCTCGCCTCAGCACCGCTGATGGGAAAGCGTGCAGAAAGGCCACTCTATCTTATAACCTGGCGCAGACAGACGCCTCTCAACAAAGCTCAAATACAGTGATTATGAGGGGTGATAGCCAGCCTAAAAACAAAAGCATGCTGGGATTCGCCATCTTACTCTGCCATTTTAAGGGCAGTTAGGTATATGCTTTATCGATGTTCATTTAGGACGATTAACACACCAGTTACTTTGAATTTTACTGCTCATAAGGTTTTATGGTACCACCGAATGACGCTTGTGTCATTGTGTGTATGATTGAACATGGCCATGTTATTTCAAATATGCGACCCTGGACCACAAAACCAGTCATAACGGTAATTTTTTTTAAATTCAGATTTATACATAATCTAAAAAAGCTGAATAAATAAGCTTTCCACTGATGCATGGTTTGTTATGATAGGACAATATTTGGCCGAGATACAGAGATTAAGAAAATCGCTTTTAAAGTTGTCCAAATTAAGTCCTTAGCAATGCATCTTACTAATCAAAAATTAAGTTTTGATATATTTATGACAGTAAGAAATTTACAAAATATCTTAATGGAACATGATCTTTACTTAATATCCTAATGATTTTTGGCATAAAAGAAAAATCGATAATTTTGACCCATACAATGTATTGTTGGCTATTGCTACAAATATACCCATGTGACTTATGACTAGGTTTTGTTGTCCAGGGTCACATATATCGACTGTTATGAGGATTGAAATTTCACCCTTTTAGTTGCATGGAGAGTTTCATGTATTAATAGGGCTGGGCGATTTTTCTGATTTTATTGATTAATTCGAATTTAATGTTTTGCCACGATTTACTGTTTAGGAATCGAGGAATCGCGATTTTGAATAGAAGTAATACCGAATAATACCAAACGTTAGAATTAGACACTTTGACAATATGCCAATGAAAACAGTACAGAGAAAAGAACGCTCAACAGCATGACGGCGCATGTGATTAACCGCTCTCGTGTGACGCGCTCATATCGCTATAGGTCCCATTCACACAGAATGCGCTTTTGTGTTGACAAACTGATGCGATGCAGGCAGTGGAATAGAAAAAATTAGGGCTGCACGATAAATGGCATGCGATATTTAACGCGCATCTTGTCAGTAAAACCATTCTGTAATCAGCGGTAAATCTCAATCACCTGCGGGATTTCACATTGAGCAGCATTAACTACAAAGAGCCGTTGTTCACTGACAAGCTGTGCAAAACCACGATCATATTTTGCGCAGCTTGTCTGTGAACAACGGCTCTGTGTAGTTAATGGTGCTCATTGTGAAAGCACGCACGTGATGGAGATTACCGCTGATTACAGAATGGCTTTACTGACAAAATGCGCGTTAAATATCGCATGCAATTTATCATGCAGCCCTAGGAAAAAGGGAGTGAAACTTCTTTTAATTGAATGCGTTTCATGCATGAGATGGTGCAGAGATGCAAGTGCAACAGTCAAAACGCATCCATGTTAAAATAGAAAAGCGAATAAAAAACCTGTAAAGAACTACTACTATATGTCTGATATTTCATGTTTGCATCATGATGACAGGCTAAAAGCTGCTGTTTGTTTTTACAGAACATTTATAGTTAGTGATAGTCTACTTTTGTTATACCTTCAGTCATTTTGAATTGTAATTGAATTGTAAATTGTAAATAAAAACAATTAATAATAATAATAATAATATAAACAAACAAATTAATTTAAATTTAAATTAAGAATAATTTATTTGTAATTTTAATGGTTTTGCATACTAATAACAAACAAAAAGCACTGGTAAATATGAGGGTAATCTATCTGTGGTCAAAGAGAGAGAGGGTGTGTTTGTTTGTTTGTTTGTGACAACTTCTGGTGAGGTTTGCAAGTGTTCATTAGAATAAAACCTCATGTACGCCTCTGGCAACAACAGCTTCAGATGCCAGAGAGGGTAAGGAGAGAAAGACGAAGCCACCAGAACACCAGAGAAAACACACACACACGCATGCTCGCAAGAACGCACACACACACACACACACACACACACAAACAGAAAGACTTTGCGCTTTTTAAAGACTGCCATAATGCAGAAGTATGTTTAATGTGTCTTAGGGTCTTATTCCTAAGGTTTCAGGGTACAGGAGCATCTCTGCAGATTGCAAAATATAAAAGTCCATAGTATTCTACTGCAATTCTTTTTCACCCAAAAGATGAAAATTCTGTCATTACTCACCCTCATGACGTTCCAAACCGGTTCGAAGGATTTCTTCATGAAGCACAAAGGAGATTTAGATGCTGCTCTTTTCCATACAATGAAAGTGAGAGGGGACAAGCTGTCAAGCGCCACAAAGCACTGTAAAAGAAGTTCATACAACCCACACACTATATTCCAAGTCTTCTGAAGCCATACAACAGCTTTGTGTGATGAACAGACTGAAATTGAATCAGTTTTCACTGAAATATTCTCCTCCATCACAACTCTACAAGGAAACAAAAATGTTAATGACACCGAACAACAGTTTTTTTCGGCGAATAAACGACTAACTAATTCAATCTGTTTGTCACATATGTTTATCGTTTAACTTCAGAATACACTGCACTATTCCTATAAACCAAATTAGAAGACAGACATACGCATGTTTTCATCACTTTCAATTAAAACAAGTACAGTATATTGTAGAAAATCTGCCTTGATGATTAGGGCACTCTTTCTTTTCACTATGGAGAGAAACAAGTGAATTTTCATTCATTCACAGTCCTAGTACACATGATAATACCCCAGACAAAACCATGTCCCATCTTCCGTTGCAACAGGCAGACACCTCTGAGGATCCTGCAATCTGGACTAAGGGTTCACGAATGCTATTCATCTTTATTCACCTCCAGAAGAACCAGCGACGGCGCCTCCTTTGTCTTATTCTAATTCCCATTTATAGCAGCTTGTCCGTTTTTTCCCTCACCTTTCGTCTCCTGTCGAGGTCAGAAACAATCCAGTAATACACAGCGTCTAATAAACACAACCTTGCCATGATGCATGGCTCATAATGTTACGGGAGATTTAGTCAGGCCTATCCACCGAGGGAATAAAAGCAAATGTGACTCCCAAACCCACCTCAGGCTCTATACTTTCTACAGTTGTTATTATTGCATCTCATTGGATTTTTCCCACAAGGAAAATCACAATGACTGAGATGGTGACCAGAGTAGTATTATTTTGCAAAAGGATATACAGTATAAACATGAGGGTTATGACATCAGATGTCCACAGGGCATCTATACACTACAATAAAAAAAAGTTCACAAACATTATGCTAATGTGTCCACACATTAAGAGGGCTTGCCCTTGTTAAGTGTTCCCTATATTCTTGATGTTTTTCGTCTATGAAAAATGTCCATATCATGGAGAACAAAATGGTTGTTGACTACTGAAAACTCTTACAAAAAGCTAGTGATATGGATTTGATTTTGTCACTAATCAGAGCTGATATCGATATCTAGAAATCACGGTGGCCAACAGCAGATAAAATGCTGACAAACACATAATTCAAATCAAACACTCTAAAAAATGCTGGGTGAAATACAACCCAGCACTGGGTGAAATATGGACAAACCCAGCGGTTGGGCTGTTTTGCCCCAGTGATTAGGTTAAATGTTTAACCCAACCTTCTGGGTAGTTTTAACTCAACCATTGCTTAAACATTATTATATTTCTTGCTTAAAATGAACCCAAAATAGTTTGTAAAGGAACATTTATTAATAAGTTGAATAAATAATAATTAAATAAACATTTTTAAAAACTGCTTATTAATAAATGTTCAACTTTTGATTATTGCTGATGCCTCTAGTAATTATTTTACTGAGTTTTAATTTACAACCTATTTTGGGTTCATTTTAAGTTAGCAAACAGTTATTTTTTATTATTTTTTCCAAAAAATAAGGTATGAGTTAAATAAATACAGGAATTTGGGTTCAAAACATCCCAACCGTTGGGTCAAAACAACCCAGTTGCTGGGTTTTCACATATTTTACCCGGCATTGGGTTGTATGTAACCCAACATTTTTTAAAGTGTAGCAAACATAAACAATGCAAAAAATAAAAAAAATAATAAATTCAAAAAGAGTCAAATTTAAAATGACCACATTTTGAATTTTGGAAATTTTGAACAAACAACTCAGTTAAGTAGCTGAGTAGAAATTATCTTGGCTGATATATTGGTCTACACAAATAAATAAATGAATGAATTAATGAATAAATAAATAATAAAAAGATTACTTAAGTATGTTTTACAAGAAAATCACAATTTGATATTTAATTCAATATTACTTGCCATTTCCTTGTAATAAACTGTAAAATGTACTAGCAATTTCTGATTGAAAATTGTATCTACACCATTTTTGTTCAGTGTATCACAACAAAAACACCCAACACAGACCTCAACAGCTGCTACATGAAACACAAAGGTAACAATACACTAAATGATTTCATAAACACATCCTTAAATCAGAAGACAATAAGTTAGAAAACATGGTCACAAAACCAAATCATTCATGCCCCAGTTCCAGTGGGAAAAAAAGCACATTAATCCAAATGACCTTCTATGCTTGCTGATCTGACTTAAAAAAACAAAACAAGTAAATCAGAATCAAAAAGCTGAATCCAGATGTGTTATTCTTGTTCCTAAATGTATTAAGCTAGAGAACATGAATCGTAAGTAAACCAAAATTTTTTTTTCCCCATTTACTAGACCTAACAATGACTCCTTACAGTGCAGATTATTTTTCTCACAACAGGATATACAGTATAAGCATCCAAGGTTTGAGATCAGATGTTCACAAGACATCTACACACAGCACTGGAGGTTCCTGGTACACAGGAGTAAATTGCCAGCACACCAGCAGCCTTGGGACATAACCATCCAGTGTTACCACACTCTGCAATGAGACAAGAACCGTCTCCAGACAGGTACTGTAACAAGAACGGAGAAAGAGTGAGAGAGGGAGGGAAAGGTTAGGAGGAAAGCGCAGTAAGGAGGAAGAAATATCTGTGAAGTATGGATTCGGGAAATTGGAATGGCGTTCACACACTGCCGGGGCAAAATGGCTCAACGGTAGGGGGAGGAAATTGTTTATGAAGCTTTCTGTCACCGAATCTAAACTCTGCACTCAGAGAGAAGAGATGGAAAGGAGAAAATTGGATAGGAAAGCTTCCTGTAGAGTTGGACGAAGAGCAAAATGGGGGGAGATTGGAGGAGAGAAAGCGACAGAGAGAGAGAAAAAGCAGAAAGCGAGAGATGAGCTCTGATCCAGGATCAGAGACAGAGCGTCGCTCTCTTCATGAATAAGGTCTCAGCTCCAAGAATAGAGCTTCTCTCACTGATAACAAATTCAAATTTCATTCTTCCATCTCTAGCGATACACATTACACACAGCGATGTAATGATGATTATGACAATAATTCAAACACTTAAGCATTCACCCAGGGTTTATGACTCCATCATTTACGGCCATAACATTACATAAAAAGCCAATTCTGTGCTATTGAGCTGTTTTGCAATTCAGTTCAAGCACATTACAGATGAGACAATGAAAATATTTCTGTTCAACATGTGGAAAATATTGACAGGTCTCAGCACCCCTCACTCGTATAAATGATATAGTGTTGCTAAAAGGTTATGTGACTAACTTTAACACTGCGTGGGAAATATTGTGTATGAATCATATGATCAAATAAACAGGCACACATAGCTGTGTAAAATGTGCAAAATATCACACATCACTGTCACATATTCCGATTCGTGATTTATTCAATTAACATGATCTGCTATAATCCAATGAATATTTATATATATTTATATATATATATATATAATATATATATATAATATATATATATAACACACTTAAGACCATCCACCAGGTCTAGTGTAACAAAAGTAACAGTATATAATATGTGAATCATTTTCCTTTCATAGTTGCTATACCATATGTATTGAAATAATGGAGTCTATTTCATCTATTATTACTGGGATTGATGTGTGTTGCTTTGACATGTTCTCATAAACCCACAGGCAGCATAATTTCATATGAGTATATACATCTAAAGACCCGACAATGCAGGCGGCTTTTCCATCACCACTTGCTGATTTATATTCTGTGAATCTTTGGATTGAACGATATGCATGAATTATTAAATCAAGCGCAGCAAAAAAAAAAAAAAAAAAGTAATGTTCCTTTGTTTACTCCAAAAACATGAGTATAATCAAGCGCAGTATAATGGTCCCTCAAAATAAATAATTAAATTAAATAAATATATAAATGCACAGATCCTTTCTACACAAGTATGACGATTTTTGGTGACATTGCTCTTTCGCAGTTATAGTTGAACTGAGCTTGAAGAAGCTGTGTCAGCAAAAGCATACAGTAAATAATCTAAAATTGCTGAAACTGACTAGTTTGGACCCCATATTACTCTATTTATTCAATATAACCTGAACCAAGTGTGACAAGATGAGCGTATACACGGATCAACTGGGTTTTATTCAGGGGCTGTTTAAGTCACAGGTACTAAGAAATGTGGAATACTTTGAATCTACTTAAAAATGCATGTTTGTTAACCCTTATTCTTCATTTTCCCAAAACCATTGCTAACTATGGTCATAAGTTCATAAGAACTTGCGACCGTAGTGGCTTTTGGGAAACGCAACCGAGGTCAGTAACCAGTCTTTGTTTTGTAACACGTTATGATTCTGTTTAAAACCTCATGCATGCACATGTATATCTTCAACATAAAATATATGGTTTTGCAAAAGCACATCACTTACAAACTCAAACTGCTTACTTGTAGCACAACAATGCAAGTCAGCCCCATTAAGAAACTCTCGGTGTAGATGATCTGAAGGTGTTTTGGCCAATCACCGGAGTAATTATTTAGCCGAGTATAGCCTCAGCCATTGGCCCCTGCCACGCAGGGCCCCACTTTTAATTTCCCTGCGTCTGTAGTGTCTCCAGTTACCGTGATGGATCTGGGCTCAAATGAATGTGTCACCACACATCCATCAGACCCTCGCACAAAATGCACTGGGTCACATTCCCTTCTGTCTCTCACACACACACATTTACTCACTTACACATAGAACGGCACTATGCTCTAGCAGAATGGGCCTTGGCGTAAGTCAGGTGAACGAGCAGAAGACATATGCGGGAGAAAGAGAGAGATGTGACAGGAATTCTTACAGGAACTAAAATCATTGCACAAAGAAACAGCTCCAGCCTTGCAATAAAAACTATTGGAAGTGTTTAGTATTTGAAGTATCATCGTATAATCAAATCTTGATTTTAATGTTGTAATTATGTACTACACTTCAACATTCATGAAATAGAGCATTGTTTGGACTTCTAAATTCCATCATGCCCCAAAATACATTTACATTAAAATCAAGGAGATATTCTTGTGTTGCCTTAGCTCACCCCAAAATAAACATCTTTTACTCAGCCACATCATTTCAAACAGTAGTTCATATGATATTCCAAGTCTTCCGAAGCCATACAATAGCTTTTTGTGAGAAACAGAACAAAATGTAATCATTTTATAAGTGAGCGTGAATATTCAAACTTGGATTTCTCCTTGTGTGTTCTACACTGAAAAAAAGTTAATGTAGGATATACTTCAAAACAATTTTCTCTCAGAAATTGGTACTAAATTTCACAAACAATTAAAGAAACTGCAAGAAATAAACATCGAATTAAACTTTTGAAACAGAAAGACATATTTCCTTGTAAAAAAAATCATTTTATTTACAACTTAAAAAAACAGACCTCAACAGAAGTGTAACGAAACACTTTAACGGGTCAGGAAACTTTGGAGCCCATTTCCACCACTAGGGCTGGACGATATGGCCAAAATTTATATCACAATATATTTCTTAATTTCGGTCGATACGATATAATTCCGATATCGATATGAACACTATTCAAAAAAGCCTCATAAAAATAGCCAAGAACACCCACAACAAATGTCTGTACCTAAACTTATGAAAAATTTATTTGCCAAGTCTATGAAACCTCTTCCTATAAAACTACATAATATTTTAGAAATAAAAAAATGGTACAAATAAATGAATGTTCACCTTTTATTTGTATTAAGCCTTAATACAAAAAAAAAAAAAGTGAAATCACTGTCAAATAAACATCTCAAACTCACCTTATTAAATATTAATATCTTTAACTTCAAAACTATAGGCGAACATACAGTCAAAAGTTTGGAAACATTATGATTTTTAAATGTTTTAATGAAGTCTCCTGTGCCCTCAAATGCTGAATTTATTTGATCCAAAATACAGCAAAACAGTAACATTTTGAAAAAATGTTACTATATTTAAAATAACTATTTTTATTTGAATGTATTTTAAAATGTAATCTATTCCTGTGATTTCAAAGCTATATTTTAGCATCATTACTCCAGTCACATTGTCCCTCAGAAATCATTCTAATATTCTGATTTGCTGCTCAAAAAACAGCTTTCGAATGGTATCATGTATAATGTTACAAAAGCCTTTTATTTCAGATAAACGCTGATCTTTATATCTTTCTATTCATCAAAAAAATCCTGAAAAAATATACTCAACTGTTTAATATTGATAATCAGCAAATCTGCATATTAGAATGATTTCTGGAGGATAATGTGACATTGAAGACTAGAGTAATGACTGCTGAAAAATCAGCTTTGATCACAGCATAAATACATTTTAAAATATATTCAAAATAGAAAACAGTTATTTTAAAATGTAACAATATTTTTTTCCCAAAAGTTTACTGATTTGCTGTATTTTGGATCAAATAAAAGCAGGCTTGGTGAGCAGAGGAGAATTCTTAAAAAAAAAAAAAAAACATTAAAAACCTTTTGACTGGTGGTGTAGGCTGATTATTCTTATAGATTGAAAAAAATGGCTCAGCCAGGATAAAGAGTATGAAAAGTGCTCCGAGTTGCTTATTTTAAAATGAAAACTGATTGTCTGCCAGCAGGAGGCACTATTAGAGCAGCAGAAAAAGCGGTTTCCCCAGTAATGGCTGTAAACAAAGCAGCTCCGATCATGAACGCTACTTTATCAGATAAAAAAGCCATCTAAACTATTCTGAAGACAGTATGTTCCCTTCAGAGATACATTCATATAAAAAACCCGCGATACGTTTTGATTTTGAAACGTGCAGTGCTCATTTATTCAACGAAGTCAAACGCCACAAAAAAATCAATGTATGGGAAACACTGGTAATGTATACCGAAATATCGGAAATGTGTTTAAAAATCATATCACCATTATTGAAAAAATATATATCGCGATACATATTGATATTAAATTATTGTCCAGCCCTATCCACCACGAATAAAAAGTAAGTTATGTAAAAGCCTTGAGGTAGAAAGTCAGAATGTGAGATATTAAACTCGTAATCGGGACTTTTTTTCTCAGAACTGCGTGATATAAACACACATTTGCAGGGACGCGGGAAGTAGGGGTGCTGAGGGGGCTGCAGCATCCCTTGTTTTCACATGGTTGCAAATGCAACGTCAAGTTTGTTCACTTAAATTTATTCAGTTAATAATTCAATTAATAATTTATTTGTAATTATCTCTGAAATGTAAATTGTAAGTGGGCTATAATAAACCCATATTTATCTTTATAAACATGATTAGTTTTACTTGTGATGTTTTCTATATGGGATGATTAGCCTAATCCTCATGAACACGTGACGCTAGCGCATGGTATCAGACATGAACTGTACAGAATGCGAACAAGATTAACTTTAATACAAGGAGATAAATGGCGCAAACGCGAATTTCAGATTTTTTAAAATGCCCATCCCAGCAAAAACTTTCCAAAATCGGCATCCAAACAACACCAGCCCCAGCACGAGCACCGACGTAAGTGAACCAGCCCACCTCAAACCTTTCACCCAACACGGACACACACAGCACCCCCAACCGAAAACTCTTCCCGCGCCCCTGCACAATTGTGAATATAAAGTCACAATTGTGGAATATAAACTCGCAATTGTGAGAAATAAAGTCAGAAATGCAAGTTAAAAATGCTGACTTCATAACTAGCAACTGTGTTTATATCATGCAATTCTGAGAAAAAAGTCAGAACTGCGAGTATATATCTCGCAATTCTGACTTTATGACTCACAATTGTGAGTTTATATCGCATAACTAAAAAAATAAAATAAAATCAGAAAAAAAAAATCAGAATTGCAAGTTTGTATCATGCAATTTGGGATGCAAACTCGCAATTGCGAGAGAAAAGAAGTGTGAGATAAAATGTCGCAATTACGCAATTTATTTTTTATTCAGTGACAGAAACGGGCTTCCATACGAAACAGACTTCAAGTGTAATGAAAAGGAAAAACCGTTGGGGACAGGGATGAGGACTTGGCTCGATCTCGTTGTTGATTAGATTTCGAAATCTGGGCATTGCATTCAAAAATGAATGGAAACAGACTAAATGATTGAAAAAATTATAATAAATTTTTTTAAATTTTAATTTGATAACGACTTTAAAAGACCATTCAGAAGCCTAGAGAGCACAAAGGGTTTCATGCATTGTTTTAAACGCACTACTATATTTATATTAACGAAAGAGCTTTGAAAGATGCATTTAGAGAGTTAAATATGCCTCAGGCTTTACATTGGATAAAGGAAATCTCCTTGTGCTCGCTCCCTCTTCCTCATGCCTAACATGCTCTTGATCATTGTGGCAGAAATAATTAACTCTTTTTAATTGTCATTAGATCTGCCGCCAAAGGAACATTAATTGTGCTGGCGAGAAGCAAAGCAGCATCTTGCGATTCATGCATGTATTTGTACATTCTAAGGCCGTGAATTAGAAAGTCATGCCAACATGCTCAGAACCACAGGTCGCTAATAGTGAGAACCAAACTGACAAGATGGAGGGATCATGGGAAATAAAAAAACATGGCAGGCAGAAAGGGGTTAACAGCAGACATCTCCGTATCGAAAATCATTGATCTTTTAACACTAATTAAAGCACAGCTGGGTCTGTTCAATTAATCTAGGGAAGCCAGGAGCCTCGGCACAGGAAATGGTGCATCTTTGCAGACTCTCTTAGACTGATAGAGGTAGAGGCAGAGGTAGATAGAGGAAGAGATAGGGGTGGAGGGTGTGTAAAAAAAGAGAGAAACGGACACCTTGAGTCTGATTAGTCCTCTTTTACAGATCTCCTTTAAAACTTTTTACTTTCTTTTTACGTGCACACACTTTACGGGACAGAAATGATAACTTTTAAAAGATTGTTTTGAGCTCCTCGTAACTTTCTACACTAGTTAAAATCCAAGGTTGCTCAACAGTACCTGGAGCTTTTAAACTATTTTGGAGGGTTTTTTTGTCTTGCGATGGAAGCACAGATTTTATTTTATTTTTTTCTTTGAAATCTAGTCTGAGCAGGTTTACCTTGAACTTCATCCCACAGGAATGATAGGATCTCCTTAATGTCTCAATAATTTCTCCTAAACAGCACTGAGACAAATTGAGAGTGAAAACCGAGTGGAGAGTGCAAATCTCTTGTTTCTGAGCTGTTTATCCTGAAAATCAGGCTCCAGTAATCTGGCAAGTGTTTCTTTCAGACTCTAAAAATGATCAACATGAACTTATATTTCTCATAACATTTTCTCAATTATAAATTATTTTGATGTTTGTTCACAGTTGTCCCATTTTATTTCAAACAAAGCATTTATGAGAAACATCTGAGACAATAGCCGGGTTTCCATTACAGATTTGTGCAAAACTTTTGCAATATTTTAGAAACGTCCATACAAAACTGACGGCGTTTCCATTAACCGATGTTATGCGACTAAAACGTAACTGTTTCCTCACGTGATAAGTCATGGCAATGGATATTGGTAGGTTTACATATATCGCAGCCACCACACTAGCCATTAATTTTAATCGAAGGAGATGCATGCGAGTATCTATAGCAAAGCAGCGCGGAGGGCCAGGCCGGGATGCTGGGACGCTTCTAAAACATGCCGCGGCATGACTGGTATAAACACAAGCATTGACTAGAGTGGCCGGTGGCAGTATCAGAGCCGTAATGCGCCACATACATGTGCAGTGTAAATAAAGGCTAAATAAGGGGTTATTTCAAACATTAATGGCAAGGAAACCCTTTTATACTTGAGAGTGGCCACGTATGAGGTGTTTCTTAGAGGTTACAGTACACTGAAGAATGATCATAAGACTTTTTACATACGCCATGTGACCTGTAAATGCGAAAAGCTGTATGCATTGCAGTTTTGCGAAATATTCCGTTTTCGAATTGCCTGAAAAACCACCTCTTGTGAGCGTAAAAAGGTTTTTGCGATATATGGGAGTTTTTTCAAAATTGACATGTTTCCATCTTTTTCTTGTTTTGTTTTTTTTTTTGGAGCATGTTCAATTCGCAATTTAACTTTTGCACAATTTGAAGGGTAATGGAAACGCGGGCAATGTTGATACTTTAAAATGTATGCATTCATAGGTTTGGGTTCAGTAAGAAATGTTATGTTTTTGAGAAAAGTGTATTATGCTCACCAAAGCTACATTTATATGAACACACATACAGTAAAAACATTAATATTGTGAAATATTATTACAATTCATAAAAAGAACTGTTTTCTGTGTTAATACTTAAAATGTAAATTACTTCTGTATGCCAAAGCAGAATTTCAGCATCATCAGTTTAACATGCTCTTTCGAAATCATTCTACTATGCTGATTTTGCTCCTATCATGTATTTATCTTATTAATTTTTTTTATATTTTGTGATACAATGAGACATTTTGAAGGATTCTTCAATAATTAAAAAGAGTTCTACACAAAATACATCATGACTTTTTTTTTAACATTATAAATGCCTTATTCATTTTGATCAATGTAATGCCGGCTATGAATATAATTTACAACACACACACACACAAACACAACAAACACACACACACACACACACACACACAATGTTTAAAAAAAATTATACTTTTGCTATGAAAGAACAATCTTAGACTATATCTTTTTTCCCTATGGATAACGAGCATTTATAAAAAAAAAAAAACTCAAGTCTCCAATAATGGCGAGAATTTATCTCATGGGACCCTGGAGCACAAAACCAGTCTTAAGTCACTTGGGTATAATTGTAGCAATAGCCAAAAACGCATTGTATGGGTCAAAATGATTGATTTTTCTTTTATGCCAAAAATCATTGGGATTTTAAGTAAATATCATGTTCCATGAAGTTATTTTGTAAAATTCCTACTGTAAATATATTAAAACTTAATTTTTGATTAGTAATATGCATTGCTAAGAACTTCATTTGGACAAATTTAAAGGTGATTTTCTCAATAAATGTTTTTTTTTTTGCACCCTCAGATTCCAGATTTTAAAATAGTTGTATCTCGGCCAAATATTGTCCTATCCTAACAAACCATACATCAATAGAAAGCTTATTTATTCAGATTTCAGATGATGTATAAATCTCAATTTTGAAAAAGTGACCCTTATGACTGGTTTTGTGGTCCAGGGTCACATATATGCTTAAAAACAGAATTTTGGCACAACTAAATTTTCTTGTGCACTTTAACAGAAGTGTACGAGTAATATCACCAAATGACAGTTGCAGCAGGCCTCCATCCTTCTGCACAGCCCTACAACCAGAGGTGCAAGGCCCAAATGGGAGAACCCCTGGGCTACTGGTAGTCTTGATCAATAATGCATCTGCTGAGATGTGAAGGTAAGCCGTCTCTTATCGTCTCTGCCAGGCCACGGCCCGCATCCCCTCTTTCCCACGTAAAGCTTTAATCTAGGAATCCATCCCATTGCCATGTGAGGAAATGGACCCACATGTTTACTCATTCCACCCATCGCTACTTTCGTTTCCCTCCCCGCCACAAGTTCATTTCAGCCAAATCCTTGCATCTTGCCATCTATATTGGATCTCACCCTATGCGTCCGCACATAGGTATGTTGTCATAGTTACACTCTACTCGTTTCCCTGTGCCTCCCTGAGTTATTGTGACAGTAAATTGGATGTTTAGGGCTACGCTTGATTTGAAATGTCATTGAATCTTCCAGCGTTTTTATGAAGATGACTGTGTAAATACCAGCACGCAAGTGCAGCATTGTCTTATTTATAAATTCTTCAGAATCAGAGCGTTTTGCCTTTAGAGAATTGGACATGACGAACGCGTCGCACCAGAGATGAGATTTCCAAAGTTGTTCTGTGAGAGAGGAAGAAGAAAGTGAAGGCACACTTCTCTCTTTATATAATCAAACTAAATATATTTCAAAATCCTCTTTTTATTCCTCATTGGAGATTCAGAAAGAGTGCTAAGTTTATTTGTGGCTGCTGAATGAAATGACCCACGGGACATGAGCCGGAGGCTGATGCTGTACATCCGCATGGATCTTTATGATGGAGTGGGGGCGCTGGAAACAACTTAATATAGGAACACAATGGGAAGACTCAAGAATCTGACTCATGATCATTTACTGCTGTGAATTAAACATTAATCTATCTTAAAGGGGTCATATCATAATTCCATCCCTGAGGTCCACAAGGTTAGTCAGGGTTTATTACAATAAAAACAATATTTAGTTTTACATATCCCTTTTCACCCTCTCTATGAACCTTACCATTAAACGGGCTGCTTTATCTACCTACCTGACATACTATATATATGCAAATTTCCTGTTACAATTGACTTCAATCTCTTTGATTGTAAAGAAGCAAAAGTAAAAGTAACAGCGTAAAAATAATAATAGTAATAATTTTCGGATTTAAATAGGGCTGGACCAGAATAGGCTATTCCATTATTCGAATATTCGTTTGGTGGGTTGGCATTCGATTCTCAATTTTGAGATTCACATTTTTTTTTTGGAACATCTGGCATCCCCCGCGAAACGGTTCTCATTCGCGCTTGAATATGTATCACCCATGAGTGAACGTCATGATTCAGTTCATCTGGAAGAGAAGACAAAAATGCCGAAGACCTCAGCTGTGTGGGAGCATTTTAAATTGAGTGAGGACAAGACAAAGGCAGTGTGCCAAATATGCGATTTGAAGCTGGCCTACCACAAGAGCACATCAAGTTTGAAAAATCACTGTTTTCGGTAAGTAGTACGCCTATAGTATATTGTTGGTGTAAAAAAACAAGCTGCTTTTATCTGCCATGTTATTCAGTAATTTTACACATGATAAAAACTTTTATCATGGCACTTAATTTGTTTGGAAAATACTTGCGAATACGGCAGTCATAAAAAAAAAAAAGTACAGTAGCCCAGCCTGATAATAATTTGTCTATAGGTACATCCCCAGGTATCGCAGCCATCAACATCAACATGCTCAACCACACCCAAAACACTTCACAGCAAGATCCTACAATCTGTCTAGCCCGCCTAACGTTACCTTCTTCTATTTAGCCTATTATAGTTTGTTTTATTCTATATAAGGGAATTCATTTAATTTTATTTAAACTGTTGGTTAATTAAAAATTTGTGATGCTGTTATTGAAAGTACACTGTAAAAAATTACAGTGAATTTAACGGTAAAAGACTGTAAAAATGCTACAGTAAAAACCTGTTAAATGGTTAACGGTAAATTCCCCTACTATATACGGTGAAAAACTGTATTGGACATTACATGTATTGGACATTTAATTTTACGGTAGTATACCGTTTTGGAAGTGAAAAATACCTTATAATTTACAGTGAATAACCATAAACTGACATTCCCAGAATTCCCTGCCTTACATTTCAAATTTGATGTTTTTTTTTGTTGAAATAACTATGTTTCTTAGTTTTTTCTTATCAGTTTTGTATATTAGGGTTGTGTGTTACACCTAATGTTGTTAAATGAATGTTTATTGCATTATTTCAGTTTCATGTGTGTTACCGTGATGGTGTTTGGTGTTTGTGTGAATGACACACCGTGCACCTTCTATATATGTTAATATCTAAAAGATTGTGTGGGTCATCATGTGAATTTCTCATCACCACCTGCATTTGGTGGTTATCAGGGTATTACAAAGGTACAAAACAGATTTCAGTACTTCAATAGGTTGGTGTATTATCATTATATCAGTTAATGAAATATGGTTTTTAAATGTAAATGCAAGTTAAATCCGTAAAACGTTGCTACTGTATTTTTTACGGTAAAATTCCGGCAACCACAGCTGCCGTTTTTTTACTGTAAATTTTACTGATTTTTTTTTTTACAGTGTATGCTACCGTGTTCTTTATTTATTACAGCTCGTTGAACTTTCTTTTTTTTCATTCTTCTTTTATTTAAATAGCCTACCCTTTAAGGTGTCAGTAATTACTGTGCTGCTAATTTCTGATTTGGGAGTGATTTGTTTGTTAGAAAAATGTTAGGCTACCTTATTAAAAGTATTGCTCTAAACAGACCTGTGTGTTTTGTATCACTAGTGCAGTGTCCGTTCTTGGAACATATAAGCCCTGCCCGTGTGAGGTGCACTGCTTCTGGCTCGCGCTGTTCTGAAGTTTATTAAAAGTTTATTAATTTTGTACGTGTCACGTGTCCTTGCACCAAACTGCGACACTGCACTCCCTTGGGTCTGCAGCAACACACCCGCCACGTGTGAAGTCGATTGGATGAACGGTTCTCAAGAAACGGTCCAAGGGAGGTCACGTACGGCACACATAAATTAAGCCCAATTATACGGGATGGTTGGCAACCCTAGCCCCTGCCTGTTCTGGCATCCTGGCGCACAGCAGCTGTCCACCCTGTTGAAATAGTAAGGTTTGTAAGGTCTAAACAGTCTGGTTTTAAATTATTGTTCGACAACTATCGATACCAGTGCTACAGCCGCTTTAGCACTCTCCTGATGGCCTACCAAAATGGCGGAGTTTAGATTGCGTGACGTCAACCTCCAGAGCTCTATGAGCACGAGCACAGAGAACAGCGATCTCGGTGTGGGTTCCAGGACTGTGTCCGTTCTCGAACCGTCCCGTGTATTTCCACTACAGAAAAGGTTGTTGAGAGCCGGAACTGACTTCTTTCATATTTATCGACCAGTATGCAGAAAACTGTCAGTATATCATCATGAACACAGCCGTTTTTGTCTTAAGTGAACGTAAACATGAGAAAGAAAACGCAGGTGTACAATATTTTTAGATCTGCATGCATTCTGTGTTCTGTGCTATAAACGCGCGCCTTGTCATTACTGTATAACATTCTGTTAAAGAACAAAAGAAAATCATTCACTGATCTTGACTGAATATCTTTAATAACTATGATTGATGAATATATTTGATTTATGAAAAGAAAACTATGCAGTGTTTTTAAACCTTTAATTACAGTTTCCATACCTGAAATTTGGTTCAGTTTTTTATTTATGCTATTGCTATAATTAGTTTGTTCCTATATTATTACTGACCGTTTACTTGTCTTTAACACTTTAATATTTGAAATTTATATTAATCAAGTTGTTTTTGCTGTGGTATTTTTGTTTAAAGCATAGACAAAAGTTCCTCTTGTAGGCCTAAGTGTTCTGTAGGCTGCTGATTTTTGCTTATGTTATTCAGCTGCAACAGAATGCTTTGTAAGAAGATAGAAATGTTTTACATCTATGTTTCACTTCATTTTTTTGTATTGGATTTTTGAGCTTATTGGAATCAAAACTAGTAAATGATAAGAATCGGAATCGATAAAATTCAAACAATATTTCCTACTTTTTGATTAGACCAACTACTTTCTTTAAAACAAAAGCCACTGTATTTAATATGTTCTAATATCATGCAAAGACATTCACACATTATAAGCTGCACTGCTCTAAGTGTCCAAAACACCTTTTGGTGACCACTTTAGATCTAAAAATTCTCTAAATACCCTTCTACACAATATCTTCTTTGGTTGAGTATGAGGGAGTTGGGCAGTACAGGAATAACACCAGCTGTGTGAAACTGATATACGTATGCCAGTCTAACGGGTCTAATAAAACTGAAGCATTCAGCTTTTCGGTTCGCTTTATGATTGCGGGATATCATCCGTCGCGCTCGCAGGGTGAAATCACACAGCGATCAGATGCCCGGCGCTCTCCAGTCAGCCCGATGTCTTATCTGCGCTTGTGCGTGCAGTCAGACTGTTCCCGCTGAAAGTGGAGGGACCGCTGTATCCTCCACACTCTGCAATTCCTTTCTCTTAATCTACTGTCTACCCACTGTCAGAGCAACAGAAACATTTGCAGCTTGCATGAAAAGAAATTACTGGGCGGACAGCCAGCGAGAGGGAAAGAGGTGCCGCCTCTGCGCTGTGACAGCGGGAGAAATTGCTGCCACGACGGTTGTGTGGGGAGAGGAAGAGAACGAGGGAGGATGACGATGATGCTGGCAGCGTCTCTAAACGGGGAAAATAAACCATGACAACATCCAAATCACACATGCACTCACTCTCAGCGCGCTTGTTTACAGCGATTATGTGTTTGGGGAGGAGGCAAAGAGAGAGAGAGGGCGAGAACGCATCTCAATTTATGAAGCTTTTTCCACCGCTGAGAGTCAACAAAATGCAGGCAGTGTTTGCTTCCAGAGAGCCAATTCTGCCATCAGTGGAGGCGAACTCACAGGGAGAGCAGCTGATTAGAGAACAGTATGCTCTGTGCTGCAGTGAGAGCATGGAAAAATAGTGGCATGTCTCTCTCAATCCCTCTGCTGTGTCGCAGAAATGATTTTTGAAGCGCTGTGCATGTCGCTCAAATATTTCAAATGGGAAAGCGTACTCTCGCTTGCTCTAAAGAGACAAAATACAAATACATCGAATGAACTAATTATACTTTGCAAGTATGCAACATCTGCAAGAATGCTCTCATTACAATCAACAAAACTACACCATCTACACTAACAATGAGCACATTTACATGCACACCAATATGCTGATAACTACCAAAAATCAGCTGCCAAAAAATGACTTAACCTGTTTAATGGTTTACATGCAAACCAACAACATGGCAACACATTTTTTTTTATTCCGTGTTGTTGAAATCAGAATTCAATCATTTCTGTACCTGATTCTGCGTATTCCATTTATTATGTGAGTTGTGCTGTTAAATAAAGCATTAAATGCCCCCGAATGTCAGCAGAAAAGTTCCCACAGCTGCAGGATTTTGACTGTACAACTTCTCCTTCAGCTGCACGAGATGAAAAACACATTTGATAATTTTTGGGGTCAAAAAACAGTCGGAGTGTACTATATATTTCCTTCTCACCTACCATGAAGCGCTTGTTCGGGCCAGATGTGCTTCAATCTATAGTAAGAAAACTTTCCTGTCATATAGTCAGATGTTTTTACTTAAATAGGTTGACAGAACATAGGTTAAGATGTTTACGTGTACATGTAAACACACTCAATGACAAAAACAAAAAATGTTCTCATTATAATCAACGTATAATCAAGTGAGCAATATGACAAAACTAGAACAGACTCCATTATAAGCAATATAAATTAGACAGAAATCTGTCTACACTGCAATCATGCAACATAAAAATGCAACTAAACTTGAACTATCCCATTATAGTCAACGAGTGATATTCAGTGAACTTTAGTCCCCATTACAAGCGATGCGATATGATGCAACAAAATTAGTTTGAACTCCATGTATACACTGCAGGCAAGCACTAGAACATACCTATTATTGTCAAGTGGGCAACACAATGTGACAAAACCTACAATGGTCCCATTATAATAAATAAAGCTGCCTGCACTGTAAGTGAGCAATGCAACAAGCACAAAAAACTAGAACGCTCATATTATAAAAAGGTGATGCAATATGGCATAACAAAATTAGACTGAAATGTCTTAACACTACAAGAAACATGACACAAAAACAGAATCCTCCCTTATAATCAACAAATCTGCAAAGTAAAATTTTCATTTAACTTAAATCATCTTTTTTTAAAGAAAATTTACATTTAAAAAACAATTTGCATATATGCGTGCACACATTCCTTTTTTTAACATATTCAATGTTGGGTTCAAAAACAAAACTAACAATGTGACGGAACTTTCATAATATAATCAAAAAGTCGTACATGGCTTGATCGTAATGGCAGTGTTCTAGTTTTGTCATTTTGCATCGCTCACTTGCTGTGTGGAGTCAGTATAACTGAGATTTATTTGCTAGTTATACCTTAACTTAAGGTTGATAGCAGAAATGTTTCAGCTGCAAATAGGATAGAAAAGAGTGGAAAGTGTGTTTGTGTTCAGGGAACATGGTGTTGCTTGTTCAGAGAGCTAACCTTGCCTTCGCCATACATGTCCTTTCTCGCTCTTTGTCATCTAAAACCCTGTGTTTGCATCTCTCTCAGGGTCAGAAGAAGTTCAGGAATGATCCAGGGGTGATTTATCAGAGGAGGCAGGAGAGGCAGTCAGAAACATTTGGATGAGACAACAATAATCAGCAGTACAAAAATGAAACAGAATAAATGACAAAACCTGACACCAACTAGTGTGTAAAGCCCTCATTTATTATTTTAATGTAAAATTGTTGGACTATTCTCGACTGCAAAAAGCAAAAGTTACATGATAGGATGCCTGAGTGCCTGATTATCCTGCCACTGCTGATTCAGCTCACAAAAATAATGTATAACATAAATACAGCATATTTCTAAATATATTTATAGTTTCAAAGCCAAATCTTTGGTGCATGTAGGAAAGATTTCCAAAACGCTCCCATTATAATACATGATGAAAGTGAGTGATGTGACACAATTTGACACAAACGCGACACACAAAATAACTGCTTTAACTGCAAGCAAGCAACATAACACAGCACAAACTATACTGTTTCTGTTTCAAGGAAGAACTTTTTAGAACAATTTTGTCAAATTTAGTTACTTGTCTTAAGGAGTTAATTCAGTGAAGGATGTCAAATCGGTATCTAACGAGTCTTTCTGAACAATTCATTAAAGGGGTCATAGGATGTCCATTTTCCACAAGTTGATATGATTCTTTAGGGTCTTAATGAAAAGTCTGTAACAATACTAATTTCTCAATTGAAGTGTAAAAAACACCTTTTTTTACCCTGTCAAAAACAGCGCTTTTCAGATCAAGCTGTTTTTGTAGCATTTTCCTTTAAATGGTAATGAGCTCTGCTGACCCCGCCCCTCTCTTCCGAGCTGCTCTCAGAGAGACTGTTTACTTTAGCCGCATTCATGGTGAAACTTGCTAATTAGCACATTATTAGGAAAGGCGATTTGCAAAGATTCATTACAAAACATTATACTTACTTCTTCCGTAGATGAGGCTGGATCATGAATGATTCGCGCGAACATAGACGCATATATGTAGATCGCATTCCCTTCAGAAACAATGTAATCCACTGCCAGTTCAGCGGCTCAGATGTCGGGAGTAAATGACGACTGCTATGTTCATTATTACATTCAACAACAGAACACCTCAATCGCGTAGGAGTCATTCTTGTCTACATCTGCTCCAGTGGTGAAACAATGGCGGACTGATGACAGCTCACTCAGGGCGGGTCTGAGGTAAGACACCAGTCCAGTCTGTGCTGAAACGCTACTGTCAATCAAACTATAATCGTGGGAGGGGCCTGTCTGTGTGACGTCACACAGACAGGCATCTGAGATCGGCTCGATTTGAGAAAGGGGGAAACATTTAACCAGATTTTAAAAAAACAAACACTAGGGGGATTTTTATAATTATAGGGTGCTTGTGTACACACACTGCCAAAACACACATTTCAGTTCAAACAACTTGTAAAAGTGCATGTAGCATCCTATGACCCCTTTAAGAGATCCAAGAGTAATCTGTAATCTGACATTTCTGTGAGATTTCGCTGGCAAAAAATGTCCATTGTCAATAGTGTAGTAATGTATAAAGCACAGCTCAAATAAACAAGCTTAAAATTATAGTTATCATTTTTGGAGTGAACAGGGGTCATATTGATTATTTTTATTTTTGTTTTATGTGGTTTGAAGGACCTATCCATTGGCTATGTGGATTTTTTTTTTTTTTTTACCAAAAAAAAACAACACAATTCTATGTCTATCTGTGTTCAACAGAAGAAAGAAAGTCATATACTACTGGGATGGCAAGAGGGTGAGTAAATTATTTCCCTTTTTGAGTGGAGTATCCTTTTATGAACCACTACGTTTACGCTTACGAAAAGGTTTTTTCCTCTATATTTTTCGCGTACAGATGACAGCATTGTCAAAACAATCCCTGTTTACACGGCCCACGGAAACAAATAAAATCACTGTATTACGTGTTCCAGGCCAGTAGTTGGCGATGTCATTTAGTATAGAAACACTACGTAAACCATTTTCACATATTTGCGTTTTTGTAGTTTGTATGAAGCATATAACTGTATTGTTTTCAAAACCTTGCGCTTCGACACCCGTTTTCAAATGTTAAAGTTTTCAGGCCCCCAAAACATTGTTGGTGTGTAAATGAACGGCCCAAAATGCATAAAAAGTTTAGATTTTAGTTGAAAACGCAGTCATGTGAACAACACCACCTTAGTCCAAACAAATCTTTCAGACCAAATTTTGCAAACCGGATTTATTGAAAAGATTACACTCAATAACCAAAGAAGAGAGGGGATGTTGACGTCCTCCACTAACCGCCACAGCACACCTCACACGAATGTGCCTTGTCCAAATACCCACAGTTGCGGTCTTGGCCACTTGGCCACTTGAGAGCACGTGTGCGCGACAGAAAGTAAGTGCTCAAGACTGTCCCAGATCTTAAAAGCACACACTAAACCCTTAACGCACACTAAATCCACACCATCTCGAATACTGCTCCAGAGCACTATTCGAGGCTTAGTGCGAATACCATCATGCATCATGTTCTGGAAATAAATTGTGAAACTTTTTGCCGAGATCTCGCGAGTGGTCGCAGAAACCTTTTCAATGTAAGTTAATTATTAATATAATAATTAGATATTACATATAATTTGGTAGAAAAACAAAGTGTTGCACATTTTATTGTTGCAAAGATTAGTAGTGGTGATATTAATTTTGTACAACATTTGCAACTGCTTTTTATCACTTAATTAGAAGCACCACAAATTAAATAGTGTCATGTTATAGGGACTACTGAACAGACATTTAGAAGTTGATTTTAAATTGCATAGTATTTTAAATAAAAATAAATCTATGTAAACACTTGCATTTTTACAACACTATAAGTGTGTCCTATCAGGTAATGAAAAGTTCAACACACACTTGTGGTCTTCATCCTTACTTGAACACTTAGGCCAAATACAGGAAATATGTCATATAAGTAGTCAAGTGGTTAAGTGCACAGACCGCAAGTGTGGGTATTTGGACAAGCCAATGCACTACAAAAATACACCCAGTCACATGCTACATTCAGGTGCAGAGCACTTCTATTCTTTCAACACCTAAAGGACGAATTGCTGCTCGCAGCAGTCAGACACAAGCGGCCATCCTAGAGAAGGATGACTCCAATGTAATGCCAATCACAGCCCACACACCAACACGAGCAGGCAGCCAGACAAACCGCCTCACTCCAGTTTAACTTGAAACATTTAACTCTCCTTTCACCCTAGCCTTTCTATCCACGACTGTCACACTAGTTCCTAGGAGAGACGGCAGGTGGGAGGAAGAGCGCGAGGGCAGGGGGTATACGGGGATGTCTAAACGTCCATTGATCATTGTGGATTCCAGCATATTTTCTCCTGTGTTTTCGCTCTCTCTGCCTCTCTGTGGTGTCAGCCCAGACCCGAATCACTCAGACAACACCTTTGAAATGCACAATGGCTTTCCTGTGAATCAGCCGGGCCCTTTCACGGCTGTCTGCAGCCGATAACAGCCTCTACTGTGCCCAGGAGTTGACAATCTCAGCTAATAGACTTCTCCCCTGTCAATCACACTTCAAATTCCCAATAAGGCACAAACCCACACACACACAACACAACACCACAACACACACACACACACACACACACAAACAAAACACACACACACACACACGACATCCTACCTCGGCTCAATCTATGGTCCACCCTGATTAGAGCGCATCTGTTGAACAGTAAATACAGACACACACACACACACACACACACGAATACACAGTCACCAGGTGTCATACCGCACACGAACTGAAGCATACACCCCGGTGAAAGTATGCTGCTGGGAAACAAACCACTCCAAGCCAATAGATAACAAGCTCTCAAATAAACCCAGAGCAGTGGTACACCTCACCCTGGCTGATTCACCAACACCAGCACAATACATTCTTAGTGAATCCCCCCTAAACGCATTCGCATTGGATTAAAAAGGATTTATATCACCTCCTAAAAAATGTCATATAATGTAAGGGACTGGGATTTATGCATGAGTCGGCATGGGCTAAATTTGGATTCAGAAGAACCAATGAGAAAAGAATGTGACTTACAGTATATGTGCATGGACATCCAGACTAGAAGCATGAATGAGCTCGTTCTAACTCAAATATATGGGTTGTGTGTGCACATGGATACAAAATAAGCTGTTAGAATTTTAACCTGAAATATTCTACATATTACAATAGTTTAATATATTTTATTTGTGGGTAATTTAATTTATTAAAAATTTTGTTGTAAAATAAGTACTATTTAATATTATAATACAAATCTGTACAATAATATATACAATGTTTTAGATAAATGGATAATGTAATGGTGAAAAAATTAGGTACTTAAAATAATTTTATGTAAAATATAACCTAAAAATACAAAAATAAACATTTAAATAATATTAATAAGATTTTAAATAGCATTTTATACAGTATATCGCCGATAAATTTAAATACAATATTTCAGTATTAATATACATTTGACTAATATCAAATAAATTAATTTTTCTTTTTATTTATATTAATATTTTCTTGTTATCGTAATCGAAGTAAAGGTAATAAAAATATAAAAATAAAACATTTAAATTACAGCACAAACTCAACACAAACCCAAAGTTACACATGAAAAATTGACCTGAACCTGAAGGAACAACAGAACCACTTCATTATTTTGCACAATAAAACACAATAATGTTTCGTTTATCATGATTATATGCACATACTGCAGTTGTGTCGTCTGTCTCAAGCTCTTGCAGGGTGGGTTCTGATTGACTGTCAATGATTTATCAGCCATCAGCTGGAGAAAAAAACAACAACATCATTTTGAAAGTGATTCCAACAATATTGTTACTCTGTATTGTTACATACTCTGCTTTATATATATTGATTTTTAAAACTATATCTTTGTTGTTATCATCCTTGAACCGTGAACAAGCCTTTTGTCTATATTTTGATTAGGTAGCCACATAAAGAATACGAATGGATGTATTTTCACCCAGCTGTGTGAAAATGGCCTATCTGGGCATTTCTGTGTCACATGGATTAGATTATCTCTGCTAATAAAATGAGTTCATGAGGAAATACATGCGATTGTAAACACAGATGGCCTGCCCTAGGGTTTATCGCTCTCTCTTTTTCTGGACAGACTGTAAACTCTGAGATTGTTGAGTGTTGTACCACAGGTTAGGAATACCCAGGGAGACTGAAACTTTTTCAAAAGTTCAGTCTTTCTAGATCCATTTTCCAGCCAAAAATGCAAATATGAATCTTTAATTTGTTTCCTCCACACAAGGAATGCAATTTGGCTGTACATACTAGAATTTGTTAGCTACTGAATGTTTTGCACAGAGGGTGAAATTTAATATTTAACTTTCATGTACCATATGGGACTGTGGTTGGTGCATTACTCATTGAATGATGTTGCAAAAACGCACTCATTAATACATTTGCAAATAAATGTAAGGCTCATGCCCCATAAATAATGACAGCCATTATTATTGCAGTAATGGCTAACACAGCAATTTAAGCATTTGCCTTTGTGTAGCTATCCATTGAAAAAAATGTACAGTGAGGAAAAGCATAAGAGAAAGTCATTTTCTTCATTAGACTCGGGCCAAACAATCATTGTAGGGCTTCTCTCATTTGCAGGATATATTTCATGTTATTGTTTTCTCTTAATCTAGGTTTGTTAGTCTCAAGGAAATAGACTTTTGATAGACTTTGACAAACTAAAGAGGCTATTATGCTCCGACTCATACACAGACTCAAAATTCAATAAAAAATGCCAACAGCATCGAATTTTTGGAGGGATGCTGATATGTAAATCAATATTAATCAAAACAACAAACGGTAGCAGAGGTTTTTTTATATAGTTGTTGATAATTATGCTCACATATCATATCCCCCCTGACACTCAAAAATAGCCCTGATTATTAATGGCACGTTAAAATCATCAGCACTTATACAGTAAATCAACGGCGCAAATCTCACAGTGTCATAGACAGAATATGATCATAGTAAACATTTATACATGAGTGGAGAACCCCTGTCTACTCACCTATTCGTGTATGAACTTCAAAATTCACTCGTCAATTATGGAAACTGTATGTCGCTCGGTCTTGCTTTTTTAGGTGATTTTAGCGATATTTTGACTAAATGTGAACGTTTCTCTTGTCTTAACAACACGCGGTTTGACGGCGCCGTGATACTAAAAGCTGATTGGCTCACATGTGCACCCCTGACAATGATTGGTTGAAAATGTGGAAAGACGGAAAATTATTATTGTTATTATTTTATTATTTATTCCTTTATTTGTTTATTTCTTTTTTAGTGGCCTGCATTTTTGAATGCAACAAATGACGCTGCGTTATTTGAATATCAATTCTGATTGGTCAGTGTCAGCCTCTAACATTTATCCACCTTTTTCTTGCTGTAAAAATGGGCGCGGCCATTTGTAAATTCTATGGGTCTAGCTTCCGGTCTTATCCGCGTCCCTACAGAACCACTCCTTTTGCTGCTTGATATTGAAAATTGGTGTGTCTTACCGTATTATTTTAATGTATTATCTTAATTATACCCACTGATTTTATTGCAAACAGAAACTTTCTTAGGCATGTTCACTACTTCCTTCTCACATACTTCTCTGTGATTTCATAACAACATGTATACACATTTAGCATCCTCAATGCACATTTACAGTAGCTTACTCTAGGATGTTCCAAATGCTGGCGACACTTCCAAACATTAATTTCTAGGTCAAAACGGAATATAAACGTCACATCCTCCACAAAGCACTGAAGCATTTCTGTGTGTGTCCTCTTAAGCTGTGCTGCAGGTCTGGGATGATTTTTCTGGAATGGTTTCAAAGCTTCTTCTGTTTCCATTGCCCCGGCCCTGTTCCCTGTTTCTCTCCCCAGTAGGTTTTCCTCTTGCTCGGCAAGATCATTCGTTTGGTATGAGCAGTGCTCTTCATTAAAACAAGCAGGCGCTGGGAATTCTTTGGTGCGTGCAATGTGTGGTGTGTGTGGGGGTGGAGAAGATGGAAGACGTTTACGTTGAGGTTGCTTGCGGACGAACAGTTTGTCAGAGAACACACACACACAGACCTTTTCCAGCGTGTGGACTTCCTTTCCTCTCTTTCGCTCATTATTCTTGGGGGGGGGCAGTGAGCATATCATAGAGCTAATGAGTTAGAAAGAGAGTAAAGTGAACGAATGGGCCACAGTTTTTAGGACGAGATATCAAGCACTTCCCGGCGGTTCTCTGTCCTTCTCCTCCGCAAAAATTATGACGTGTCGTAACATCTGTCTCGTTCTCCTCTTCCCCGCATTGAGTGTGGCCCCTGACAGGATTGTATAATCTGTGCATGGTGGTTTATACAAGCATGGACCTTTGCCAATACACCCCCCCCCCCCCCCTCCTCCTCCCTCCATACACCCAGGACTTATAGGCTGATACGTTGCTGATACATAATGGTCCTTTGGGAAAAGAGTCGCCATGAACAACCTGTTCACAGGCGACTTTTGAACATCTCTCAAAGGTTAAAAGCAATATATTAGCATGGTTCAGCACAATGCTCTAAAGTATTTTACCATTTGGTTGCCTTTGTATATATTATTGTCCCTGTTACAGTGCTTTGGATATATAATTACGTTATTAGTTTGTGCCTTCAATGAATAAGAAATAGAGATGGATAACATGCATGCTGGCATGGTCCCCAACACAAATGCCACCTGTCGTGATTCGTAACTATGTTTCTAATCTTGTTTAATTATCCTTGGGTCCATTATTATAGTTTAATTCCTTATTATATTTTATACTATTTTTATTTCCTTTCTTTTTTACAACAATTAAACAAAGTGTTGTGTGTGTGTATGCTGATTATACAGTATATATTTATTTATTATATAATAGTATATATATATAATATATATAACTGTATGTTTTAATATATACTGTATAATATAACTAATGTTATTACGCACCCACACATATCTATCTATCTATCTATCTATCTATCTATCTATCTATCTATCTATCTATCTATCTATCTTTTTACATCATCTCCATATCAAACAAACATGTCAAGATCAAGTTGTTACTTTTAACTTATATTATTATAGGTTAAATATTAGGGAGCAAATTGTTAATAGCAGAAAATAGCAATAATTAATGATAAATAAATAACGCAAACCCTACAACATGACATATATCTTACTCCATATGTTTGAGGCAAACTGTAACATCTGGGGATTGGTGGCCCCTAGCATAAACCGCAGAGGTTATGACACTCAGAACAGATGAACATCAGAAATTGTCTATAAAATCATGTGAGGTATATCAACTACAGTTCTGGATGAACCACAGTAAACGATTAACAAGTTTTACAAGTATATGTGCCATATGTGCCATATGTGCTGCCATATCTTCATTTGTGCAATGCAAAACAGTACAGCTGTAATACAATTCTTAATGATCCCTGGAAATGCAAATGATACAGATAATCTATTATTGGGGGAGGGGGTCTATACTTTAAAACTTTACAACAAAAGGAAATAAATTAGTATTTTCCCCCCTGTTTTTTAAGTAATAGAGTTTCATAGCTGATTAAAAGACCATAACCTACAAAGCACAGAATAAAATAAGTACAGAATATTTCATAGTGAGAAAATCTTCAAATTAAAAGCTGAAGGCAATGTTTTTTTTCACACAACTGTGTTTAACATTGCAGTTTCAATCTCATTAAGATGTGGGAAGCTCTGTTTGGCCCGCTTTTATGTACTGGGGTATAATTATTTTGGAAGCAAATCATATCATGCATTAAAATCAGCTAACAGTAAATATAATTTTTGCCAGCTCACACACGCTCGCAATTTACCTTTTTATTTTTTATAGAAATTTTGACAAACAACAACTGTGACCTTTGAGTTCATAGGCAGCATGGCTCTGATCACAGGGACTGGAAACATAGCCAGACTGAAATGTCAACCATCCCTGCAGTTCCAGCACTGACGCAAAAAACTGCCAGAGAGCTACAGGGAAAGCCAGAGGAGAGAGACGGAGCGAGAGAGAGGGGGAGGAAACAAGCCTACCCAGTGTTTCTACGTGTGTGCATGTATGTTGGCATGCGTTCCCTGGTGTGTGTGTGTGTGTGTGTCTTTGTGCATGCTTAAGGATGGCTAACAGAGACTTACCTGAGCTGCAGGCTCGTTCTTTGAGGCCCGGGCATGTCAGACAGCATTAAAGCAGGTATATGGTTGGGAGATTTCGACGTCCCTTTAGAGAGCTGCAGGCTAAGTCATCCAATAGAGCACAAACTAGCCTCCACGCTAACAAACAGGCACCGGGCTGCTTGCTGACCCCTTACAACCAAACACAAATACAAAAGCATCTTCATGTCTTCTCTTTTCACTAAACACGGGTGTCAGATTATGACGTACAGGGCTGAGTGCGTTTGAGGTAGGCTACTCTTGAGAAATCCCTACGTTTTTAAAAGGCTTTGAATGTGAGTTGTTGATAATATGGCATAAGCAATATGATAAAAATACAAAGTTTTGATTAAATGTTGCATAAAAATTTCGGTGTAGAAACTATTTTCACTCAGAAATTGCAAGTAGGCCTAAAGTTCACAAACAATTACAAAGAAACAGGAAGTGAACCTTGATTATCATCAATTTTAAAGGAGAAAAACTTTAATAGTATTTTATTGTAAAACAGAAGAATACGTACTTAATAATATTTAAATTCTTCTAATCAAATTACATTAATAAAATTATTCTTATAATAAGAAATTAATTATTAATTAATTTATTTATTAAAATTATTTAATATTAAGATATTAATAATTCTTCATTAATAAAATTACAAATCTCAGTGCATAATTTGCCACACCACAAACTGTCAAACACATCTTACCACCAAACATACACTCGTTTTCATCCTTCTCTCCACTCTCTGAGCCAGAAGTCTCTAAACTCCTCTTTCACTCATCCTACTTGTCCGCTTAAAAAAAAAAAAAAAAAAAACTTGATACATACATCTCATCTCCTTCAAGTAATTTCTCCTGCCATTGTACCTGCACTCACTCACATCGTTAACATCCCTTCACACTGTGTTTTCCTCAACATTTAAAAACAGGCTCAGATAACCCCACTTCTTTAAGAAACCCACTCTTAACCCAACTCTTTTGGAGAACTACAGACCGGTTTCCCTTCTTCCTTTCATTGCAAAAACACTTAAACGAGTTGTGTTCAACCAAGTCTCTGCCTTTCTCACACAGAACAACCTACTTGACAGCAACCAGTTTGGTTTCAGAAGTGGACATTCAACCGATACTGCCTTGCTCTCAGTTGTTGAAGCCCTAAGACTGGCAAGAGCGGCTTCCAAATCTTCTATACTTATCTTGCTGGATCTGTCCGCTGCTTTTGATATGGTGAACCACCAGATTCTCCTGTCAATCCTATTGGAAAATGGCATCTCAGGAACCGCACGCCAGTGGTTTGAGTCTTACCTCTCAGATAGGTCCTTCAAGGTATCTTGGAGAGGTGAGGTGTCCAAGTCGCAACATCTAGCTACTGGGGTGCCTCAGGGCTCAGTTCTTGGACCACTTCTCTTCTCTGTCTACATGGCATTACTAGGTTCTGTCATTCAGAAACATGGCTTTTCATATCACTGCTATGCTGATGACACTCAACTCTACCTCTCATTCCATCCTGATGATCCGACGATAGCTGCTCGCATCTCAGCTTGTCTAACAGACATTTCTTGTTGGATGATGGACCATCACCTTCAACTCAACCTGGCTAAGACAGAACTGCTTGTGGTTTCAACAAACCCATCATTTTATCAAAATTTCACCATCCAGTTAGGCTCCTCAACCATAACTCCTTCAAAAACAGCTAGAAACCTTGGAGTTGTGATTGATGATAAGCTGAATTTCTCAGACCACATTGCTAAAACTGCCCGGTTCTGCAGATTTGTTTTATACAACATTAGGAAGATCAGGCCCTTTCTTTCAAAACATGCAACACAACTCCTTGTTCAAGCTCTTGTTCTATCCAGGCTGGACTATTGCAATGCTCTCTTGGCAGGTCTTCCAGCCACTTCTATCAAACCTCTACATTTAATCCAAAATGCCGCTGCAAAATTAATCTTTAATGAGCCAAAAAGAACACATGTCACACCTCTGTTCATCAATTTGCACTGGCTACCAGTAGCTGCTCGCATAAAATTCAAGGCATTAATGTTTGCCTACAAAACCACCACTGGCTCTGCACCCATTTACCTAAATTCATTACTTCAGAGTTATGTGCCCTCTAGAAGCTTGCATTCTGCAAGTGAACGACCGCAAGTGAACGACCATCTCAAAGAGGCACAAAATCACTTTCACTAACTTTTTCATTAACTGTTCCCTCCTGGTGGAATGACCTGCCCAACTCAATCCGAGCAGCTGAGTCCTTAGCCATCTTCAAAAAACAACTAAAAACACATCTGTTCCATCTTTATTTGACCCTCTAACTCTAGCACTTTCTATTCAATTTTAATTGTACTTTATCTATTTATCTTCTTTTTTATAAAAAAACACTAGCTTTCTATTTTTCTATTCTATCTACTTGTTTTTCTTTGTTTGTGTGTGTGTGTGTATAATATATACGGAATATATAGTAATATAGATAAGTTATATATAATCCCTCTACTTGTACTGCATTAGGCCTAACCGACTTTCATTTGCACTTACCTATTGTTCTCGTTTGTTTAGTTTTGGTTTGTTTCTATTGTCCTCATTTGTAAGTCGCTTTGGATAAAAGTGTTTTATTTACATAAAAATTCATTTTTACAGTGTATTGTATTTATATTTTCAAACACATGTTGCTAATCTTATTGTAAACAATTCATCTGTGCATGTTTTTTTTTAATGTCGTAATGTTTAATAAAATTGTGAAAAATATTTTTTTCTCTGATGTATACCGGACTTCTCCAATCATTTAGTTCACATAAACCCTGCTCCTTTTTTACAATCAAATGCAAACTCACATTCTGCCTCCATCCAAGCATCAATGGACGTATTGAACCAAGATTTCACCTTACATTTTTAAAATGTATTTATATTTTATCTTCACATTTTAATCTTATACATATGATTAAAATGTGACGATAAAAATCATATATACATATTTTCATATATACACTAAGATTAAAATATGAAATGAAAAGAAAATACACTGAAATTGTATTAATAACCACTTTATTTATAATTTACCTCATAAACTCATTCACTCCCAAGCCCAATTCTTATAGCAGTGAAATCTTACTGGATTTTGACTGTGAAGATTGGACCAACATGGTGGAAAATATGGCGAAAAAATATAAAGTATTTTATCTCCTTCTGTGTTGACCACAATTTGCCACTTCCTGCATGCCTTATATATAAAATTAATTAGCATGTTCTGTCTAAAATGATGTTTTAGACCCTCTGACTTTCAATGTGTGGGGAAAAAAAAGAAAAAAAGTTCTTCGAAATAGCTTCTTTTGTGTTCCACAGAACAAAGAAAGTCATACAAGTTTGCAACAGCCAAAATTAATTTTAACATCAAAGTAAACTATTCTTCCACAAAAGAACACAGTTCTCAGATTCTCAGTAGGCTGTTTACGGCCCGGAGTGCAATGTTGCAACTTGGTGATTTGATATAGAATGTGCAGTCACAGGTGTGCATTTATCCGCATCATAACGCCTTCAAACACGGTTCATCCAATCAGAATGTCGAGTCGGAGCTGTCCTTTATAAACCTAAATATTCCATTTCAAAAATTCACGGTGTGTGAGTCTGTGATTTGCACAGATTCATCCTCTATTACTATAGTCTATGTTCAAACAGTGTGTGTGCGTATGTGTGTGTGTCCGTGTCTAGAAAGCTTTTGAAAATGGGACGAGCAATCAATTATGGGCATCGCTTGGCAGCCACTCAGAATGACAGGCCATTGTTAGTTTTCCTCCCTCCCTTTTTTTCTCTCGCTCCCTCTCTTTCTCTCTCTCTTCATCTGTCACATGTCTGCTAGCCTTCTCCTGGGTTCTCTCTCTCATTCTACCGCCTTTCTACTCAACAGCTGCACGTCTAATGAAGCAGGATCTAGCAGACCTGTGGAGAGAGCAAGAGAGAGAGAGAAAGAGTCCCCTGTTTGTCTTTGTATTTGCAGGTGTGAGATGATGGGAACATTTAGTGTACCTGGCTGTAATTTGCTTGGGGGAAAAAAAAGGAAAGACTTCTGTCAGTTCTTGGGTCCTCTGCGGTAAACGATAAGTCTCGCCGCCTCAGGGACGGCTCCGATCAGCTCAATCAGCGCCAATGTAAACAGCGGGTCACAAAAGCCGTGCTCAACTTTAAATTATAGACTTTCTTGCCGTGATCTTGTCAAGGGCATGACATCAGGGGACGCCTGTTGCTTCCAGATGGCGGCACATTTATCCCTCAATCTGTAAATAACAAAAAATTAATGAATGGATGAATGATTCAAAGGATCATTTTATAAATGAACGACAGAAATCTGGGTGATACTGGGAATGTTAGCGAGGCTGCGGAGTGTCTGAGGGCGTAATTAACGCTTCCAGCGTAGTGTGCTTTACTTTGTGTTTGCATTGGTAATGTAACTTTGTCTTTTTAGGAGATCTCCCACTGTGAATTTAGCCTGCATTGCCTGTGGCCATCAGGAACAGAGTCAGCACATGCAGCAGAAGAACAGTGCAACCTATGAAAATCCTAGCATGAGTAAACGCAGCTTTACCTTTACTAAACTGCTGATGTTGTTACCAACATGGCCCTTAAAGTGTCATTTCAGTACATTAGTAAAATGCAAAAATAACATGCTTTACTCTAGTTTTTACTTTCTAATGTTTTGCTATTTTAGCACTTGTGCTGATCGAGAAATGATGTGAGATGCTTGCCAACTTGCAATGTCCACGTTAATTGGACAACATGGCTATAGACCACGGCATGGACTTACATGCATATTTTAAGAAAAAGAGCAAATAATTTGGGCAATTTCATCCATCCATACATTTTATACAATGCAAAAATGCAATGCTATTCTTTGTTTTGTCTTGTTTTCCAGTGAAAAAACAATAATATAAATTTACGTTAGATGCATTAAATTGATATTGAGATATTGATATTGAAGTGAGAGTTTCAATATACTGAAACTCATTTTTGGCAAATATATGTGAAATACACACTAATATTCAAAAGTGTGGGGTCTGTAAGGTTTTTTTAAATGTTTTTTTAATGTAAAGTCTCAACATTTGTTTGATCTAAATACTGTAAAAAAATATATTTTTGTAACATTATAAATGTCTTCACTGTTACTGCTACAATTGAACATGTCTTTGCTGAAAAAAAGTTTTTTTTTAATCTTCCTGACTAAATATGATATATTTACACTATATACAGTTATATATATATAACATATAAGATTATATATATTATAAAAAAAGGTTAATTTTGGAATTTTTTTTGTTTTTGTTATATACATATATAGCGTAAATATATCATGTTTTATTATAATATATATTATATATACAGGTGCATCTCAATAAATTAGAATGTCGTGGAAAAGTTCATTTATTTCAGTAATTCAACTCAAATTGTGAAAATCGTGTATTAAGTAAATTCAATGCACACAGACTGAAGTAGTTTAAGTCTTTGGTTCTTTTAATTGTGATGATTTTGGCTCACATTTAACAAAAACCCACCAATTCACTATCTCAACAAATTAGAATACTTCATAAGACCAATAAAAAACATTTTTATTGAATTGTTGGCCTTCTGGAAAGTATGTTCATTACATGTACTCAATACTTGGTAGGGGCTTTTTTTGCTTTAATTACTGCCTCAATTCGGCGTGGCATGGAGGTGATCAGTTTGTGGCACTGCTGAGGTGGTATGGAAGCCCAGGTTTCTTTGACAGTGGCCTTCAGCTCATCTGCATTTTTTGGTCTCTTGTTTCTCATTTTCCTCTTGACAATACCCCATAGATTCTCTATGGGGTTCAGGTCTGGTGAGTTTGCTGGCCAGTCAAGCACACCAACACCATGGTCGTTTAACCAACTTTTAGTGCTTTTGGCAGTGTTGGCATGTGCCAAATCCTGCTGGAAAATTTAAATCAGCATCTTCAAAAAGCTGGTTATCAGAAGGAAGGATGAAGTGCTCCAAAATTTCTTGGTAACGGGTGCAGTGACGTTGGTTTTCAAAAAACACAATGGACCAACACCAGCTGATGACATTGCACCCCAAATCATCACAGACTGGGGAAACTTAACACTGGACTTCAAGCAACTTGGGCTATGAGCTTCTCCACCCTTCCTCCAGACTCTAGGACCTTGGTTTCCAAATTAAAGACAAAACTTGCTCTCATCTGAAAAGAGGACTTTGGACCACTGGGCAGCAGTCCAGTTCTTCTCCTTAGCCCAGTTAAGACGCCTCTGATGTTGTCTGTGGTCCAGGAGTGATTCAAGAGGAATACGACAACTGTAGCCATATTTCTTGACACGTCTGTGTGTGGTGGCTTTTTGATGCCTTGACCCCAGCCTCAGTTTATTCCTTGTGAAGTTCACTCAAATTCATGAATGGTTTTTTTTTTTGACAATCCTCATAAGGCTGCGGTTTTCTCGGTTGGTTGTGCATCTTTTTCTTCCACACTTTTTTCCACTCAACTTTCTGTTAACATGCGTAGCACTCTGTGAACAGCCAGCTTCTTGGCAATGAATGTTTGTGGCTTACCCTCCTTGTGAAGTGTGTAATTGATTGTCTTCTGGACGACTGTCAGATCAGCAGTCTTGCCCATGATTGTGTAGCCTAGTGGACCAAACGGAGAGACCATTTTGAAGGCTCAGGAAACCTTTGCAGGTGTTTTGAGTTGATTAGCTGATTGGCATGTCACCATATTCTAATTTGTTGAGATAGTGAATTGGTGGGTTTTTGTTAAATGTGAGCCAAAATCATCACAATTAAAAGAACCAAAGACTTAAACTACTTCAGTCTGGGTGCATTGAATTTATTTAATACACAAGTTTCCCAATTTGAGGTTGAATTACTGAAATAAATGAACTTACGACATTCTAGTTTATTGAGATGCACTAGTATATCTATATAGATATAGTATATATATATATCTACATTAAAGGCCTATATATAATTTATATGCATATACTGTATATCGTGTAAATATATCATATTTAGTTCAGGAACATTAAAAAAAAACTTTTTCAGCAAAGACATGTTCAATTGTAACAGTACACATAAAGCCATTTATAATGGTTACAAAAAATTCTAATTTTTTACTGGTTTTAGCTGCAAACAAATGTTGAACTTTACATTCAAAAAACATTTAAAAAATCTTACAGACCCCAAAAAGTTTTAAATGGTAGTGTTGTATTTCACTAGTTATTTGCCAAATATTGAAACTCTCACTTCAATATCAATATCTCATATCAATTTATTGCATCTCCCTTAATTTATATATGTTTTTTTATACATACATACTGTACATACATACATATATGTCATATTTCCAGTTGGGTTTATTAAAAATTATTATTGAACATTTATGTCAAGATATAAGTTTAGATATTTTTACTAGAAACAAAGACAAAAATACTGATGACTTACAAAAATACATGTTCTATTCTCTATTTGTACAGGTCAAAATTCTCCTTCATGTCTATTTTTATTTATTTTAAGAGAAAATTGAAACATATCCAAGAATTCCTGAGCTATGACAGAACAACATATTAGAAATCCATTTTCCAGTAGTTTTTCTGGAGAGCGAGTGGACCTGTTGAAATGGATTCAGGTTTAGCATGAAGGAGGCAAAACCTGCTCTGGGACTGAGTTAATTTGCCCTACCGCTGCATTTGCACAAGCAATATTTAATAGTCCTTTGCAATTCAAATGCCAGGGCTCTTGAATAGATGCATTGGACTGCAAAGAGAAACCAAATGTGTTGTTTTTACTTAATTGTATTTTCAGCAATAGCATTAATTTCCATTTCTCTTCTTGTTCTCGCTCTATTGTGGAGTTCATTAGTATGCTTGTAACCGTGCACAATCAAAATGGAGAGAGAAAGAGAGGAAGACGCAGTGTGGAGGACCTTTGCGTTCACCCCTCGCAGAGATGGAGGTGAAACGGGATTCAAAGATGCTAGTGGGCGCAGCAGGTGAGTACGAGACCCCACCCATCCAAATCATCCACCACTCTTTCCAGCCATCCCTTGTCCATCTCCCTCTCTTTTCGTCTGTCTTTCTCTCTCCTGCATGTCTGCGTCCATCAGCAAAGCGTCCGCTGGGACCGACGTGTTTTGACAGATGCTCATTCTGTCTTGGCACATCTCACAGGATGGTATGGCACTTGTCATCCTGATAAGAGAGAGAGGGAGAGAGAGAGAGAGCGAGAGCAGAGAGATATGTGATTAAGAAAACAAAAGCCTTTCCTAACCAAGGCCACATCTTTTTCTCTTTTTCTCTCTCTCTTGCATCCTCAGGGCATATTAAATGTTAGCAGAATGGGAGAGATAATAAAACCAAGGTGCAAAAGAAACAGACAGTCTCACTTTGTGATCCAGCACTCTGTGTTGCAGTGATAAAATGTGAAATTGCAATTTTTGTGTGCGCATATGTGTTTGCTCTTGCTTTCACCTTGCATTGCAGGTTATTACACGATCAAGGTGGCTGGAAATGGTTTTATAATTATTTGAAGATGGTGGGATTTAAAGGGACAGTTCATTCAAAAATGAAATTGTTGTCATCATTTACTCACTGTATGGAGTATTCCACCACAGAATGAAAAATTAAATTTTTTAATTACGACTTTTTATCTCACAATTCAGACTTTTATTCTTGCAATTCTGAGTTTATCTCACAATTCAGACTTTTTTCATAATTCAGAATTACAAGATATCAACTCAGAATACTAACTTTTTTGAATTCTTACAATTCTGTTTTTGTGTTTCTTTTCTTCCTGCACAGATAAAATAATAAATATGTCTTTAAAATTATATCTTACCAAATCACACTTCTCTTTTCAGAATTGTGAGCTTAATCTTACTAATAGCTCACATTCGGACTTTTTTCCTTGCAATTCTAAGCTTTGTTTTCTGACACCGACCGTTACAGTTTTTTGTTTATATCTGTTCTATATTAATTTGTGTGCATATAATACGTATATATATATATATATATATAATATACACACACACACAAACACACACACAAACCCACACACACACAACTTTAGGCGCATACTGTATTATTTTTTAATGAAGTTAAAAGTCCAACAAAGTTACAAAATAAATATACTTTTATTCAGCAAGGATGCATTAAATTGATCAAAAGTGATAGTAAAGTAAAGACATTTTTAATATTGAAAAGGATTCATATTTTTTAAATAAATACTTCATCAAAAGTTCTTTTGAACTTTCTATTCATCAAATATAATTCTGAAAAAAAATGTAAAAATGTAAACCACAAAAATATTTTTCAACATTAAAAATAATACAAAATGACCACCAAATCAGCATATTAGAATGACTTGTGAATGATCATGTGATCATGTTACTAGACTGGAGTAAACTGCTTCTGAAAATTGTCATTGTTAGTGCTATGTGCAACTGTTTGAGCTTTATTTGACACCAAAACATCACTTGCAATTGATATCAAACATAAACGTGTCTAGCACATTTAGATTATCACTCTCTTTCCCACGCAAAACTATCACCATACAAGTTTGGAATGGCATGAGGTTGAGTAAATGATAACAGAATTAGATTTTTGGGTGAAGTTTTAAAAACAGTCGATAAACTTATTTGGCTTTCTGTCTTGCTGGTCTTGCATGTCTGTTTCCACACTCTACTGTTATGCATATGTATGTGTGTGTGAATGCGCATGTATTCGCGACCTACCCCCAGGTCAGAGTTGTCTGTGTTCTACCTGTTTGCATGCACTCCATCTTCTAGTCCGGATGCCCATTCACACTCCCCTCACAGGAGCATGTGACAGCCTGGCTATACCCGCCTCAGCCAATCAGAGTTCTTCACCCGAAGGGCAATACAGGATGTGACAATAGAGTGAGCTCCAGGTCGTGCAAGAAGTCTGCTGCATGCAGCTTCCTGACAGGTCTAGTATACTGATGTACCTTGGCAGAATTGGGCTTCGTCTCACTGAACACTTCCGCCAGAATTTGATGAGTAGGCCCCTTATGCATGCAGAAAGCAGACAGAGCTCTCTGGGCGATCAACCGTGGGATTTTTTTCTTTTCTTTTTAGAACGTGGAATCTTCAGAATGTTTGTACTGGTTTGTAGTGGCTTTCTTTGCTGTCTTGTGAAAACAAATACTTGCGTTCCACTTCACCTGAGGTGAAATTACAGTGTACGCAAGGCAGTTCTGTATTAAAATGATACATACTTTCTTATTCTCTTTCTTCTCTCACAATTTTCTGCAATGAATTCACCTTGAATCACTAGGACTTTGTTTTGTAGATAATATTAGCCTTACCTGTGCTGTGTAAACAAATGTAAGGAGTAAAAGGCCGATCTCAATTTCATATGCAAATAATACAATATCATCACTCTCGGTTAGGTTTTAAATGCTAATTTTATAAACTGTATACTTGAAATGTAACATCTCCCTTTGACTACATATGCACATGTTTAGCATTCAAAACTCACAATGAAAATGCACTTGTAATATTGGCACATTCATTTGTGATTTCAACCTTACACTTTCTTATCAGTCAGTTTTGGCTTATAACTTTTTGGCACTGCGTCTAAACTCTAACTTTTCTGTCAAAATATCTTAATTTCTTAATTTAATAATCTTAAATATCTTAATTTGTGTTACGAAGATATACGAAGGTCTTACGGCTTTAGAATGACATGAGGGTGAGTAATTGATGACAGAATTTTTGGTTGAACTATCCCTTTAAGTACATTTTTGAAATTTTGTAATATGGACAACTTACTAGGTTGTGCAGTCAGCACTTGAAGTCAGATGTACAATCTGGAACGTGAAGCAAAACCAGCTGAGAACCACTTCATGGAATTCTCCAAAATGAGGTCTGAGGTATTTGAAACTTCAAGGAAACCTGCAAAATGTGGTAAAAGCATTATCAGAGAGACATTTTGATGTTGTTCAGTAAAGTGCTGTTTAGTCAGGACCTTTGCTTTTGCTGAAAGGTTTTTTAAAAAAATCATAAGAATGAAAACACGCACTCTATTGCATCATACTACATGCACACCCCCACACACTCTCTCATGTGCAATAGTGTCTCAGGGCGACATGGTCCTGGCTCCGAATCAGGAAATCTGACTCACTCTGAATGGCCGACTTCTTCACGGACAACGTCAGTCCAGGGGCACAGAGGGCCCTTTGTGCGTCAACACACACATGCTCACTCACACTCATAGGGAGTGAGAAAGAGACAGAATGAGAAAGAGAGAGAGAGCAGAGCGAGCAGAGCGAGACGAAGCATGAAAAGAGATAGAGATTTAAAAAGACTAACTCTCAGGCTCAATGTTAAAAGTACATTTGCGGTGGCGGGACAAAAGGAAGTGCCGTCGAGATGGGAGGGATAAAAAGGTCAAGGTCAACCTCATCTCCACCTCATCCTCTAAAACCCATCTCGCTTCAATCTTGCCAATTCAAGCTGTGGGTCCCACACTTCCATTCAAATTCCAAAACCAATCTCCAATAGAGAATTCCATCTCCGCAGGTCCGACCACCCACAAACAGGATTCTGCCTTACGGTGAGGCTCACGTTAAAGCTGGCCTTGAGGAGACAGGGGTGAATCTTCAGTTTGATGCCACACCTCTGCTGAACAGGTGTGCGAAACGCGAGGGAAAATGAAAGGAAAATAAAAAAAGAGAAAGAAAATGCATTTGAAATGAGGATGTGTGAAGGATAAATGAAGGTTAGGTGGCAGAACATTGTTGTAATTATGTAACCCAAACTTCAAGTGATTTAGAAAATTCTATGTTCTTCAATTTACATTAACATGTAGTCTGAGGAATATGTTTTGAAGTATTATTTTAGTATCCCATAAATATCTATGCATATTTAATTAATAATTAATTTACATATCAATTTTAGGTAAAAGTTTTAAAGTTATGTACTTTTGTCATTTAATTCGTTTTTTTAAATATTTTAAATATACTTTGTAGGTTTAATTTCTTTTTACTCAAACTAAATAAAAATGAGAAATGTTGCTTTGGCAGCTAACTTAAACAAGTTTAAGTTTTTCCTTAAATGTTTATATTTTATATTTTATTTCATTTCATTACAATTAACAAACATGTTTGAGTTTTGGTTAATAGGAGGTTGGTGATGTCATGAAATGGCTCATGAAAATTAATTAGTTTATGGTCAAATATTCCATTTAGAATTGAGGAAGCAAATAGAATATAGAGCTTAAATTTTCAGAATTTTAATATAATATAGAATTAACATGGAATGAAATTCATAGAAAATCATTACTGTAGCTGCAGTAAGTGTTGTTTTTCCTTTCCCTTTCAGTCAGTCACGTTCGACGTTACGTCAACTGACGTTAGGGGTCTCACTCGGGAGCCCCAATCACCTCTGAGCTTTAGAAGAAAAAGCCAATGAGAACTGGCGAGAACTGACCCAGTGTCTCTTTCAGGGCTCCGGAAGAGGATAAGATGTCTATCGCTGCATCAGAGGAGGGGCTATCATCTTCGGAAGCCGAAGATTCTGCTGAACAGCTCCCCGCGGCGGCAGCAGCTCAGTCGGAGTCCAAGTTGAGTTGACGGCCATACTCCTCCAGGCGGCCAAGAACATCGGGCTGGAGGTGAACTCTCCACCTTCCCCCGAGCACTCGAGGCTCAATGATTGGGATCTGGGCTCCGGATGTGACTCCCAGCCACGCTCCGCCCCAGTGCCTTTCTTCCCGGAGGTTCATGAAGAGCTCACCAAAACATGGAAAGCCCCCTACACGACCTGTCACGTTTGAGCTCTTCCCTCCTCATTACCCTCGATGGTGGGGAGGCCAGGGGGTACGTTGACGTTCCCCAGGTGGAGCTTGCGGTTGCGGTGCACTTGTGCCCGCAAAACGCCGTCACCTAGAGGAACCATCCACGCCTCCCGTCCAAAGCCTGTAAGTTGTCGTCAGCCCTGGCTGCCAAGGCTTACAGCGCTGAGGTCCAGGCTGCCTCAGCCCTGCACGCCATGGCCATCCTGCAGATTCACCAGGCCATGGCACTGAAAAAGCTGCATGAGGGTAGTACTGACTCGAGGTAGATGCAGGAACTGCGTATGGCGACCGACTTTACACTCCGAGCGACGAAGGTCACGGCACGGTCCCTTGGTCAGATGAGTGCCATCTCTGGCTGAACCTGGCGCAGATGCGTGATGCCGACAAAGTTTGTTTTCTCGATGTGTTCATATAATGCAAACATTTTTGTTCTTAATATGCAATATAAATATTTTAAATTATCAAAATAAATGAGCAGCTGATTTTTGATGCAGAATTAGCTTCAAGAATTAGCTGGCACATGGCTTCAAATAATGAAAGCTAGCACACTCAAATATGGGGGCAGCGGTCTGCTTTGCAAACAAGAACAACAAAAAAATATAATGTTTGTTGACTTTTTGGTCAACCTTGCATATGTTTTAAGCACTAAATATTTCACAGATTTAACTCTAAAAAGAAAAAAGAGAAAAAAGGAATACAGTACCTTCACTACCTGCAACTGTGCTCAAGAAATTTGTCGCCACTTCTCAGGGCACCGCTAAGTCTTCTCGAATGACCGCTAAAGCGTCCCTGAGACGGGCGACCCAGAGATGACAGGAACTGTTCTTCGGGGGGCACCGACATCTGCGCCCCCACCCCTGGGTCCATCCATCGCTGTCGCCGCTGACCTCCGGGCTTCCTCGCACTCCACTGACTTCTCCGTGGGACCGGGAGGATCAGGTAAATGCTGCTTCCAGCAGCTCGTCTCTACATCGGGACGCTATGCTTCCCGGGTTGAGCCACCTTTCTTCCCACAGCTGCCCCACCGCGGGTACGTCGGTAACCGCTCTGTTGATTCCGCTTGTGCAGAGGCTGGGAGCATGGTTAGCGCTGCCCAGCCCGTCTTGCTGACTTATCCGGATGGTCCGGCTCGGCTACGCGATTCAGTTTGCCAGGCACCCTCCCAGGTTCAGGGGTATCCTTTTTACATCAGTCCCAACGGACAAGGATGCCTCTGTCCTGCATGCAGAGATTGCGGTCCTCTTGGTGAAGGACGCAATAGAGCCTGTCTCTCCAGCTGAGATTAATCCGGGTTTCTACAGTCCCTATTTCATCATACCCAAGAAGAGCGGTGGGTTACGGCCAATCCTGGATCTGTGAGTCATAAACCGGTCCCTAAACAGGCTTCCGTTCAAGATGTTGACACAGAAGCGCATTCTTTCTTGCGTTCGACACCAGGATTGGTTTGCAGCTTTTGACCTGAAGGATGCATACTTTCATGTCTCGATTCTGCCTTGACACAGATCGTTTCTTCAGTTTGCCTTTGAGTGTCGAGCGTATCAGTACAAAGTCCTCCCCTTCGGGCTGTCCCTGTCTCCCCGTGTTTTTACAAAACTGGCGGAGGGTGCCCTGTCCCCACTTTGGGAGAAGGACATGCTGATCCTCAACTATCTCAACGACTGGCTTATATTAGCTCACTCGCGAGATCTGTTGTGTGAGCACAGGGATCTGGTGCTTCAGCACCTCAGTCATCTGGGGCTTCGGATCAACTGGGAGAAGAGTAAGCTCTCCCCTGCGCAGAGCATCTCTTTTCTCGGTATGGAGCTGGATTCTGTCAACATGACAGCACGTCTCACGGATCTAATCTAAAACATCCTCCCATGTTTGTGTAATATCAGGAAATTTGCGGGGCTAGGTGTTCAGCTTGTGGCGCCATTCCTAGTTATGATACGTGCGCTTTTTCCCAGTTGTTCCCCGCCAGTGAACTCTGGGTCCTCCGCTGCCCCGCAGTTGCAGACTTGGTGGAGAAGTCTGTTACTGTGTCTGGTGGAGAGTTGCCTTCTTCTCTACTGACCTGGCATTGATGTCTCAGTTCTGCCATGGTTGGATTCCACCGTGTTCCCCTTGATTTCTTCATTTTCCAAGCTTTTCACATGACCTTACGTTCTGTCATTGTGCTCCACCCCCCTAACGGTAGCTGATGAAAACACTGGCACCCTTGGTGGGCCTGCTTATCTGGCTTACAGGGCGTTGGGAAGGTTACGATTTGAGATACATTTGTTCTGACACGCTTGCCAGTCATTATCTGTATCCTCAGTTTATGTAACAGTTTGGGTTGTGGCGTTTTCCATAGGGACCCCTAACGTCAGTCGACGTAACGTCGAATGTGACTGACTGAAAGGGAACGTCTCGCTTACGTATATTTTATGGTTACGTCCCTCATGCCACAACCTCGAACTGCGCTGAATGCCGGATTGCGTCTCGGCTCCTCAGCATAAACCTAAATGAGTGGATGCACGCCGCCATCTTATAAACCCGTATGTACGAGGGAGTGGCTTGGCATGCAAATTCCACTCACCAATTCTCATTGGCCTTTTCTTCTAAAGCTCAGAGGTGATTGGGGCTCCCAAGTGAGACCCTTAACGTCAGTCGACATCATGTCTCCATTCCCCTCCTTCAGGGAACAAAGGTTACATACATAACGAGACGTTCTTACTATAAATTACTCAATTATTTTAGTGATCATAATTCATTTTTTGAATTCATTAAATGATAGATAATTCAGATTTTAATGCCAATATTTATACGTTTTAAATCTGAAAACAATATGGTGGACACATTAAAATCTGAAGTCTTTATTAATTGTTTTGAGAGTACTGAGATTAATTTGGAGAAATATGTCTATCAGCAGAGAAAGGCTATCAAACATTCTACATATTCTACATATTGGAATAAATAGGCATAATTAGTCTAAATGAATGATAGAATCATTTGTTTATTCCACTTGTGTTGGACTAATAAAATTCCTCATTGTGAATTTCTCTGAACAATAATATAATAAACTCCTCTTTATGTTATTCCAATTCCAATTCCAATTCAACATTCTGTGGGGTGTTGTCATTTCAATTAAAATATTAAATGTAAATAAATAAATAATTAAGGCTAGTTTGACTGTAGTTTACCTACTTTAAATCACCAGTAGCTTGGCAGTATAGTTTCCCCCAGCATTTCTCACACATGCACATGACCTTAGGTCACACAAGCCCTGAAAATGCAAAGTTAGCACACAAACGAAACATATAAAATGTACATTCACACACATTCAAACATCGATATGAATATTTGATACTCTAATATATTCAGTACACTGTGCATACGATCCATAGCATGCAAAGAATATTGGCAGCATAACATGAATAGACATCAAAACAATGGAACTGAATAATTTTCCATATTGAATCATGGAGCTGCATTCAGTTACTCACTATCCACAGAGAGACAGCAGAGGATGGGCGGCACTAGGGATGGGCATCTGAATGTTTTCACATTACCTGGTTTTTCCCTGTAACTTTTCATGCCTTTTTTTGGCCACTAATAAAATCATTCAGAGCTGCAATACTGCTACTTACGTCAGACCTAATCTCGCAAAACAGACTCCTGACTATTGGCATAAAATCTGGCACATGGGTTCAAATAATGAAAGCTAGCACACTCAAATATGGGGGCAGCGGTCTGCTTTGCAAACAAGAACAACAACAAAATATAATGTTTGTTGACTTTTTGGTCAGCCTTGCATATGTTTTAAGCACTAAATATTTCACAGATTTAACTCTAAAAAGAAAAAAGAGAAAAAAGGAATACAGTACATTTCACTACCTGCAACTGTGCTCAAGAAATTTGTTGGCAAACTGTAAAACACAAGCCTGGCTATTTGCAGTTCTTGCAAAACTGTTTTATTAAGGCTTGGTGCCATGAGCCTTGCAAAGTTTGGCAATGCAACAACTATTTTTCCCCCCCTCAAAAAAGTACTCTCTGTAATAGCTGACTAACTTTAAAATAGAACTGCAATCATCTAACAATCCAATAATAATATAAAAATACGTGTAATGTGTATTGACCACAACAAAAGGCCAAAAAGTTCTTCTTAATCAAATTAGCTCATATAACTAGTAAATAATTCAGAATCTTAAAGGAATATTTCACACAAATACGAAAATTTGTTGAAAATGTACTTACCATCGGGCCATCCAAGATGCAGATTAGTTTGTTTCTTCATCTGAACAGATCTGGAGAAATTTAACATTGCATCACTTGCTCACCAACTGATCCACTGCAATGAATGGGTGCCGTCAGAATGAGAGTCCAAACACCTGATGAAAACACGACTCCAGTCAATCAATTAACATCTTATGACATTAAAAGCTGTGTTTGTGAAAAACAAATCCATCATTAAGGTGTTTTAACTTTAAATCATCGCTTCTGGCCAAAACACCAATATTATGGATAGAGGACTTGTGTTTTAGTTGGAAGCAAAAGTTTGAAGTTAAAAATTTCTGTTTCTTACAAACACGCAGGTTTTCACTTCACAAGACATTAATTGATGGACTGGACTGGAGTGGTGTGGGTTACCTCTGGATTATTGTGATGTTTTTATCAGCTGTTTGGACTCTCATTCTGATGGCACCCATTCACTGCAGAAGATCCATTGGTGAGCAAGTGATGTAATGACAAATTTGTTCTAATGAACAGGCAAACTCATCTAGATCTTGGATGGCCTGTTGGTGAATAAAATTTTCAGTAAATTTTCATTCCTTTAAATATTACTTAATCATTTTGTTTCATTTGTTTCTTGGTGTTACAGTTTTCGAAATATTTAGGATTTTGTTTATTTCAAAATGTAAAAAAAATATAAAACAATGTGTTCTCATACTTCTGAATTCCACTGTAGACTTCTGACCTTCAGGTGGGTTTGAGGCCAAGAAGATTAGACAAATCTTTTTCCGTTTTCGCTACAGTAATACTGAAGGATTTACTGCATAAAAAATAAAAAAGAAGTGCATCATATTCCAATAATTCAAAGGATCACCCGCAGATGTCTGGGCTAAGCCCCAAATATCCCATGGTCCTAGATCCGCCCTGCTGCTGGCCACTTTATACAGCTCTAGTCAATCAAACTTTTATGCATAAACTTGTTGAGAGAGAAAATAACCTTTCCTTCTTTTCCTGCTTTGCGGTGGGCAGAGTGAGAGAGCAGTCAGACAGATGGACAGACAGTGGTTGAAGGCAATCAGAAAGCACTTGAAGACAAAATGAGGCTCTGTGAGGGCTGTAATCATGGTCAGTACTGAGCGTGTGCTGTTGTGCGCTGCTGTCCGTGGTGCTGAAATGCTCAGTGAGGAAAAAGCCATCTTCGCAACTGCAGAGTTCAGCATGTGTCATTTTCCTGGTGGTTATAGTGTGATGTGAGGATAGGAACAAGCACACAGACTCAAAGGTCAAAAGGACTATTAAAGGGATAGTTCACCCAAAAATAAATTTTGTCATCATTTACAGTACTCATTTTCAAGTTGCTTAAAACCTGTGTGACTTATTTTTTCCCGCTGTGGAAAATAAAAAGAATATTTTGGAACAATATGCTGGTCGCTTTTTACCATGCAGTTAAAATGAATAATGATTAGAGCTTTCAAACTTAATAAAAGTGATCCATTTTGACTTGTGTACAGTTGTCCAAGTCTTCTAAAGTCATATGATAGCTCAAAGTCTTTATTTATTTAAAATATTCAAATTTAACCTAGATTACCTTTCCATGTTTATTAGATCAAGCATAGTCCAATTTCATAAATCTATCATTTATTTTTTATATATATATTTTAAGTGACTCAGTTCAAGTTCACAGAACTAGTCTGAATGATTCATTGTTTAATCAAAGTGATTCGTCTCCAAGTTCAACTTGATTGGAGAACTTGAAAAATGGCATAGGTTTTTATCTACACTATTTCTCACACTAACTATTATATGACTTGAGAACATTTGGAATATGGTGATGCCTACTTTTATGATAACTTTTAGGGGAGGGGGGGGGTGGGGCCTCATATGTTGTTCTGGTAATGTTTGACCCAGAAGGATTTTCTTTTTCCTGAAAATACTAGTTAATGTTAGCGCAGTGGACTAAAACATACTGATTTTACACAGGGTATAACAAGTTCCCTCCCAGAAATGGGATCAGGTTTTCATTTTTTTAAAAGACCCCCCCCCCCCCCCCCATGTTAAACTTGAGGTATTCCTGGACAAAAAGACCAGCCTACCAAAAGTAAAATACCAAATATTGTTTTTAATCTTTTCATCAACTTCCCCTTTCAATTAGTACAGGTTCTTTTTTAGAATGAGTTGATCGTAGGCCTCACTGTTTTGAGCTGATGCACCTCAGTTTTTGAGTGAATATAGCCAAAATAATTTTTACTCAAAAACTGAGGTGCATAAGCTCAATGTCAATGAGGCCTACGACCAATCAGTTCCAAAAAGAAATACTGTGCTGACTGAAAGAAAAGAAGCTGGCAATAAGATTGAATCCAAGATTTGGTGATACTATAGCATAATAAGAGAAGCAATTTTAAAAATGTTGTTTACTATAACTGCAATGGAAAAAAAGTCTTCTAATGTTCTTCCTTTGTGATCTGTGCACCACGTGCTTCATGAAAGCAAGAAAATCCGACCTTTGATACAAAATAATCACATACTTTCATAATCTCACAAATTAGCTTATTTGATTCATTTGATATAACATTTTTTATTTTTCATTTTTCCTAACCCCTTATTAAGTCATATGGGCTACATTTATGGTGATTTTGCATCCTTTTTCAAGCTTGAAAGCTTTGGTCTCCATTAAGTGTAATTGCATGGAAAAGAGCATGGAAAAATTGTCTTGTTCTGTGCTCCTCAGAAGAATGAAAAAGTCATCGAGTTTGAAAACTCTGGACACTTCCATTTCCTCTCTCTTTTTCGTTTGGAGAAAGTTTGAGCACACACACTGATTGGATCGTATCTAATGTGTCATCTGTAATGCAATTGCCTATGTGTGTATGGTGTTAAAGAAACTGTTGCTGTGCCAACAGTATTGTTGCTTTTGATGAACTGTTGACACACATACACTAACCCCCTTATTCGGTTTCTCTCCCCCCAGTGCTTCTGCTCCTCTGATAACATGTGCTAGTCTCTCTCTCTCACACTCTTTTATCTGCCTCTTCTCTCACTAGCAGCGTGTGGGTGGCTGGTCTATGGCGCAGAGCTTAAAATAGATGTTCCCTCTTCGTAAATGGGGGCTGACAAACAGTTGTGGGGGGTGTTGGGGTAAGAAAAAACAAGAAGCAGGTTCAAACAAAAACGCATATGCATTTAAAGACGTATATTTTAGGGCTAGAGGATATGGAAAGCGTGTAGTCGCAGCGTGAATGGCAGCAATAAGACGTCCGTGTTGACAGAATGATGCAGAATGGATGAGATCAGAAGCAGCTCCCTTAAGGGAAGCTCTCAGTTGAATCGTCGTGCAAACAGAGGAGAGGAGGGCTTTACGTTAGACTGAACGCAATCACGAAAATGAAAATGAGTATGACTGTTGCTATTGTTGAAGTCATTACCTATAATGCTCTCATCAACATTATCAAGAGATTGCGTGCGCTCCCTGAGCCCCTTCTGAAGGGAGGAGAGTGCACGTTATAGTCCGGAATTCATTAAAAAAAAGCGCGCACTTTGTACATGTTCATTCACTATGAAAATTGAAAATTAATACTCTGAAGTGAGAAGTTAACTAAGAACCTAAAGTTAAAAATGGGAAGACATAAATAATTAAACGTAATTAGTCGAGTCGAGGCTGCGAGCGCAATAGTTTGAGTGTAATTTGTCAAGCGCTCCAAATTCGCAAATGAAGAGTTGTAAGTGTTGATGCAGCTAATCAAGAACTTGGCACACAGCTCAGTTTTCACTTCCCAAACATTTCCACCGAACTTTAAAGGCACCCAAGCTGTGATTCTTGATGTTTTGGTCGCTCATGAATCCAAGCAGTCAGCATTTTTCAGTCAGGCTCGGGTGTTATCATCTCCTGTCACATCTCTGCACTGCTTAAGATAAGTGACATGGCATCCCAGCCGACGGATTGTAATGTGGGAGAGCATCGCGCACGCACGCATTTGTGTGCGTGTAGGTCATATTTATCACCGGGTGACATCACCATGTCAGACTTCTCATCCACTTACGACCCCAAGGAGTAAGTATTAATAAGTACACGGGGCTGAGTTCCAACCCTAGCTGTATTCTACCATGTTAAACATTATTTTCTCTGTCACTGCCTCTCTGTCTTCAACAGACACATTTTGCAGAAAAAACTGCTTAGTCATCAACCTCTGGCCAACTACCTCATCCTCATCATACAACATTTATTCTCTGTCACTCGCTCATACTCTCGGATGTAATGCACATATTTCTTGAAGGGGACATCTGAGGCGGTCCTAGTCCATTTTTGCCATAAATGAGATGAGATGAACTGAAAAAAGAAAGACAGAAATAATGGAAGGAAGGAAGAAGTTAGTTTTTAAACAGTACTTTATTGCATACAGTAAGCTGATCATGTGACGTGAATGGTGATTCATAGTTACGCCAGTAGGTGGCAACAAGTAACTGAGTCAGTGAGTCATTCACTTAAACAATTCCTTCAAATCACTGATTAATTCTAGAATTAAACACTGGCTGGCTTAGAGCTGTACGATTAATCATTAAAAGATCGCAATCTCGATTCCAAAACCCACACGCTCTAATTTCTCAATGACAATGATTCACCCATTAAATCTTTGAAAAAGTCTTAATGGAACATTCAAATCTGCATTCAAAACATTCAAAAACTCATTCATATTATCACAGAAATATTGGGATGAAAGTTGATAGTTCAGATATTAACACTGACGTCTATGGTAGCGATCAAAATAGAGCAAATCACCTTTTGAAAGTAGTTGGCGCTTCAAATAACGTTTGTGTCGATTTGCATTATTTCGCCACTAGGTGGCGACAAGGGACTGTTTAAAATGTATTTGTCATTGAACCATTCATTCAAGAGATTCGTTCAGAAACTCTGATTCATCCAATAATTAAACAAGTGAAGTATGTATGATAGTCATTGAATCATTCATTCAAACCAATTTTTCAGAATTTTTAAAAATTGGTGTATTAAATATAGTATATTTTAAATACATATACTATATTCAAATGTTTAATAATCCATTTCAATTAATTAAGCACTTTCAAATAGACTGCAGCAATTAATATTTTGTTACAGCCTTTTGTAAATTATGTATTAATTTGTTAAGTTCAGAATCGTGGGCGAATCGTGATCTCTATTTGAGACAAAAAAATTGTGATTCTCAGTTTATCCAGAATCGTTCAGCTCTAGGCAGGCTGCATCCGAAATCACATAATTAACTACTACATAGTAGTGAAAAATCAGTATGTGAACATAACAGTATGTCCAAATTCACAGTATTCATAAAAAAGTAGGCAAAAAGTCCCCGGATAAACTATTATTATTATTTCCAGCGAGATCCTGAAGCACGCATCTGATGGACACTTTACTATCCCATTAGGCCAAGAGAGAGTATTTGTGAATGGCAATGAAGCAATGCATGACGAATATAGTATGTCTGGATTACATTCTTTGCATTCACACATATATATGTAAGAAATATTTTTTAATGAACTTTAAGTAATTACTTATTTAAAAGTAGTACCTAATCAGAGAGACATGACTCCAGACGCAGCCGCTGCCTTTATGAGTGAGTCATTGAATCATTCCCTCAACTGATTCGTTCAAAACTCTGATTCATTCAAGAACACCACTGCTGTTTGTTGCTTGGAGGTGCGCTATACAGTTAGTTCTGCTTTGACTTCAAATAGAACTATTTTAAAAATAGACAAAATAACAGTCGATGTTATGTCTAAATCATAAAGCTCAGATAAAGCAAAATCCAGTCATTTTTAAATAGGAATACAGGCAATTGTGAATTTTGCATGAGGCTGAAAGATTAGTGAAATTTCACTAATGTGACCTAAAGTTGCTTAATATTAACTTATAAACTATTCAATAAAAATTGGTGTAGAAACAATTACAAAAAAAAAAAAAAAGTAGCACATTGAATTAAGTTGGTGAAATTTTGAAGTAGCAAAACTGAAAAAGCATTTTTTTTCTTGTAAAACATACTCCAATAATCAAATTTTGGGGGAATTTCGAATCAAAAAACAATATGTGATTAATTTGGATTAATTTAATCAGTTAATCTGCATTTGATGTAATTAATTTGAATACAGTTTTTAACCCATTAACAACCTTGCTATAAATACAAATAAGGTTGGGCCGTATGTAAAGTGTACACACACGGCTGAGACTATGATCCCCGACTCCATCAATAAAACCATTATGCCAGCATTTGGGAGAAAGAAAGACCATGATACACAAGGCTAAATTATAGCTAACTTCATCATTAAGAGAACAGCAGCTTCTCCCCAGAGCAGCATAAAGTGGCTCTTAATGGACACGTATTCTCAGCCCTCATAATGGGAGCTTGAAGCTCGGCTGGTCTGACTTAATTATGAATCAGTTTTTACTGTGTCATCAGCGATGCTCCGGCCTGCGCTCTGCTCCGTTACACAGCCGAACTGACTTCGAGGGGGAAAAAAAGGGCATTACTCGGACCTGGGTGTGTTTTTTTTTTCCTCGTTGTTTTTCAATGTCAGTGGTTTCTGTAAGGTGTCATCATGGTAGTGATGTGCAGCGTTCACTTCTCTCTCGCAAAACTGCTGTGCTCGAGTTTTTTTTCTTTTCCTCGCCTCGCCTTGCCTTATCCATTATTCTCTGTTGCAAATGTTACCTAATACAAAACATTTTCATTTGAATTATATAATCCATGACTAATGCTCCTCTTTCATGTGGAATATTAATACAGCATTTGCATTTTTTCACAAATAGTGTTTGGGATTTTAAACATTTTAATGGAAATGCCAATGTTGCAGTTTGGTGGGAGGCCTTGCATCACAGAATAGATTTTTTTTTCATATTTTATGCATGCTTTTAACAAATACACCCAAACAAATAACTGAATACATTTTTATGGGATGAGGGGGGTCTCTTTGGGCCCTGCTGGAAATGAAGATGTTAAAGAGGGGAGGAAAGAATCGCTGTATGAGTTTCGCATTAAAATTCAACTGGTGAATTCACATGAGAGCTGGATATGAGATCGCAGTTCAGACGTATCACACGCCTTCCCTTTGATCCGTGTGACTGTATTGGGTCATGAAAGTTCTTCGTAAATGACAAATAGAATGAAGTGAAGCGTGTGCACTCTAAATATCTCTCTCACCAAATCTGTGTCATTCGGTACATCAACAAATGCTGGAAACGTGTTCATTACATTCAGTCACTGATATTTCAGCAGAGCTGATCAATTATTTACCTAAAATCAGTTTAAAGGAATGTTTTGGGTTCAATGCCAATGCGGCTTTCAAAGAAAATAGTTGTGATGTGTGAAAAAAGTAGTGATGTATGACAAAAATTGTGTTTACAGTAATGAACTTACTGTATAATGAAGTCTATGGGACATTACACTTTGTTTCGAAAGTAAAATGTAAATGTTTAATGTGTTAACATGATAATGTCAATTACTAACTTTGTGTGCAAAATTATATTCAATATTTCAACTCCCATAGCACTTAAAAAAACTTTACTGCATGTTTGTGCTTTTAAACACTGACTTTTCCAGTAGACTTCCATTGTATAAGTAAATATAATTTATTAAAAATTATTAAGTCAAAATTATTTAGTGGCAACCAGAAGTATTTTATTTATTTATTTGTTTGTTTGATTTGTTTTGTTTTTTGGAATGGATCATTTCTGCTATGGGATCTTTTTGCCTACAACAATCATGAATCAACCAATAATAATAATGATCATTATTTTGAAAGATATAAATATCTTGAAAGTTAAAAATGATTTAGTGGCTACCACAAGTATTAATATTGTTTTAGATACAGATAGATAAATAGATAGATTATTTCACATATGTAATAATCTAATTAAATTTTTTCATAAGTGACTTAATTTTACATACATCTATTACAAAAGTTTATTTATTTATTTGGAATAGATAATTTCTGCTTTGGCATTTATTTTTTCCTACAACAAGCATTAATCAACCAAAAATAATAATTATTATTGTAATGGATATAAATATCTTAAAAGTTACATTTAAAATCTTGGCTCAGAATAATCCTTTGGATAATTTCTGCTATGGGATTTTTTTGCCTACAACAATCATTAATCAACTAATTATTATTATTATTTTGAGAGATATAAATATCTTGAAAGTTAAAAGATTATTTAGTGGCAACCAGAAGTATTAATAATGTTTTAGATACAGCTAGATAAATAGATAGAGTATTTCACATGTGTAATAATCTAATTAAATTTTTATAAGTGACTTAATTTTACATACATCTATTACAAAAGTTTATTTATTTATTTGGAATAGATAATTTCTGCTTTGGCATTTTTTTTCCCTACAACAAGCATTAATCAACCAATAATAATTATTATTTTTGTAATGGATATACATATCTTAAAAGTTACATTTAAAATCTTGGCTCAGAATAATCCTTTGGATAATTTCTGCTATGGGATTTTTTTGCCTACAACAATCATTAATCAACTAATAAATGAAATGTAAAATGAGGATATGACCTGCATGTTTGGTTAATGAAATAATCCAGCTGAAAATGGCAGTGAAATTGGATGCAAGTCAATACTTTATTACTGGGGGAAATCAGCAACGTCTTCAAAAGCTTATAAAATGGTTTAACAAATAGTTGGGCAATTTTCCTCTCCACCAAAACAAGTTATGGTAAAATTGTACAGTCTCCTTCTGAAATATTGATAGGAGAAAAGGAGCAAAGGGGTAAAGGCAGCAAGAAAGAGATGGCGACCCAGAATGTGAGAGAAAAGTACCTTGGTGATGGGAAAGAGACAGCAATTGACAGCACACCAGAACATTTCTCTATCCTTCAGATAATGACATCGCTCCCTGTCAGATAAAGAGTGACTCAGAAAAGAGTGAGGGTGGGGGGGTTATGAAGAGACGGGACGAAAGCGGACGATATACGGGGGAAAAATTGAAGCAGAAATTGCTATTTTTCCGGTTATAACATTCCTGCAAATGATGTGTGTGCATGCAGTGGTTTGTCATCACCACATTGTTGTGAATGTTATCGACAGTGTTGTGTGCAGTGCTGCAGAGTTACTAAGTTAAAGTACTACTTTTCCTGTGGTGTGACAGTACTTTAGCTGTTTTCAAAGCCATTTTTTCAATGAGTAGCAAGAAGAAACTCTTACATCGCTGTTTTTGCCACATTTTACTACACACATAATATAAAACGCTTCCTCTTGCTCATAGGAAGAGTTGAGAAGTCTGATTCATTGTAGTGAACCAGTTCACTCGGACCAGTTCAAAAAATGACTCACTGATTCATTTCAGTGCAGTTTCCTTCATAGCTGTCATAATTACATTGTTTTCTTATTTGTAGTGATGCACAAATAAAATTACAATAATTTTAATAAATAATAAATTTAGTTAAATGAATAACACTTTAACAATAATAAGTTAACAGTCAGTTAAAAATAAATTAAACAATATATTAATTGCAATATTTACTAAATAATATATTAGGTTTAATGAGTACACTACAAACAAAGTCCAATTGTGAAAAAAATACATGATTGCCATATTTTACTAAATAATAATTTATAATTATAATAAAATTACATAATAATTGCAATCATATGTACTAATATTTAAATAAACATAACGTAGTTAATGATTAACAAATGACAATAAGTTCAATTTGTAAGAAAATACAATTATATTTGCACTAATATTAATAATAATAAATAATATATTTGTTAACGATTAATGCATTCACAATTAATGCTTTTAAACAAAGAATAAAATTACATAGTAATGGAAATAAATTAAAAAAACAATATAGTAGGTAAGAATAACACTTTACAACACGTTTATTTGTGAAAAAAAAATACAATTGCCAATCATTTTAGGAAAATCATTTATAAAAGTATAATAAATGTACATATAATTGCATAATAGTGGCCACAATAACAATCTATTTAAACCAATTCATATTTTAATAAAGCAATGTGGTAATAAATAAAAAAAGCAATTACATATTAATGTGGCAATAATTGTACTAAATCATATATTTAGTTAAATGATTAAATTTACCATAAAATTTAAATCAGAGAATAAAACTACATCTATTGCAATATTTATACAGAATATTTAAATCTATGATTCTCGGCTTCAAGCTGATAATGCTACTTCCCCCACCGGTACCATGAATGATTCATTTATATTCAATAAACCCATATCTCAAACACCAGCATACAAAAGATTATAATCCACCCAACGGTTAATCATAAAAATACAAATGTCCAAACTTAATTAATGTCTTTCATAAAAATAGGAAAGGCCATTCATTTCTACAACTTGAAATTGTAAACATGTATTGATATGTAAGAATTAACATTCTTCCGTATTAGTTTATATTAGTACTGCAAACTCATTGTAAGATAGTAATTAATAATAGGCCTATTACTATTACCCCAACCTCACTGAAACACCTTCAATAAAAATTAGCTATTATATACTATAATATTCGCAGCATATTACTACTTTGCTTGACTGTAATTACACTTTGTTTGAGAAGTGATATGTAGGCCTATACAGCAGGATTTCAGAGCATAAAAAGCAGACTGAATTATGAACACTACAGTATATCTGAGTCACTTTATGTGTGTGTGTGTGTGTGTGTGTGCGTGTCTGCTCTTATCTATGTCTGAGTGCTAGTGCATGTGTATGCAATTGTCTGGCCTTGTGTGTGTGTACGCAATAGCTGACCTCCTGTTGTGTGCATTTATCATGCCGACCGCTGTGTGCAGTCTGGGTTAGGTTGGAGATTTGGCCCCAGTCTGAGGAGAAGTAGAGCAGATGTTCCTGTGTCTGGAGCTCTGTCCAGAAAAACCATGTGATCCTGCTCAGGGGAGGCCTGCTTCTGTGTTTATAAGAGGGTATTGGAGTTACACATAAGAATGTACATTGGTGAATCTCACAAGAACACCAGGTCACAGTAACTCCCAATTTATTGACCGTTCAAAATCGAAGTTTTCTTTGTTAAACTGATCACTGAAGGCATTGCATGTTTGAGGGTCACATGAGAGGTCAAGAGAAGGAAAATGTGTGATTGTCATTAAAATAGTAGCACAATGCTAAAAATCTTCCGTAAATCCTGTAAGCAAAGTATAAATTTGGATTTTGGACCAAACCCAATTTATTCGTGAAATTCACCCTCATAAACCGTTGTGTAATGTAGAAGAGTATAAATTCATTTAAACACTGCAGTCGTTCATCAAAATGTGTGTGTGTGTGTGTGTGTGTGTGTGTGTGTGTGTGTGTGTGTGTCAGTGTGAACTGAGTGAACTCATTTAAACCCTGAGTCAGGCATAAAGGTCTGAAATCCCGCAGAGGTAAAAACTCAATCAACACAGAACCTCCTTATCACAGAACATTCAAACTATGTAGGAGGCAAAATGAAAAGCCACAAGAGAATCTGTTATTGAGCTGCAGATGGCATGAACTGTAATAATGTTTGTTCTTAAGGCACATCGAAAGTGCAGATTACTCTTGAAGTACGAAAAACTGAAGCTGTCCGTGCACACTTCAGACATGTTCAAGAACATAACAACTTGGCCTTACATGCCACTGTGCAATGAAAAATATCACCGTTTACTTTTTACAGCACAGTGTCTTGGAGGAAAGTCTTATTGTGGCATCAGGATTCTTAAGTTATATTTAACATCAAAGTTCTGAAGCTTGTTCAAAACAAGCAAGCAAGCAAACAAACAAACATAAAAACACATGACTTTTAATAAAATAAAATAAAATAAAATAAAAATTAAATTAAATCAAACACAGATGACATACTTACCTGCGACTACTGTATCCAACTGAATGGCTCTTTAAAAAGCCAAAAAAGTGCTTGTCTACAGCGCTACATACATATTGTTGGGTTAAAGCTTAATACTTGTACATTATGTGATGATCAGTCATTAATTTACTGGCTGCTGTGATAATTATAAAACTGTACGGTTTCTGTGTTAAATTAAATTTGTTTACCACCTAATGTCCCAATAACCAGTAACTAGGGTTATTAAGTTACTATAAAAAATATATATATAAACAAAATTAACTAAAATATAAAAATGCTTAAACTTAGTGTATTTCACCATAGGTGCCAACGAAACCTTCTTTTAATTTTTATCGAGACCTAAAAACTATAAATTAAATAATAAATTGTTTTTATATTATGTCGAATGAAATAAAAAATATACAAATAAGATTAAAAACTATTTAAAAATAACAAATTATCAGTATATTATTAATCTATTTTTTTATACATCAAGTCAGGTCACCTTTACTTATATAGCGCTTTTAACAATACAGTTTGTGTCAAAGCAACTGAACAGCATTTATTAGGAAAATAGTGTCAATAATGCAAAATGAAAATAGTAAACACAAATTTTTCAGTTAAAAACAGTTCATCATTCAATTCAGTGATGTCAACATCAAGCTCAGTTTAAATAATATCTTTGCAATCATGTCAACGAAAACGCTGGAAATGAAGTGTCCCCAACAATTACAAAAACAAAAGCAAAATCGAACTTAAACTTTAACAAAACAAATCAGATGAACGTCTCGATATACCCACAGCCAGCGAAATCCGCAAATATAAAAATAACTAACCCAACATATTAATAATACACTATATTAGTACCTCAATGATATTATTATTACATATATTATAATATATATATATACAGTGGGCAACAAAGGATTTAGTCAGCCACCAATTGTGTAAGTTCTCCCACTTAAAAAGATGCGAGAGGCCTGTAATTTTCATCATAGGTAAACCACAACTATGAGAGACAAAATGAGAAAAAAATCCAGAAAATCACATTGTAGGTTTTTTAAAGAATTAATTGGTAAATTCTCGGTAAAATAAGTATTTGGTCACCAACAAACAAGCAAAATTTCTGGCTCTCACAGACCTGTAACAACTTCTTTAAGAGGCTCCTCTGTCCTCCACTCGTTACCTGTTACCATCTGTTTGAACTCGTTATCAGTATAAAAAAAACACCTGTCCACAACCTCAAACAGTCAAACTCCAAACTCCACCATGGCCAAGACAAAAGAGCTGTAAAAGGACACCAGAAACAAAACTGTAGACCTGCACCAGACTGGGAAGACTGAATCTGCAACAGGTAAGCAGCTTGGTGTGAAGAAATAAACTGTGGGAGCAATTATTAGAAAATAAAAGACATACAAGACCACTGATAATCTACCTCGATCTGGGGCTCCACGCAAGATCTCACCCCGTGAGGTCAAAATGATCACAAGAACTGTGAGCAAAAAATCCCAGAACCACACGGGGGGAAACTAGTGAATGACCTGCAGAGACCTGGGACCAAAATAACAAAGGCTACCATCAGTAACACACTGCGCCGCCAGGGACTCAGATCCTGCAGTGCCAGACGTGTCCCCGCTTAAGCCACGTAGTCCAGGGCCCGGTCTGAAGTTGTGCTAGAGAGCATGTGGATGATCCGAAGAGGATTGGAGAATGTCATATGTCAAGATGAAAACAAATAGAACGTTGGTAAAAAACCAACTTGTCGTGTGAAAAGAAAGAATGCTGAGTTGCACCAAAGAACACCATACCTACTGTGAAGCAAGGGGGTGGAAACATCATGCTTTGGGGATGTTTTTCTGCAAAGGGACCAGGACGACTGATCCGTGTAAACGAAAGAATGAATTGGGCCATGTATAGTGAGATTTTGAGTGAAAACCTCCTTCCATCGGCAAGGGCATTGAAGATGAAACGTTGCTGGATCTTTCAGCATGACACTGATCCCAAACACACCGCCCGGGCAAACGAAGGAGTGGCTTCGTAAGAAGCATTTTAAGGTCCTGGAGTGGCCTAGCCAGACTCCAGATCTCAACCCCATAGAAAAATCTTTGGAGGGAGTTGAAAATCCGTGTTTCCCAGCGACAGCTCCAAAACATTACTGCTCTAGAGGAGACTGCATGGAGGAATGGGCCAAAATACCAGCAAACAGTGTGTGAAAACCTTGTGAAGACTTACAGAAAAACGTTTGACCTCTGTCATTGCCAAAAAAAGGGTATATAACAAAGTATTGAGAATTTTGTTATTGACCAAATACTTATATTCCACCATAATTTGCAAATAAATTCTTAAAAAATCATACAATGTGATTTTCTGGATTTTTTTTTTTTTCTCATTTTTTCTCTCATAGTTGAGGTTTACCTATGTTGAAAATTACAGGCCTCTTTCATCTTTTTTAGTGGGAGAACTTGCAAAATTGGTGGCTGACTAAATAATTTTTTTTCCCACTGTATATATATATATATAGATATATAATATACTAATATATATATATATATAATTATATACTATAATTATACTATAATATAACTTATGATATTATGATCACAATCACAATCAGAAAGAACTTTATTGCCAGGTATGTTTAGACATACGTGGAATTTGTTTTGGAGACTGAACAAAAGAACTGAACATCACAAACAGAATGACAGTGACATAACACAGATATTAAAAATAATGAAAATAGAATAAGTAAATAGGAAATAACAATATTTAAAAAATACACAATATACAAAAACAGATTATTATTATGTGAATCAAAGTAAATATGCCTAGAAGAAACGGATGAAAATGAGTTTAAGAAGTGGTTCATAAATATCCCAGACAATATAAGGTTGTTATGGAGACAGTTAGATCTTAATACTGAGAGGGTGGTCCACGTCACCAAGACAACTAGCACTGCACCCCCAGATCCCAGCTCTCGCTTCTCTCTGTGCTGCGTTGTGAGTTCATTCCAAAGTGCTTAGCCTCTCGTTATAACGCTGTCATTAGGAGTGGCATTAGAGAATGCCTGCCAGGCATCTCTCTATAGAAGAACTGTACCCAAATAGTCAGAGTGCTTAGACTCACTCATGATCTAATGCTCCACTAGCACTGAAGATATTGTTATCGGAGAGGTCCCACAGAGTAGAGCACGCATAATGGTTTTAGCTCTTTGGGTTGCAAACATCAGTTATCTTTATTAGGGACAGACAGGGAACTAAACTGCAGAGATGTTTATCTTTTAATTGTCACGTAGAAGGAAGAAGCCCGTTAAAAATCTTCAAAGTGGCTTCTTTGGGAGAAAAGAAGGAGTATTGTTTTCTCGTGTTGCGTTTGAAATGTTTTCTCCTTTGAGCGGTTGCAGTATTATGAGATGCAGGTGTGGAGAATATTGGATGCATCGCTAGTGAACGGCTTCAATATTTCAGAGCTAGTCGCTTAAAAATGAAAAATAATGATTAGAGTTATTCATTTGAAATTAAAATACTCATTGGTTAGGTATGAGTAGCAAATGTCTGATTGAAAAGCCTTTGCTTTTGTCAGGAGATGAAAACGCATGCATGACCTACATGCTCCGAGAACTCAGAAGCATGATGCTCACCAAGCTGGAAAGCATCTGGGAAGCTCTAATCTGATTGGCCAACTTCATGCAATTTCTGGGTGTACATCTGGAAACAAAGACACGTTTACAAGGTACTGAGTTGATACAACGAGTGCTTTTGAAGAAGAGCTAATCAATAGATTTGCTAAAAGTTATAGTGACATAAAATCTTTGAAATATTTTCTTTGTAAATTGAATGTTGTTGATAATGATAATGATTTAGGATGTATATATATTTAAAAAAATTGACTGTACTAATGACAAAATCTTTTAATATTTATAAATATGTTATGAGACTCGTCAGGGTCAATGATATGCATTTTTTTTAAATCAGAAGTTAAATCAAAATACAATAAATGTGATTAAAACCAATGACTACATACATTTTATTTTTATATTTATATAAAATTTAAAATACATAAACATGCAATTAAAAATAAATTAATTAATATACAAATCTTGGAATTTCTTGAATATTGTATATACTGTAATATATTCACGATGCCATGAAAAATTATTAGATATATATATAATATATTGTTAAAATGCAATTAAAAAATAGAATGTACAATATAAATACATCTTTGAATTTATATGATCAAAAATACAGTAATATTGTGAAATATTATTAAAAATGTAAATAACTGTTTTCTATTTTAATATATTATAAAATTTAATTTATTCCAGTGATGGCTAAGCTGAATTTTAAGCAGCCATTGCTCCTGTGTCTCACGATTAATATGCAGATTTGGTGCTCAGTTATTATCAATTATTATTATGACCTAAACATAACCATAATAATCATTAGAAACGTCCTTCATTTTTTTAATTAATTTTAATTCCAAACTTTTGACTGGTAATATATATTTTAAACCTTTTTGGGAAATAATGAAATAACGATTAAGATATTGTTATACTGTATACATTTCAGATAAAGCCACCCTTAACTATAAATAACAAAACAGAAGAAAAAAAACGAAACATGAAACAAACAACGATTTTGTAGCGCGGTCACTATCAGAACATTTAGCGGTTCAGTCAAAGGTCCGGCTACACAGACTATATGTACCATCAAACTCAAAGTGTCCTCATTCCAGAAAGATTCATCAAACCATGTGACACTTTCAGTTGAAAAAGACAGCATTTACCATGAGGCGGTGTTAAAGTACAATCCATAAAAACAGCCCTAAAAGGCTTCGCTGACAGAGGTAGGAATGGTGCCCTCCGTTCAGTCGATAAAATCATCTTTTGCCTCCAGTCACTTTGTCAAATGGCAGCCATAAAGAGGAGTCTGCTCCACTTTTTATTGTTTTTGAATTGTGGGCACTTTGCGAGCCCCCCGAACCCCCTGTGTCCTGGCTAATGTAAATATTTCAGAGATAGCTGCATAAAAACAGATATATAATTCTAATAAAGAGGCATAAATGTTTTGTGTGGCCCCACCGAGACCCCACTTCTGCCAATGGGGAAAAACCTCACCTAGCTGAGGAAAAGCTTTGAAATAAGATGTATATTACTCTAACAGACATGCAGGGAGGCATTTTATCCTTGTTTTTGCATTCTTCGGATTGAGGGACAACCCGCGTTCGCTATTGATATAGAGCCTATTGACTCAATCTAAACGTAAAATTGAAACCGAGAAAATCAACAGTGTAATTGACCTTTGAAACCACCATCTGTTTATTTTTCTTTGGGTAGATGAAATGGATTTGTCTTGTTCAATATTAACATTTCATAGTGCCTCATAAGCCAAGGATTTGCCTTGTTTATCATTAGCACCGGTGGTTATACATTATTATCGCCATTTCTTAAGGTCATCGAGAGGCTAAAGCAAATAATAAACCCAGAGAAAGTTTGAAATCTGAAATAAAAGGTGACCAGCACCAAATGTGTTTGTGCAAGAATAAAGCTATTTTTGATTACGAAAAAAAAACTTTAAATAATGAACGAACGAATTTATAATTAATAAAATATATTTAATTAATTTAGTAAAAAATATATTATTGTTGTTTTTCAGCATATCATTACACACTATAAAAAAATTATGTTTTTTTTGGAATGTACATAAATTATTGGGAGTATGTTTGCATATATACAAAACAAATACTATTTCAGTCTTTCTGCCAGGGGTATTATAGTTAACTAAAACGAAACAATGAAACTAAAATTAAAACCATACAAAAAAAAAACATTTCCGTTACTTGAAATAAAATAAAATATTTCAACATTTCTCATTTTAATCGTTTAACTTCATGTACTAAAACCACTAAAAAATTAAGAAGAAATGAATACAAACTGTAAAGACAGAGAAACTAAACATGACAAAAATGTATTAAAATAAAAACAGGGAAAAAATATTAATTAAAACTAACCTCAATGATACTAAAATTACACTGCTTTTTACTTCAATCTTTCATGTTTTACTTGCTATTTCTTTACAATTTGTGAAATTTAATAGCAATTTCTGAATGAAAATAGTTTCAAATTATTATTTATCATATAAGTGTAAAAAATACTTTACCCAAAAAAAAGCTGTTACATACATTTTTGGAATGACATGGTGAGTGATTCATGAAAGACTATTCATTTTTAGACGAACTATTCCTTTATTCCTATTCCTTAAATTTTGTCATCATTTACTCACCCTCATGTCATTTCAAACCTGTATGAGTTTCTTTCTTATATTGAACATAAAAGAAGATATGTTGAAGAATGCTGGTAATTAAACAGTTGATGGTTCCCATTGACTTCCACACTATTTCTTTCCCAACTAGGGAAAGTCAATGGGGATTGTGGCACGACACGACAAATCCCCGACAGAAAACTGCTGCTGCGTTCCATTTATGACGTATTGACACAAACTTCAAATGATTTTCAACTGTCGCTTTGACGCGTCCAGTGTACTATACAGACTTTAGCTGCTGCGGTGCAGACACGGTGTTACTCACGAATCAAGAAGAAACAAAGCAACCTCGGCGTCCGATCGCAGGCCTTCCGCTCCTTGAGTTCTCTCCAGCGCTGGAAAGCTGATTTGATATTTACACGGGTCCTACTTCTTGCCTTAAGCCTTCTTTTGTTCTGCAGACGTTTTCCTCTTTTGTTTTTTATCCGCCATCTATATCTTTCTGTCGCTCGGCTCGGCTAACGTCCGTCCTGTGCACTGAACTCTCTCTCCTCCACATCATGAGTAGACACGCCCCTTACTGATTGGCTACAAGTTTGTTTTGCTATTCGGGCCAAAACAGACCGAACTAGTTTTCTACAGATTTTTGAAAAATCGCTTACCCCACCTTTAAATATTGTGTTCCCACCTTAAGATGGTCAAAAAACATGTGTTTTCCTTTCACTGATTCATCATGTTGGGAGTGTTATGTCCTTGAGGTTAGGGTCAGGGTGAGGTCAGAGCCTTGCTGGGGTCGAGTGCCTCACATTTGATCTACTCAGGTCATTATAGGACTCAACCTGTGAGAAAATTACAGATGGTTATCAACAGTCCTTTCTGTCGCTCCTGAAACAGCATCAGTCAAAGACCTAAACATACAGGCCTACAGACACACACAAATAACTGCTGTTTGAACCACTGGTTGAAAAAAAGTAGCTTGTTACCAAAAAAATCTTTTTTTTTTCTTTCTCGAAAACGACAACAGAAGAATGTAGTTAATAGCATCTACTTTCTGTTAGTTTCTCACTAGCACTGGAACCGTCCAAATGTGTGAAGCACAATGACAAATAGCAGATATCAGAGTTCATTACATTAGCTGCCTTCAGTTTCCAGCTGATAAAGGAGGAAAACATGGATATTATGAGAATGATGATTGATTAGAGGATTATTATGGACTGAAAAATGTCTAAACAAACATTATGAATGGGAAAAACAGGGCTAGGTTACAACACTTTCTTCTCATCGTCTCTTTTTTTTGGCAAAGCGTCCCTTTTTGCTTGTTCTCCTTTGAACAAGCTGAATAAATTATGTACACTCTGACATCCATTACATCAGCTACATTAGAGGAAAAATGAAAGCAAGCAGATGCAAAAACGGCATTTCTGATTGTTCACTGAGGCTTAATTTTTCAGCACATCCTGAAATTAAAACAAATGGGGCAACATTTTTCATCAAGATTGATCGAATGTAAACATCTTTAACGTCAATTTGAATTCATCTGTCCAAATTTGTCAGCATCCATCCGGCAAAGGAGAAAAACCGAATGGAACGTATGAAATTCAAACCAAAAACCGTCACTTCTGGCCAGTGAAAAAGTCTGAATCAGAAGGGAAATATGCAAAGATTAATCACCTTTTACCAATGATCCATTGGTCAGCAAGTGATGAAATGTTAAATGTCTCCAAATCTGTTTTGATCTTGGACGGTCTATTTTCAGGATCACAACCTATTACTCAGAATTAATCTACAAATAGGTACATGTTATTCAGCATCAAATTTGGGCATGTTTATTTGTTAGCAGATTTATATGTATTTCCAATAGATCACATTCAGTGTAATTCATTCTTAGTGAATTCCATCTTTGTGCAGGTAAAATATAGGCACCTAAGTTGAACGATCTGATCCGTACCCATCTGAAATTCACTTTAAGAGAGATGAAACGATACTGTAAACCTCTGCTGACAGCAACTGGCTCATCATCCATCCCCTCTAAATCTCAGCCCTTGTTGTGTGTCTTAAATGATGAGGAAAAGGAAGACAAACAGGCAGGGGGGGGTTTACAAGTGTATGACCTGACCTCCTCTTCACTTTATCCAGCGTCCTGCCCCACTGCGACCCTGAAATTGGCGGTATTGGAGCTCGGCGGGGAGGACCGGGGGGTTTTAGTGAGAGGAACGGGCTCGGGAAAGCGAAACAGCAAATGCTTGTTTTTTTTTCCCTCTGTGAAAAAGAGGAGAGAAAAAAATCCTAATCTCACGCCGTCTGACGGGGGGCTTAAAAGCTCGATTGCTTTGCCGCTCACGTCCCGCTCCCATCATCTTCCCCTCTGCGTCTGAGAGAGAGGGAATCTGGGCGATGCAGGCACACACACACAAGCACACATATAGGCCTCCGCGGCAACTCAGTGGTGATGAATGACGTCCCCATCCCATTGGGTCCCTGTCGATGCATGTTCAAGTGGACAGGATTGAATTTAAGCATAGAAATGACAGACCATTTTTTTTGGCAGGGCCACATTACAAGAATGGGTTATGGTGACGAAGATTTCATGATTTATGGCATTACGGAGCGTTAGGAGGGATTTGTAGAGAAAAATCACAGAGTGAGAGAAAGAGAAAGCTTGAGTCATAAAAGGGATCAAATTGAATATCTGCAAACCTTCATTAAAAGGATGTCAGGATTCTTTCTATAGCGCTTTACACACTTACATTTCACGTTTGCATGCTTGTTTGCACGCCCGTGAAAACAAATTTACAGCAATGTCTGTAATTGAGCACGATTCAGGCCATACAGTGAAAAACTGCTTATTATGCATAAGTACTACACCATTTGAAACAATATTTTCTTTTTTCTCTCTCTCTTTTGTTTTAGATCACTAAACCAAAGAAAACAAATGGCATAATAATGTTTCACCACGCTAATTTGTCTTGTGGAGAGAATTCTCAGGAGAATGTGTAAATATATTCAAGAACATATCAATAAAATAAGGCAGTTTAATTTCCTAAAAATCTATGAAAATCATTAAGATTGAATACATAAATTGGACTGGGAATTACACAGGTTAATAATGTATCTGGAGTAATAACTGGACGAATCTCACAAAACATGTCCTGGGCACAATTAATCCCACAATCCATAAAATAATAACTGGACGAATCTCACAAAAACATGTCCAGGTCACAATGAAATGAAATTAAAATTAAATAAAATAAAATAAAATAAAAGTAAACTAAATAAGACTATAATATAAAAAATAAAATAAAATTTACTGTTGATTATATTTTACTGTGATTACACTCCTATATATATATATATATTGCAGAAATAAAATGAAATATTTTTGTAGGATCATCATATGATTTTTTGTTACTTTTTTGAAAGTAATTTTATACAAAAATACTGTAATATAATTGTTTTCTAAATCAGCATAAATTTAAAGGCAGTACAAAATACTATATGATTACATTTTATTATTATAGTAATGTGAATTACAATTTTTGCTTTACAGTAAAATCATTAAAGAATAATCATTATATAAAAAAATCGTAATCATACAATATTTACTACGATTTTGTAATTATTTTGATTTTGGGGGGAAATATTGCACCCTGGACCACAAAACCAGTCATAATGGTCAATTTTTCGAAATTTGAGATTTATACATCATCTGAAATAAATAAACCCCCCTGAATTAAATAAGTTTCCATTGAGTTTATGGTTTGTTAGGATGGACACTATTTGGCCAAGATACAATATTTGAACATTGTGAATATGATGGGTCAAAAAACATCAAAATATTGAGAAATCGCCCTTTAAGTGTCCAAATGAATTCGTCGCAATGCATTTACTAATCAAAAATTAAGTTAAAGGGGGTCATATGATGGTGCTAAAAAGAATATTATTTTGTGTGTTTGGTGTAATGAAGTGTGTTTATGCGGTTTAAGTTTCAAAAAACAATTTTTTTTCCACATAATGTACATTATTGTTGTTATTCTATGCCCCGCCTTTCTGAACCGCATCGATTTTTACAAAGATCATCGTTCTGAAAAAGCGAGGTGTGCTCTGATTGACTAGCTTCCAGTGCGTTGTGATTGGCCGAATACCTCAAGCGTGTGATGGAAATGTTACGCCCCTACCATATTGTGATGCCCTGTCCGGCCGGAGCGACGAGACAAAAACATTAAAACCCATTATAAACGAGGCCTTCGTTGCATCCAGTGGGGACATAATTACAGATTATAATGACTTATTACGTCTTTTTCAAACATAAACATAAAACCATGTCTGCATTTTTGATCGGAGAAATTGCAAACAACAAGTGCTACTCTACACTGCTCAAAACTCGCGTTTGAATCGTCAGTGGCAAATTCTTTAAATATAAAAAACGTACTTACAGTCTGTGAGACAGAACAGCCGACATTGTAGTCTACTCTACAAGGATCAGGAAACAGTCCTCCACAAAATGCACACATCTGAATATTTGGGTTAAAATGTTCTGGAACAGTGTTGTAAATACAACTTAAACACTGATTTCTAGTCGTGTCCTTTTGGAAGCCAAACAAAGTAGTTTCGCTTTCACAAACGAAACACACAGCGGGATGGGAGAGGATAGAGTGAGCGCAGGCCACGCGGTTCTAGAGTGAGCGGCGGCCGGTAGCCTACCGAGTGACGCCCGAGGGCAGCGGGCTAGAGTGAGTGGAGGCCGGCGGGCTTGAGATCAGAGTGCTTTGGATACAAATAAATTGATAAAAGAAGTCCACTGGAGAGATGAAGAGGTATCGCATTTGTCAGAATCTACCTGCTCCCATGCATCCCAGCCTGGGGCCATTTGTAAAATACAGGTTTTGAATGAAAACAGTGCTTTGTAAAGTCGCTTTAGACAGAAAGAGTTTGCCAAAAACATACATTTAAATGCAAATTTCAGTGATATGAAAAAATAAATGTATTTACATACACACATAGATAATTACAATACAAGCAGTTTTCCTGGTCAGGTGTCAATGCTCGAGATGTTGTTATCATTACTAGAGACAGACTGTTAAATATTTGTAAAATATTTTTAACACAGTAGTATCCATATTTACATTTATATAATTTATTTTATTATCAGTTCTTAATGATTGAATAAATCATAATAAATGAGTCAAATACATAGTAAATAAAAAATAAACATAAGTAAGGAAATAAATATAATTGCTCTGTTATTTATTTTTGAATGTATGGTAATAATAATTAGTATATTGTAATAATAAATTATTTATATTTCTTTCTGACAACAACAAAAACAACAAAATCAATAATAATAATAAAATCTACTACTAATAGACTCTTCTAAAACCAATAAATAATCAATCAATCAACAGATCAACATCCAAATCAACAATCAATCAACCATCAGTCAGTCAGTCAATATGATGCTGTTGTTAATTTATTTTAAATGTACTGTAATAATTTAAATAATAATAATATTTTATTTTAATAGCATGTAATAATAATACTAATAATAACAAAACATAAAAATAAATTAAGAACTGGGTTTAAGTAGGTATTAAAACCACAAAGGATTCAATATGAATAAAAACAAAAAACAAATAAAATAAATAAATAAATAAAAATAATTGTTAAGGAAATTATTGAATTATTTATTTATAGTAATAAATGCATTATGTAAACTATTATTACTTATTCTATTTAAAATCATCATCACCATAATATGTGATCACAAAGCATCAATTAATATTGATGTTTTTATTTATTATTATTGAAAAACTGTTATTGCTGTTGATGTCCTTCTTCAAAATGCAAGTTATGCATATGATAATCTGTATCTTTAGTAATATCAGTCGCTCTTGAATCATTACGACGGATGATGAGATTACACAATGGTGGTTCCTCGTCCTCCCCCATTCCTGCATAATTTCCCTTTGAATTGACAGAATATCTGAAGCAAAGTTACTTTGAGCTTCATGTAATTTAATAGAGCCCGGAGAGAGAATTTGATGTAGCGAAATGCTAGAAGCCTCACGGTTTTCAGCAGTGTCTACTACACACCTTCTCTCCCACTTTCCCTTTCATCTGTCATACGGTTCACATGCTGAAATCAAATCTGGAGATCTCACGGTGACACCCACTCTATTGTTCAATCTCTGGTACACGTCATCGGCTCACGGATGTGTCGGCGTGACGTGTTCAGGTGAAATTAAGAGTGATGTTACCGTGGTGGATCTGGGGTTTCTCCTTAACGCTCCTGATGCGAAAGCCCGCGGTTCTTGGCTCGTGAAATGTTCAGCTGTTGATACAGAGCTGAAAGAGATGCAATAGAAAGTGATTTTAACATAAAGGTCACATACAGTCACCTGATGCAGACAAGTACAGTGCATTAATTATGAATGTGACACATAATCTTTATGACAATTCCTTCGGTGTTAAAGAGGTACAAATGTAAAATGCAGTCGACTGCTTTAAACTTTTAGCCTTCGTATTGATATCAGACATCATTTGTGAGTAGTGAAAACCACCTGGAAATATCTCACGAATGGGAATAAGGATTCAAGGCTGGTGAAAAGAATAATCCAGCAAAGCGTTTCAAAAACATCAATGCGGCTTTGTTAAATTTTTTCAGCACGGTAGCCGAAATAACCCAGGTGCACGTCAAAGATCTTGCCGTCGTTCTAGCCATACACATCCAACAAATATGACTGAGCTTTTGTATGGATGGAAGCAGGCATTCCTCTATCTATCATTACCCATAAGCCTTTGAGAGGCTCTGATTTCAGAAACTCATTATTTTGAACGCTTCATAGCCAAGTGCCGATTTCTTTTAAGGTAGATTAATTTTATCAATATATAATGAGGGTCTTGATGTCAACTCAACAGGAAATGAAGATGTCAAGGCTGATTTTTCAGCAGCAGAGAAAAACTAATCTCTGATTTTATTTTATTGTCCCACTGGATGCGCAGCGGTCCTCCTTAGCCTTAAATCAAATCCTAGCGGCTCTGCGCAAGCGAATGAGCTTTGGGAGGGAATTAGACGGGACGTTCTCGCTCTTTAAGCCTACTGGGTAAAAGCTTGTTTGATTTCCATCGATTTCAGTGCTAGTTGTCAGCATGTTGTGACATGTAATCAATGTTCCTTGCCAAATTAATGATGAAAATCAGTAGGGTTGTGCGAAGCAAGCGGCAATTAGCTTGGCGTTCTCCGAGGTGGCTGAAGAGAGGTTCAAAAATTTCCAGGTTTTGGAAATGCAAATCAAATCTGACACACGGATTCCAGCAGATCAATCAAAAATCAATTTCACATGAGCGCTAAAGTTAAATTGCACCAATGAGACTTTGACCTCTCTCGAGAGAGACGAGCGCTAGTCTCCATCCTTATGCTGTTTGACTGAATAACCATCAAATCCTCCATTCTCGTCAGCGTTATAATAACTTGTCTTACACGACTCTCTTGACGTACCGCCATGTCTTTAGGCATCCGATATGCCGCTCGTGTTTAAAAAGGATTTAGCCGGAGAGAAGAATTTGATTAGATATATAACGCAGGATTACTTAATGTATGTCCATACCAAATAAGTTCAATTGTAATGTGTTTAGCAGTCTAATATGCAGAGGCTTATAGGCATCCTTGGCAACGTGACAGAACAGAAGGGACAAAATCCTCCTCGAAATGAAGTACCTGGAACACAATGTACATCACGTATTATTTACAGAAGATTACACATGTAGAGAGGTAGATCTTGGGTTATCAGCACACAGCAGAATTTTACTCGAAAAGGGAGAGGAAGAGAGCAAGAGAGAGAGAGAGAGAGAGAGAGAGAGAGAAATCATATTGCTTCTGGCTCTGCCCAAACAAGCGGGCTCATGGGAACTTCCCACTGCTGGTGAGTGGGCTGAAATGAAAAGCTAAGAGAGCACTTTATCTCATATAGAGAATGTCACGAGTCCAGAAACACAGTTAAGATTAAGGCTGAAACAACTGAAAATGCTATCACTCCAATTGTTTACTTGAAAGGTCACAAAGTGTTGCCAGGCCCCCGAAGAAATCTTTAATCCCAGTGAGAAGGAAAACTAGCCTGTCTGAAGATTACAGTACACCTGCAAAAGTTTGTCAGAGACGTTATCAAACTAATACCAAGGTGCTGCATATTTAACTAATACCAAAGTGCTGCATGTTTAATATGAACTACTAAATCATAAAAAATAATAATGATCTGACAACAAACAGGAATGTACGGCCTTACTTTTCGAAAAAATTAGAAGGTAAGTTATCATCATTCACAAACTAGCTTGTCAAGCTATACTTTATTTAAAGTCAAACTGCTCTTTTGAAAAAAAATAGTTAGCTACACTACAAGCTAACAAAAAGTAATGGTGAATTGCTTTTCTTAACCTGTTCATTTACATGATTAGTTTGAATGAAATAATTCACTTGAATATGAATATGAGGCAGAGAATCATTTAAAAAGACCCGATTCACTTGAATGAATCACAAATTTTAATACTACAGAGAGTCGTTTCGAATCTTTTTCAGCAGAATCAAAAACAAGATATTTTGAATATATTAGAAATAAGCTCTAAGTTATGTATGAATTCATTAACTCTTGGAATGACATGAGAGTGAGTAAATTAAACCAAAATTGTATTGCTAGGTAAACTATTCCTTCAAGGACCTTGTCAATCATCATTTGGAGAAAATAAGTTAGTTGTATTGAAACCAGAGAGGACTATTTAGAACAAACTGAATCACTAGAATGAATCAGACTTTACAACATTACATATTTGAGAAAGTGCATTTAAAACGAATGATTACTATCGTGATTATATAAATTCACAACTTATATATGTGACTCTGGACAACAAAACCAGTCATAAGGGTAATTTATTTGAAACTGATATGTACAGTGGGGAAAAAAAGTATTTAATCAGCCACCAATTGTGCAAGTTCTCCAAATTAAAAAGATGAGAGAGGCCTGTAAATTTCATCATAGGTATACCTCAACTATGAGAGACAAAATGAGAAAAAAAATCCAGAAAATCACATTGTAGGATTTTTAAAGAATTTATTTGCAAATTATGGTGGAAAATAAGTATTTGGTCAATAACAAAATTTCATCTCAATACTTTGTTATATACCCTTTGAGGGCAATGACAGAGGTCAAACGTTTTCTGAAAGTCTTCACAAGGTTTTCACACACTACACTGTTGCTGGTATTTTGGCCCATACCTCCATGCAGATCTCCTCTAGAGCAATAGTTAGTAATGTTTTGGGGCTGTCGCTGGGCAACATGGAGTTTCAGCTCCCTCCATATATTTTCTATAGGATTGAGGTCTGGAGACTGTCTAGGCCACTCCAGGACCTTGAAATGCTTCTTACGAAGCCATTCCTTCGTTGCCCGGGCGGTGTGTTTGGCATCATTGTCATGCTGAAAGACCCAGCAACGTTTCATCTTCAATGCCCTTGCTGATGGAAGGAGGTTTTCACCCAAAATCTCACGATACATGGCCCCCATTCATTCTTTCGTTTACACGGAACAGTCGTCCTGGTCCCTTTGCAGAAAAACAGCCCCAAAGCATGATGTTGCCACCCCCATGCTTCACAGTAGGTATAGTGTTCTTTGGATGCAACTCAGCATTCTTCTCCAAACACGACAAGTTGAGTTTTTACCAAAAAGTTATATTTTGGTTTCATTTGACCATATGACATTCTCCCAATCCTCTTTTGGATCATCCAAAGGATCTCTAGCAAACTTCAGACGGGCCTGGATATGTACTGGCTTAAGCAGGGGGACACGTTTGGCACTGCAGGATTTGAGTCCCTGGACGCGCAGTGTGTTACTGATGGTAGCCTATGTTACTTTGGTCCCAGCCCTCTGCAGGTCATTCACTAGGTCCCCACGTGTGGTTCTGGGATCATTTTGACCACACGGGGTGAGATCTTGCGTGGAGCCAGATCGAGGGAGATTATCAGTGGTCTTGTATCTCTTCCATTTTCTAATAATTGCTCCCACAGTTGAGTTCTTCACACCAAGCTGCTTACCTATAGCAGATTCAGTCTTCCCAGCCTGGTGAAGGTCTACAATTTTGTTTCTGGTGTCACCTTTGACAGCTCTTTGGTCTTGGCCACGTGGAGTTTGGAGTGTGACTGTTTGAGGTGTGGACAGGTGTCTTTTATACTGATAACGAGTTCAAACAGATGCATTAATACAGGTAACCAGTGGAGGACAGAGGAGCCTCTAAAAAGAAGAAGTTACAGGTCTGTGAGAGCCAGAAATCGTGCTTGTTTGTAGGTGACCAAATACTATTTTACCGAGGAATTTACCAATTAAAAATCCTACAATGTGATTTTCTAGATTTTTTTTCCTCATTTTGTCTCTCATAGTTGAAGTATACATATGATGAAAATTACAGGCCTACTCTCATCTTTTTAAGTGGCGAGAACGTGCAAATGGGTGGTGACTAAATACTTTTTGCCCCACGTGATTAGATCCGGTGAAAAGCTGAATGAATAAAGCTTTCCACACACACACCCACCACCACACACATACCCTACCGCTCAAGAGTTTGGGATCAGTAAGACTTGTGATGTTTTTTAAAGAAGTCTCTTGTGCTCACCAAGGCTGAATTTATTTAAACAAAATACAGAAAAAACGTAATATTGTGAAGTATTATTACAATTTAAAATAATGATTTTCTATTTTAATATACTTTAAAAATATAATTTACTCCTGTGATGCAAAGCTGAATTTACAGCAGCCATTACTCCAGTCTTCAGTGTCACATGGTCTTTCAGAAATAATTTTAATATGCTGATTTATTATTAATGTTGGAAATAGTTTTTGCTACTTAATATTTTTTTTGGAACCTGTGATACATTTTCCAGGATTCTTTCATTAATAAAAAGTTAAAAAGAACAGCACTTATTTGAAATAGAAATCTTTTCTAACAATATAAACTACCGTTCAAAAGTTTGGGGTCAGTAAATTTTATTCTTTCTTTCTTTTTTTAAAGAAATTAATACATTTAATCAGCAAGGATGCATTAAATTGATAAGGCAGTGATTAGCAAAATCATTTGTATTGTTATAAAAGATTTATTTTTCAAATAAATGCTGTTTTGAACTTTATTCATCAAAGAATCATGAAAAAAAAGTATTATGGTTTCCACACAAATATTGTGCAGCACAACTGTTTCCAACATTGATAATTCTAATAATAAATCAGCATATTAGAAATGATTTCTGAAGGATCATGTGACATTTAAAACGGGATCGATGGCTGCTGAAAATTCAGCTTTGCAACACAGAAATAAATTATATTTTAAAGGAATTAAAATAGAAACCAGTTATTTTAATTGTAATGATATTTCACAATTTTACTGTTTTTAATTTTTGATCAAATAAATGCAGCCTCGATGGTAAGAGACTTGTTTTTTTTTCTTTAAAAAATGGCATTACCAAATTCCTGATCCCAAACTTTTGAGCAGTAGTGTATATATGGTTTGATACAACTATTGGAAAATCTAGAATCAAAATTGAGAAAATCGCCTTTAAAGTTGTCCAAATGAAGTACTTAGCAATGCATATTACTAATCAAAAATAAGGTTTTGATATATTTACGGTAGGAAATTTACAAAATGTCTTCATGGAACATGACCTTTACTTAATATCCTAATTATTTTTTGCATAAAAGAAAAATCGATAATTCTGACCCATACAATGTATTGTTGGCTATTGCTACAAATATACCCCAGTGACCTAAGACTGCTTTTGTGCTCCAGGGTCACATATAGTAGAGAGACCATTTAGGATGAACCCATTTACTGGAATGAATCAAACATCAGACAACTGATTCACTGATTCAATATACTGATTCATCAGAATGCTTCAGATATTTAAACACTACTATGTGAGAAAATACATTTAGGACAAAGTGATTCACTAAAAGGATTCTTATACATCAATGTTAGACATGATTCACTAGAATAATTCAGATATTGCAATTCTAGATATGAGAGAGAGGAGATTTAAGACAAAACTAATTAACAAGAATGAATTGCATTTTCCAGCTATACATTTGATTGAAAAGATAGTGAATTAGTAAAGGTTTGTGAGCATTACATGACATTACAAGCCAATTTGACATTACTAACATCTGCCATGCTGCACTGTTATGACAGCAACTGAACTATTGTCACACCACTGAAAAATATTGTGACGTTAGCAGCATGACTACTTTTAGTCAGTTACTTTTAGTTACTACACTGCAAACCATGCCAAGTTGCTCTGTAATGGAGCCATGTTTTCACATTTGGTTTGACTGCTTGGCCGAAACCCAGTTTCGATTGCACCCACCTCCCCTGCAGGTCTCTTTTCACATTATATGATTTGGCTTCAAACCGCGGTACATTTGCGTCATCGATGTACCATCGTGAGTACTAGCAGCAGCTGTTTACCACTGCCTACTCAGAGGGAGAAGGCGTCAAAAATGTTTTTTATTCATGTAAATCATCTGGGAAATGATGATTGTGTGCCAGTCCAACAAATGAAACATTATTAATAGCAGTTCACTTCTACAAATCAGGCTGGATTGCTTGCATTGCATACCAGTTGCTACTGAGTTCCTCATGAACTGCACACTAATGCCCTGTTTTCAAGCATACTCAGGCTTGGTGCACACTTGAGTTCTTAAAATGAGTTTCACAACAGCAAAATGAACTGAACTCTGATGTCAAACTTACAAAAAAACTCCAAACGCCTCAACACAAGAGGTCAAAACTCACCCAAAAATGAAAATTCTCTAAAAATGCTCAAATTCTCTCTTTACAAACCTTCTACGTTCTGATTAATAAATGAATGAATGAATGAATAATGAATGAATGAAATTAAATCTGTGGAATATGGGGGGAAAAAGATATTTGGAGTATTGTTTATAATTATTTTTGTAAATTGAAAGTCAACGGGGTCCTAAACAACAATGGACCCTTCTGACTTTTGAAAAAAGTGTGACAAGAGGCCATAAATAAATACATTTAAAAATAAATCAAATTCACCCCCCCCCCTTCTTTTTCTCCAAACAATGAAAGTCAATGTTGTTCTGACTGACTTTTATTGTACAGACAAAAATAGTTAAATATTATTCAAAATACCTATTTTTTGTGTTGCACGGAAGAATAATTTTGGGGTTTTGGATCCCACTGACATTCATTACACAAATAAAAATAGTTAAACATCATTTGTTTTGTTTTTATTTTTATAATTTATTTTGTTACACAGAAGAAAGTAAGTCATTCATTTCGAATCAATATGAAATGAGTAAATGACGACATCATTTAAAATTTTCGTTAATCTATTTCTTTAAGGTGCCTGTTACATTCTATGTTTTTTCACATCCAATAATGCTAAACTCCATCAATGCATCAATCAACTCCCTTAATTGGTCTTAAATTCTATGGTTTATATCTGTAATTCATGAAATTAAATTTTCCACCAGGACGCATTAAGTTCCGTCAAATTTAGCTGCAATTAGATTGGCATCAACGGGCACCATAATTCTACTAATTTGGAGGGAAAAAGAGAGCTTTGTGTTTTTGGCTGTGTCAGCACTTTTGAGTTACGGCTTCTTTTTTTTTTTCTTCTTTTCTCACAGGGTGCCTCATTTAGCCTGCTTGATTGTATAAGGCCCTGGGAACCCTCGGTCCATTTAACCGTTCTGATTTTTCAGTGCATAAACCACAGGACAACTCCACTAATAAGGTATTCAGTCAAAGTGCATACACTTACTGACTGACGAACACACACGACCTGCTAATGTGCGTGATATTGCATCCAAGTTCCCTGACCTGATTTGAATATGAATTACCTGAGCTGAAACGGGTCACGGGATGGGCAGGAAGGCATGCGTCCGCTTTAGGGATTGATATACGTATTTAGATGCAGGTGCATTATGAGAGGGTAGGTGATGATGTATATAGAGTCATTACTACACAATAAGGATGGTCTGATGCTCATAACAACTTCTGTGAAACATATGAGAAGACAATTTTATGATTAAATCATTAATATTATGAGCAAATTGATACTTTACTGTCACGTCAAGACTCGATCTCGGCTACATCAGCATCTCAGAAAAATGCTGCAGGGAAAAACAATCAGACATCTTAAGAAAAGAGATAAGCAATCAGTTGATGAAATAAAGGAAATCATGATGTGATGCCAAAGAACAAGATAAAAGAGGGTTGATCTAAAGAAAAAGGAGAGATAGATTGCGCAGGCCGATGGCCGAGGGCAAAAACTGTCAAAATAAGACCTTTAACTGCAGGCTGCCAAAACAACTTAAAAACACTCTGACATCTCTCGCCAGGACTGAAAGGAAAGCTTTAGTACAAATAGCATTGCTTTACACACCTCATGAATCAGACAATCACAGTTTCATCTCTGTTGTTGGTAAACAGAACCCCCCACAAGTGCACATCTTGCAGTTTTTAATATTATAACTATATATTTTGGAATATCTTGAAAATTAGTTTTTTGCTGGTAATAAATGCAATAATAAATTGCTGGTAATAAATAAAAGATAGCTATAACAAATGTCCTTGTTTATAATAATTATTAAAGGTTAATAGTGTAATTTCGGCACCACCACTCACCATATGGAATTACAAAAATAATTGTGTTGCAATTTTGATGTTTTCCTGTGAAAATATCTAAACAGTCTTTAAACAAAAATTCACTTGAAAAAATGAATTGCTTTTTAAGCAAACTAGGTCTGATAACAAAAATGAATGGTGTGTTGGGTGATATTTTCACAGCAGTGATAGAAATTAAGCTTTTCCAATCAATTTTAATTGATTTGTAACTTTTATGGACATTTTTAAGCCATTTTGCTTCTAAAAGTGTGCATCATCTTTTAAGTCAAATTCTTACATTTAATCAGTCAATTATAATTATAATACATTTAGACTGTTACTAAACAAATGAAATCAGTATCAATAAAATTCATCTTTGCAGAAGTTGCATATGAAGTGGCATTTAGATGTAGGCTATTTACACATTGATAATGCAGCTTAGAGGGACATGGAATGCTTTAGCCTGCAGTTAAAATGCATAAGTAATGTTTTGATATTTTAAACATGAAATGTTTAATACGATCTTTGAAATTTTTACAAAAATGAAAAGAATGTTTGGAATTATTTTTGTTGGCGAAATAGTGCAAAAACAACCAATATGCTGTCTAAAATGTAAGTCTCTTGATAGTAACTTATTCTTTATTGAACTGTTGTTTAAAATCAATATTACATTTGTAACATGCTGATTTTTTAAGAAGAAACGGCACTCTTCCTGTGATATTGATTAACTATATGAATTGATATAACTATATGAATTGATATAACTATATGAATATATACATTTTCTGCCCCCTTATCTTGAATTATGGGATCATGCTTAATGCATATTAATAGACTGAATCATGCAGTGAAAGATCGCACTCTAAATGCGCACGCGCACTAAAGCCTGTGTGTGTTGGTCTAACCAGACTTCATCACGTCGCGTATGCACGCCTCTGTAGGTGTGTTTTGTTTGGTTTTTGCAATATACTTGATAATGTGATGTCTCACGAGTTCAGTATTTGCACTAAACATGCGCAGATTTGGCTCGTATGAACTTCCCCAAGAAATGAATGAGTGAACATAATTTAAGAAAAGTAACCTGCCAAATTGGCTAGTGATTTGACAGCGTTACCCGCCACAGCTGATTTTTACCTGCATTTGGCGGGTTGGCGGGTGTTAATTTCAAACCCTGCTCATGTCTATAAAACTGGAATACTGAAAAAAAGCAAACGTTTATGGCTAGATTAATACTGAAATTCATTCAAAAAAATTTTGACAGATTTTTGTCATAACAAATTATGATTTTAAATGTGCATCAGAACAGATTTGGATACATTTTAGCATTACATCACTTCTTCAGCAATGAATCCATTGCAGTGAATGGGTGCCGTCAGAATGCGAGTCCAAACACTGATAAAAACATCACAATAATCCAAAGTTATTCCATATAACGCGGTCCATTAATTATCATACGTAAAGTGGAAAAGATACAGTTACCTCTGTATAAACAAATTGATCATTAAAATGTTTTTAACTTCAGACTGGCTAAAATCCGAGTTCTCTATCCATAACATTGCTTTCTTCAGTGAAAAAGTCAGATGAGTCAGAAAAGAAATGCACAGATCAAGCACTGTTTACAAAAGAAAACAGCTCTGAACAAATATGTGGGTGGATTTTGATGTGCGAGACACTGGGGTTGGACCTTGGACATTAATATGAATTAGGCTCCCGAAGAATTGTGACCGAATAATGTTTCAAGTTAAAGGTGTCATATGATGCGATTTCAAGTTTCCTTTCTCTTTGGAGTGTTACAAGCTGATTGTGAATAGATAAGATTCCTGAAGTTGCAAAGACTAAAGTCTCCAACCCAAAGAGATATTCTTTATAAAATGTAACCCTATCGTGTAAAAAGACAAGTCATTATAATCCGTAATTATGTCCCCACTGGATGCAACAAATGCCTCGTTTGTAATGGGTTTTGTCTTGTCGCTCCGGGACACGGCATCACAATATGGTAAGGGGCGTAACATTTCTGTCACACCCTTGAGGTATTCGGCCAATCACAACAAACTGGACAGCTGGCCTATCAGAGCACACCTCGGTTTTCAGACCGATGAGCTTGTAAAAATCGACGCGTTTCAGAAAGGCAGGGTTAGAGGAGAAACAATAATGTACAGTGTTTGGAAAATAATGTGTTTTTTTAACTTAACCGCATAAGCACATATCATATACGCCAAATACACCAAATAATTTTTTTTAGCAACATCATATGACCCCTTCAAAAAAAAAACTTAATGGATGGATTTGTTTCTTGCCGTGTTTAATTGATGGACTGGAGTCATGTGGATTTTTTGTGGATTATTGTGATGTTTTTTATTCAGCTGTTTGGACTCTCATTCTGAGGCACCCATTCACTGCAGAGGATCCACTGGTACATTGATTAATGCTTAAATGTTCTCCAACCCTGTTCCGAGGAAGAATACACTCAGCTCCTTTTGTATACCTAGGGTGAAGTACATGTTCATCAAATTTTCATGTTTAGGTGAACTATTCCTTTAATTGAGCAGTTGATCTTGTCAAAGTTGCTATAGTACACATAAGGAGACGGATTTCATAATCCAATAAAAGTGACAATTTCACAAAAACGGTACTCCCTATTTGACCTGAGACTGACCGTGTCTGCATGCTGGACAATTATACTTACCTGAAAATCCAAAACGCATTGCCAAAATAATTTGTCTTCAGACGGACATAGAATGCTAATGATCCACTGGAAATACACATAGTTTCATAGTTTCAGAGAGGGAAATAAAGAGCCCTGGAAATGTCTGATAAGGTTCTATAATAACAATGACAACAGTTTTGGGAAGCTCATTAATTGAGAGTCTCAAAGTAATTGCTTTACATCCTGCGGGCTGACGCCATCGTTAATGCGGAGAGCTGTCAAACTGACAAACAGCAAGTTGTGGAATATGGATTTTTTGTGTGTTTTTGTGTTAATAACCATTATCAGAGTGTTGCCGAGGGAAACTGTCAAGATGGCACCCGTGATAAAACGCCAACACGTGACAGAAACACCTGCCTGCGAGAAGGGCTTCTTTTATTGGGAGTGCACTGCTACAACTTCCCAAGGTTTTTTTATTTAGCTCACCCTAAAATGAGAGCCATGTGATTGTGAAATAATAATAATAATAATAATACCACTAATAAAATAAGCTGGAATAGGTCCTAGGTCCTACACTTTGCAGGCTTATTCATTAAACATTTATGTAAGCTGCCATACAACCTTTCCCTCCAAAAACAGATGGACAGTTTCATTATTAACATCGTAAACACTGAACACATTTTACACAAGTTTACAGCTTTATATTTTAAAATATTATAAAAATGTATAGATACATGGAAATTGATTATTTTAAAATGTTTTTTCAATAAAATAAATATTAATAATATATCATGTAAAATACTAATAATATACTATGATAAAAATATACTAAATAATAGTATAATTAAAATATATGTATAATACTGTGTCCAGTATTAGGACGTACAGTACATAGGTGCAGTAGATTTCTAGGCAATAACATTTTTTTTCTAAGATAGAAAAATAATTTATTAAGAAATATTACAAATACTTCCTTTCTCTGAACCAAAATATGTATTTCTAGGAATATAGTTTGTCTAACTGGTGCTCAAGCTAGTTGTTACTTAGATCACTTACAATAATGTTAGCCAAGTGTGTCGATAATTAAGATAAAAAAAAGTTTAAATGTCTGATGTTGAATATAATTTATTTCTGAAGGTCTCCTGTATATTATCATAGAAATACATCCTTGAATTACAACACAAGCATACTCAATTATCAGAAGTTACAGAGTTCATAAGGTACTGAAATTTCTGAGACCGCAGAAAACGCTTTCCCAGAAACCCTCCCTCTGAGATACGACAACACTCAAGGGCATAGAGTATAACTGTATAACATTCTTGGGTTTTCTGGAAATTTTATACACAGCCACTCTCTATTTGCCCTTGTCTCTAAGATCTCAAATTAAAACAAAGTGCTCAGTCAAAACAAGGCGAAGCGAACAATTCCACTGTCATAAGGAAACAGTCTAATGCCATTCTATTCTCAGACGTTTCCTTCACGTCTCTCTCAAACCCCAGACACCAGGTGTTGTGGAGGCAAACCGGAGAATGCAAATAGGCCCAACAAATGCGGTGGATGTGAGCGTTCACCATTTGTCATGGAATATGTTCATTACCCACTGCTCTGGACCTAAAATTAGTGTCAGAACAAGACATCCTCACTGGGTGATGAATTTATTAGCCACACGTGTTGCGAGCTTTCAGATTGAAGGCACAGATACCTCCTTTGCCCCCCTCATTCCCTCCATTCATCCCTCCTCTCCACCTTCCGCAACGTCCTTCACATCTCTATGCCTCCGTTCTGTATTTTCTATAGAGAAATATTAGTCAACAGTGAAGTCCCGACCACACAGCAAAGGACACCACCCACCAGATGGTGCGCTAATATTGCTCTACGCATCAAGGTGTTTCATCTCATAATCCAAGGAGGAATATCCGGCTCTCTGTACCATCCCTCTCTCACCTTGTCTCTGTGCAAAATAAAACTAAATAAAACAGCTCATTGTGAGTTGAGATAGAAGGGCCTGATACACCTGTAAGCTTTATTATTTAAATATTTCTTTATTTAATAAATAATTATAAATACATCGTATTTTTAAATACATTTTTAAATCACACCTGACACACACATATCAGATAAATAGAGATATACTGTATATATATATAATATATCTACACATACTTCTTTGTCAATACATGTTATTTAGCTTTTTATTTAGTTTAACTTTTAAATTAAGTTTAAAAACTTAATAATAATAAATAAAAACAATCAGACATTTAAAATAATAAAAATGAAAACAGAAAATAAATAACAAGTAATTCCAATATTCATTAAACTATTAATAGTATCTCAATGATGCTAAAATAACACATAAAACACTATATATGAACACGTTGATGTTTATAAATGCACTGATGCTGTTAAAACAGAATTTAAAAAAGTTAAAATCTCAAAAAATAAAAATTAAAAGTATTTTGTTCATTAGGGGCCAAGCACCGAAGGTGCAATGGCACCTATTGTACCCATTGACATTCTTTTTCTTCTTCTTTCCGCTCTGGAAGTCTATGGCAGCCATAGAACCGCTTGCGGGAAAGTTATAAAATTTGGCACACCGCTAGAGGACAGTCTCAACATTAATTACCAGGTGACCAGACCAAGGTGGCGTAGTCACCTCTTGAAACCATTGCCGTTATTAGGGGCCAAGCACCGAAGTTCTTCTTCTTCCGCCCAGTCTATGGCAGGCCCATAGAACCGCTTGCGGGGAAGAAGTTGTGAAATTTGGCACACTGTTAGAGGACAGTCCTCACATTATTATTTAGTGACAAGCACCAAAGTGCGTAGTCACCCAGTTGAAACCATTGCGTTATTTAGGGGCCAAAGCACAGAAGGTCTTCTTCTTCCACTCTGGAAGTCTACAGCAGCCATAGAGCCGCTTGCGGGAAAGTTATGAAATTTGGTACACATATAGAGGACAGTCTCAACATTAACCATAGTTAACCATTTAGTTTGGAGTCTCTAACTCAAACCCTCTAGTGCCAACAACAGCTCAAAGTTGCACTCTTGTTTATGCTAATAACTTTTGAACCATAATGCACAAAATTAAAATTATTTTTTCCTCGAAATCCTTGGCTCATGCCAAATGCCAAAATGCATATGAGGCTGTATCTCTGCAAAGCTTCGACGTATTTGCACCAAACTTTGTATGTGCCATTGTCACCTCACACTGACTATGCCACATAAGTTTGGTAACAGCACCACCTATTGGTCATGAGTAATAAACCATTGATTTATTATTAATTTTGAAATTTCCAAAAATGCTAATAACTTTTGATTGCATTAGTCTATTGCAATGAAACTTGTCTCAAAATATTCCTTGGCTTATGCCGACAACAGACATTCCAATTTTCTCTTAGCAAATATGAACTGCCTGTCGGCCATTTTAATTTATGCTGTAAACCTACTTTTTCAAACTCCTCCTCAAGCCTTGGTCCGATTTTCACCAAAATCGAGTCAAATCATCTTCAGACTGTGCTGACAAAATTTTATGGATTTCGTGTCGATAGACGAAACCGTTTTCGTACAGCGCTGCTACAAATTATAGGCATGGTGCCAAAATGACTCTAAGGCTATATCTCTTCAAAGCTTTGACATAATGACAACAAACTTCGTGTGTGCCATTGTCACCTCATACAGAACACACCAAAATTATTTGATTACAGCGCTACCTGTTGGTCAAAAGGGATAAGCCATTTAATCATATTACTAGTGGTTGTATTTATGATTTTTCAGCTATTTCAATTACAATCATCCTAAAATTGCTTTTATTACTCATTGTTGCATTTGGTCGGATGCTCCATGCCATGCTTAGCTCCTCAATTTGCCTCTGGAGTGCTTGGCCCCGTGATTGCTGCTTGCAGCTATATTTATGTCTGTATTTGCCATTATTTTTATTTTTCCAAAAACATTCAAAATTTTACTTAAAATATTTTTTTCTAACCTTGCAAGTGTCTATGAAAGTTATAATTCTTTGACAAGAATGTCCTTCAAATACAATAATATTGAGTGAAAAGAAAAAGGAGAATAAGGTCAAGCCTGTGTAATAATATCAGAAAAATGAAATATATTCACTAACATATAAATACACACTCACAAACACAAACATGGGAAACTTCATTCACAACAATCAAACATGCCCGTCTTTGCTTTCCTGTATATCATGTGTGACAAGTACTGTCCCTCAGCAAACGTCTCCAATAAACACAAAGTCAAGCCACCCAGATTGACAGTCACATGAAGGCGGACGTCCCACCTCCTCACTTTGGCCCTTTCGCTAATGATATCTACGACCTATGAGGGCACGTTCTCACCTGCTTCCTACTACATCACACACCCACCAGCCACACTAATCAACGTTCCCGCATCCTCGTGCCCACCCACTGATGTCTGCACACAGATTCAGAGAAAAAATGTGACCGAAGTCAGCGAAGAAAGAAAAAGTAAAAGGGAGGAAAATATGGCATTTTTTTATTAATATGGAGTCTGCACCCACACTGTAAAAGATTGTAAAAAAATATGTATAATAATAATAATAATAATAAATAAACAAATATAAAATCGAGGATTGGGAAATGTCCACAAGCTGGGATTCAAACTCAGGACGCCGACAGGGCTATTGGCACCAACGATTTCTTTGCCAACAACATGCACCAATGAGACTAGGAATGTATATTTAAAAAAGTATAGAGCATCTTTCAAGTCAACTTTAAGAAATTAAAACACCACAACGAAGCAGTTATACCAAGAATTATCTTTGTACTCTACTGACAAAAAAGTAACATTATACTGTGATTTCCAGAGGGAAATCGAGGTTCTTCTTGAAATTGACCCTTCCCTAATTCTCCAAGATATAGTATGTGAACATTTTCCCAAAGTTAATGTTAACCGTTACACTTAGCTGAAATAACAAGACAGTTTATCTGTGTTTTTCCTTGGTTCTTGGCAACAGTTTCCCTCCTCAGTGATTGTTTTTGTTCCTTTTACTCTATTCCTGTCTCTTCGTTAATTATTAAAAGCCCATATCCAATATCAGGGAGCAAATAACCACACAAACTCTGTGTCACTTTCCTGAGCACTTGGGCCAACTAAGGTGTGCAAACTTCTTCGTCCGTCTCGGATGTTTTTAAGGCCTGAGAATGGACATGCACATGCAAAAATCATTAACTTAGCAGCTCTGGGGCTTATCGGGAAGAAGTTTCTTGTATGAAGAATCAATTGAAACGTATTGCTGGCCAGGCTTCGGTAATAGTTTTCACCTTGAGTAAGTTCATGAGGATGTGCTTCGTTGTAGCAGTGACTGCACAAGTTCTTACATGTGTTTAATTTCGAAGACTTCCCAGAATCCTCTCGGGAGTCCGGAGCATGCGAAATAGGCCCAAGAAAGCTGGCTGTAGGCTCAATTGTCTCGTAATTAATTCATTTATAATCACCAAGCATGGTTGTATGATCCAGTAAAGTGGCTATTAATTACTAGAGCCTCTTTTTGAGGAAGAGAACAATGGTCTATCTGAGGAGGGTAGCTTTTAGGGGGTCAAGTATTTTTGGACGACCATCAGACCATTAAGTGATGTCTATCTCATTGCCTGTTGGAACATTCAAACAAATAAATCTACATCTGACCCCACCATACCTTCAAAAGAAAGGCTCCGCTGGCTGGTATTATTGCAGTGGAGATGTACAGCATTGTGATTTTACACTAAGTGATGACACACACACACACACACACACACACACACACACACACACTGAGATCAGAGCACACCATTTTCTTCATTCATTTCATGACATGTCAGAGCCTGTGCGTTGCGCTACTTTCATATATTCCCGCTGAGAACCCTTCTCCCTCCATTCCGTGGTGGGAGATGCTCCTCAATGACTTCTTTCACACCTTTCGCCCTCTTGTCACTGTGTGAATGCCAGTCGGGCTCGGCCATTTCCACAGACCTTTATCTGGATGGCACAAAGTACGTTTTGCGTGGGTGTCTTTTGTCCTCTGCCGGTTGAATGGCTCTTTTTGATTTGTCCTTACAATCTCCAGTGCAAAAGAGATGGCTTTTCTGCTTCGGAGCCTTCGTCAGTGTGGAAAGAGGCAACAGCCCACCAGTTGGGTCCACCGCACCTGCAACACCTTAAATTAAAGTTCTATAAATCTAAGCTGGAGTCAAGACCAAACTGTTAATGACTTTGAAAAATTGAATCTGAGACTGAAGTCCAACAGAATTGCTGAAAGTCAACCAAATATGAATCAAAGGAATAGTTTATAAAAAAAATTGTCATCATTTGCTCACCCTCTTTCATTCCAAATCTATCAATCAATCAATCAATCAATCAATCAATCAATCAATCAATCAATCAATCACAATCAATCAGTCAGTCAGTCAGTCAGTCAGTCAGTCAGTCAGTCAGTCATTCAGTCAGTCCGTCCATCCATCCGTCCATGAAAGAAAGTATTATTTTGTTGATCTCCCCATAGGGATTATGTTGAAAATAAGCAACTTTGCAAGTACATGGCAACCCTAATTTAACAGTCTGTTAATAGTCTACTAATACTCTAATGAGAGTTAGTTGACATATAGTTGCAAAGTAACGGATAGGTCTGTCATGCAGCTCTCTGAGAGTTTTAGCATGGTAATATACGTACATGGCAATGTTAATGTGTTGAGTACCGAGATTTGCTACTGCCAATAAATCCACAGACATGCTGCTGTGAGCATTTAGGAAATACTGCTGCTGCACATGTAACATATGAAATAAACTCGATACATAACATATATGACATTACCCTCTTAGCAGATCTTTACAGGTGGAGCTGGGGAAGGTGAAGGGTTTCTGAAGCAAGCTGCATCTGCTACAGCAAGCTCTAGCCAAGTATTTAAAATTTGAGCAGCAAGCTCATTTCTTCTTCCTCGACTCTGCAAAAGACAAACCAATCAGCTGCGCCATGTGAATAATCATGTGAATATATCCATTTGAGTTAGAACTTATCGACCTGCGCCATCTAGAGTTTCATGACATAACTTTGTATTTAGTAGAATGTCTAAAGTGGACTATCGAAATAAACCTGGATGTACTATTCGAGGGGGCTGCAAAAGGGTTCTGGGACATCCAAGCAGAAGCTCAGAGGAAACTACTGTAAAAATGTATAAAAAAATAATAGATTTTTACTTATGAAAGGACTTTGAGAATTGACACAGCTCTGAGTCCTCTGAGCTCTGCATTGAGGAACACTTGAAATTCACAAGCAATCTTGTTACGGGGCTGTTTTAGCACTCGCCTTCAGCCATGCAACATCAAGGATGTACCACACAAGTGCTTGCATGACAGGCTACATTAGGATCTACATCTACATCATCTTTTGAAGCAATTCTGCATCATGAAATTCTGTCTCGCAATCCACGACTGAACTCAAAGCTAAAACAGCGTTAATTCCAGTCGACTTGACGGAAGCGAGCGAACAAGCTTCTTTATTCCAGACCCAATTTAAGAAGACGATGGCTCTGCGGTTGAGGGAGAAGTCTAACATTGAATCTTCCATGCTTACTGTCTGCAGGAAAAGAGGCTTTTTAAAGAGGACCAGACAGCAATCTTCTCTGCCCCCAGTGAGCAGTAGAGGACAGGATCAGACTTTATATAGATTGTAATTGTTTCTCCACCTTCCATCTCTTTTTTCTTTTTGGGCCGGATTCAATGGCACAAGGTCATTGCTCTTAGGCAGCTCCAAACCTGCATTATTGTTTCCCCAGGTCACAGGGGCTGACATGTATCACAGCTATTATTCCTCGCTAACAAATGGCTGTCTGCCGCTTTGATGTATGGCTCCCTTTTTGAGCCGCTTCCATAATACCCTTGACAGATATTTTCTTCTCTTTTCATGACGATTCATCTTCTTTTTTCGTTTTCTTTTCTTTTCCGTCCTCTTCCTTTTAAATCTGGAAATTTTATGATGGCATCGTGATGGATAATTGCAGTTTTGACAAAGAGTCACACACAATGCACATTGATGTTGTGCCCGGATAATCTGTTTTGGACAAGAAAACAATCTTGTTAGATGTCTCATTGCCATTAATAAATGTAGAGATGCTATTTTGTGGGCATTACCCAATACAGTCAGCACCGCAGAGATGTGTTGGCACATTTCTGAAGCCTGAAAACGTGACTTTCGATGTGCTACCATTGGGTAAAATGTTTCATTCATTAAAGGGCTGTTTCACCTCTGGCTAGGATTTAAGACCAGACCAAATTGCCACCATATGGGACATTGTGTGGCAGGCTCTTTAATGAGCTCTTCGTGGCGAGGTTGAGAGCTCCATTGTCAGACTTTTGCTGCCGCAGTTGAGTCGACTCTGAGTTTTACATAAGAATTAGGGCTTTATTGCCGGCTGCACCACAGGTAACAGGGGTTTCGCATGGCTTACGTGGTGGGACAAACATTTGGAATCCTGCGCCGTCCATGCCAAGGTTGGGCCTCTCTGATGAAGCGCTCTGACAAGTTTGTTTAGCTCCCCGCAGCTAGCTTTCAGCTCATTACAGAAAGCCCAAAACCGTACCTCAGCCTGTGAATTATTTATGCAGGCTGTTGCATGGTCGTGCTTCACTGTGTGTGTGTGGGTTTTAATTAAACGGAGCCAGTCACCCTTAGATGGGCCACTAGGACGGGCTGATCTACTAAAATGCTACACACATATCCAGGGCACAGCTGACAACAGAGGAATACCGCTGGCTGAGGGCGTGCGTCGCATCCTAAAAACGCTCGAGATGGGTTAGTGTACAGCATACGGATGTTTTAATGTAAATGCGCTAGAACAACATCCTTCACCAGTCGAGGATCTCCATCTCAAAATATTTAAATATGCAAATGAGATTTACGCATTTGTCGTAAGGTTTTATAGTCGCCATCACTTACTCCATCCAGAGTGCTGCGTTTCCTCATTAGAAGCCAACGAACAGCCATTCGCGGAGCTAACTATATAAATAAATGTAAAAGGAGGAACAAGTGATTAAATATTTATTGCCACAGTAATTGGCAAACATCTGAGACGCTCAGCCTTGGAGAAGCACGAAGACTTGTTTTACATTCCTAAACTATCATCGGGTAAATTGTCTTAAGTCACCGCGCTTGCTTGACAAACAAGGAGTAATAGAAATTCACAAAGAACAACCGTTTTACCTGAGCTGAGAGCAAATCAGCAAAATATGCTTATGTTGCATTCACAATTGAATTATTTTAAATTGGATAAAATAACTGAATTTCTTGTAAACTACAATTTAGTTCTTGAGGTAGCAAACTAGATGCAGGATTGCAAATTTGCAACTAAGGACGAAAAATGTAAATGATTTAACTGTAATTTTTCATTAGTAAAAGCCAAGACAGTGCTGACTCGACAAAAAAAAAAAAGTTTTAAAACCAGTTTAAAGGTTTCTAGGTCTTATGAATAGAAAGAATGATAGATAGATAGATAGGGGTTCAATTGAATTCAGATTTCTACTCATGAATTTTCTATAGCCCTCAGTTGAAAAACGTGACTTATACGACAGTTCATGCCATAACAGTGAGCTTTCTGAGCTCATTTCCACACATTTAAAAACACTGAAAGTCACTAGAGAGGTTGTAACAATTTAATGCAGGATGACGCCGAAGCCCATTTGAAACTACCACAGACCTTATCACCAGTCGCTCCCTTCACTCCCACTTCACAGTCCTCTAAGCATCTTTAATTTCATCTCCAGACAAAATATGCATACCATTACCCTACCACAGATAAGATCTTCAGAGACACTTCCATCTAAATTATTGCTGATCATTTTTTCATAGCAAGGCATGCCATGTGGCAGAAGGGTCACTTTCAAGTGTGGATGATGAGTTTAAACGGCATGGCCCGAAAGGGCCTGGTTTGAACCTCGGCTTCATTAAAATTCTCCTGACATCTGTCATGCTGCTCAGGGGCTGGACAGAGGGAAGGAGGCCAAAAAAGTGGAGCTCTATTTCAATTATGACTTTATTTACTCTATTAATATGTTTACCAAATGAGCAACAAATCCACACAAAATAAACACGCTAAATAACCAGATATTCTAATCTAAATCACGATAAAATTATGATACAGTTCCTAAATTTGAACTGGATGCAAACTTCGAATCTGAATAAGCAGAATTCAAATGGCATGAAATAAAAAAAGGAATTAAAAAAAATGTAACTAATTGTATTTTTTATTATACATATAGATTCATATTTGTATATAATATTATATAAATACTTTTTGTTTTAAAATTGTTTTATTTTAAATTTTTAAACAAACTTTTTTGTTATAAAATATATACTGTAATACATGTATATGTAATATATAATGCACTATTTTAAATACAGTTTAATAAAACATTTTGTAAATGTTATAATATTATAAGTGTAACGGGGCTGACAAGACGTGAGGATCCATCTGCAGGCTTTATTAAAGAGACGTGGTATAACAGGTAGGGTTGAACAATGGCAAACAGGTATGTGTCGGGCAAAACACAAGAATAGTCCTAGGCCTAGCACAGGTCGACGATCGGCAGACAGAATCAAAAAAGGGGCAAGACTAAAGGAGAAATCCAGGAAAACAGGCGAAGATCAGAAACTGAGAAAACAGACAAGGCAAGGCAAAACTAGGAAAACACAGGTTAAAGGGGTACAGGTTAAACAATACTCAGCAGAGAAATGTGGTAGAGTAGGCGTTATATAGTGAGTGAGGTAATTAGAAACAGCTGTGCGCAATGAGTGCATTGTCAATCGTTGCAAGAAATGTGATGTTGATTATATGTAGTCCAGGGTGCTAATGCCCCCCTATGCAACAGTTTGTGTTGTGCGAGTGTCAATGTAATGGAAAGGGTGACCTCTTGTGGTGAATAAACGGAAGTCCATGGACTGAATTCGTGACAATAGTTTTATATATCTATATATATCTATATAATAGCTAAAGTATACGTGGGTACAGAAAGGCGATAATTATCAGACCCCCTTAATTTTTCACACCTAGTGCCGTGTCTTGTGTTATATTGCAGCAATATTATGCTAAAAATCAGAATAATTAATTTTTGTTTTTCTCATTAATGTACACACAGCACCCCATATTGACAGAATAAACACAGAATTGTTGACATTTTTGCATATTTATTAAAAAAGAAAACTGAAATATCACATGGTCCTAGTTATTCAGACCCTTTGCTCAGTATTTAGTATAAGCACCCTTTTGATCTAATACAGCCATGATTCTTTTTGGGAAAGATGCAACAAGTTTTTCACACCTGGATTTGGGATCCTCTGCCATTCCTCCTTGCAGTTCCTCTCCAGTTCTGTCAGGTTGGATAGTAAACATTGGTGGACAGCCATTTTTATGTCTCTCCAGAGATTCTCAATTGGGTTTAAGTCAGGGCTCACGCCCCCTGACTGGCCATTTCAAAAACATGTCACAGAGTTTGTCGTGAAGCCACGGCCTTCGATCTTACGTGTGCTTAGCTGCATTGTCGTGTTGGAAGGTAACAACCTTCGGCGCCTCAGTCTGCGGTCCTCGCCCCGACCACGTATCTTGAGACATAGTTTTCGTCAACATATAATCCCGGTACATTGGCCGCATTCACTTTCCCTCATTGCAAACCAGCATCGTCTGTCCCATGCAGCTGAAAAACACCCCCACGCATGATGCTGCCACCACCCATGCTTCACGTGTTGTGGATACCTTTTAACTTTCGACAGGTTTAATCGGACGCGTCTGCCTGGTTTTCCCTCCCCCCACTCATACCGCTTAAGCAAATTAAGGCCAAAAAGTCTCTCTCTCACGTCGTGTCGTCTCATCCCCGCAACCGAGAACTTATTTCTCACCATCTTGGAGATACTAGGCCTTCAAGGGGGTTTTTTAGTCAACTCCCACCTTCGGATGCTTTACAATATGTGTCTTGCACGGAGGACAGAGGCTTCCGTCGGGGCCACTCTGCGCATAAAGACCGCTGCACCTATTGGTGCGGGGGTCTGGCTGGAGGCCGTAGCAGTGATGGTTGACTTTCTACAGCTTTCTTCCATCTCCCGACTGCATCTCTGGAGCACAGCCGCAGTGATCTTTGTGTTCTTCTTTACCTCTCTCACCAAGGATCTTCTCCCCGATAGCTCAGTTTGGCCGGACACCCAGCTCTAGGAAGGGTTCTGGTCGTACCAAACATCTTCCATTTAAGGATTATAGAGGCCACTGTGCTCTTAGGAACCTAAAGTGCAGCAGAAATTTTTTTTGTAACCTTGACCATAATCCTGTGCCTTGCCACAATTCTGTCTCTGAGCTCTTCAGGCTGTTCCTTTTGACCTCATGATTCTCATTTGCTCTGATATGCACTGTGAGCTGTTAGGTCTTATATAGACAGGTGTGTGGCCTAATAAAGTCCAGTCAGTATAATCAAACACAGCTTGACTCAAATTAAGGTGTAGAACCATCTTAGGGATGATCAGAAGAAATGGACAGCAACTGAGTTAAATAAATGAGTGTCACAGCAAAGGGTCAGAATACTTAGGACCATGTGACATTTCAGTTTTTCTTTTTTAATCCAATCGCTGCAAAAATGTCAACAATTTCTGTGTTTTTCTGTCAATATGGGTTGTTGTGTGTACATTAATGAGGAAAACAATTAACTTAAATGATTTAGCAAATGGCAGCAATATAACAAAAAGTGAAAAATTTAAAGGGGTCTGAATACTTTCCGCACCCACTGTATATACACACACACACACAAACACACACCACCACACACCACACTTTATTAATTACATATTACTATATATATATATTCATATATATATAATATCGTATACAGTATATAATATATATATAAATTATATATATATATATAACTATATATAAAATATACTGTAGTTCACCTTATACTCTTTTATACTATAGGTTATAAGAATACACAAGTATCATAGTATTCAAATATTGAATTGACGATGATTTTTATTAAATGATCGACAATTAATCTTTTTTTGATATATATTAATATATTATATATATATATATATAATATACATATATATATATAATATATACATTTTATATAATAGAATATATCATTTATTGTCAGATGTATTAAATACAATTTCCATTTTTTAATCTTTTATTTTTTTATAATGTTGACACACTTTAACACAGAATTAACTGAGAACTGAATTTCTACTGAGAACTAAGAACACACATTCCAATTCAGCATCCTGTGGGTGTGTCCAATTCACTTGGAATTTAAAATTGAAATTAATAATTATTAAATTCTGACTTTTGGCCGTCCCTGAAACACTTCAGAGTACTATCACTCAGGTGTGTGTCGAGCGAGTTCGTGCAAGCAAACTCACCCAAGGTTAACACTCTACACCCGCAATTCCAAGCCCATAAAGGAGGGTAAATAGAGATCAGGAGTCAAATGCTCACAAGCGTGCTAAATTATCTGCGGAAATCAACACAGTCCTCATTAATTACACAATAGGCCGTTCGTCATTTTCCCACTCCCTCTCCGCCACCTCCCCCGCCATGTGGCGTGATGAAGAGGCCCTCAGGATAAAGGGAGGATGCGTCTTTGCCTCTGACATTGCTGCCAAACAAGCTCTGATAATGTAGGAGAGTGACTCACGTTCACCTTCAGTTCTTCTGATCTCGACGGCGGCAGCGAGAGTCACACACATACACAAACGCAGGGATATTTGTTGCTGTCACCTTCCTCTTGATCATCGCAATAATTTTTAACGGTTAAAGGAAAACGATGCGCCGCACACTTAATTGTCTCGTGAGCACCTGCCGAAGCCCTTTCGGTTCCCCACACTGCCTGTGACATTCCCATTGATGCTGTTTTATGCCTAGGGGAGTATGACACTTCATCCATCTCATCGGAGAACTCTTTGTTAGACTTTCCCTCTCTCTCTCTCTCTCTCTCTCTCTCTCTCTCACTGATACACTGGAAGGAAGTATGCAAATGCTAAGGAAGATTTATAGTGTAATCTCTGACTCTAAAGATTGATCTAACATTACCGCTGCAGCAATATAAAGTTGGCTTTTGTCTCGTTCTCCAGTGGAATACGCTGAAATAAGCCCGGAGACTATACATTATTTCCCAGCAGAGGTGGATTACTCCAGGCCTGCCTCTGTTTGACATTTACAATATGCATTTTATTATTGGAACTGATCTGTGAATTAACGCTGGTATTGCAAGCAAACCTTCACAATCGAGTCGAGCATCCACCCTTTCTGCAACTCCTCTGACCTTTCTGCACTGCATTATTTAACACACACAAAACCGGCACACCGGTGCACGATGCTGGCAAATGGAATTGACAGATACATATGGCACCGGGTGGCTACCGTGCATAATTGACGACCTTAAAAAACACGCAGCTCTCTGCCCTCCTCTCGCATGGTTCTCACCCTGCTGAAAAGACCAGCATATCTGGTCACCAGCATTCTGGATGCCGGTACCCAGCATGCTTCTGAAATGGGTTAACCCAGTGGTACTCAACGTAATGCCCTCCTTCATACAAAGTAGAAAAAAGTTTATTTAAAGAGATAGTTCACCCAAAAATGAAAATTCTGAACCCTAGAACGTAATTAACGTAATCAGCGTTGTTTACGTTCAGCATGTGCGCACTTTCGCATAACGTAATCAGCATTGTTTACGTTCTGTAGACAACGCTCATTATGTTGATTACGTTCTGGGGTACTCTCCGGAAGACGGTAACTCGGGGAGAAGAACTGCTTAATAAATTCTGTTATTATTGTTTCCTTTGCGCACAAAAAGTATTCTCGTAGCTTCGTAAAATTACAGTTGAACCCTTGATGTCACATGGACTATTTTACAGATGTCCTTGCTACGTTTCTGTGCGTTGATTGTGGTAATGTCATTGCTGTCTATGGAGGGTCAGAGAGCTCTCAGATTCCATCAAAAATATCTTAATTTGTGTTCCAAAGATGAACAAAAGAAACAAAAAAAAAAAAAGGGAGTATACAGTTTGGAACGCATGATGGCGAGAAATTATCGACGAATTTTCATTTTTTGGTGAACTAACCCATTAATAAAAAAAAAAAAATGTATATTAATTGATTTCGCTTATACACCTGAGACATACATTACATACAATGCAATCAATTATTTATTTATTAATTTTATGATAATTAACAAACATTTTAATTATTTTAACTAAAATTAAATTAACTTTTTCCAAGTCGAGTTACACTATTTTTAGAGTATGCTTCAACTTTTTTTTATATGTAAAATATAAAATACAAATATCACCATTTTTATTTCATAATTGTTAACTTATTTTATCATTTTCTTAAACGATCTGCATTGTCTTTTAGCGTTTGTCTAATAATTTAAAAAATGACCCTTTTCTATAAAAGTACGTTAAATATACATATACTACACACACATACACATTTTTAAATACATACACAAATGCATTTTTATTTATTTATTGGGACTCTTGAAAGAGTTAGCTCTTACAATATCCCAAAATAAATTTATAAATAAAAAGTGATTGCAAGAGCAAATGGAAAGGAATACTTCAGCTAAAATGAATTGATTTAAACCAATTAACTGATATGGCTTCCTTGGTCAGTCAATAACATAAGAAAAACCATGGTTTTTCTGGTCCACCATGCTGACCAGCACCAGGCATGTCTAAGTAAGTAATTAAGTATGTAGTCCAAATTCTTCAATCAGAGGAAAATGCATAATGAAGATCCATTTAATCACAGTTAAATTAGTACTCTGACATCCTTTCAACAGAGGTGGAAAAATGAGGAATGGAGTGATTCAAAAAGGCCCCCGTGGTCTATATAAAAGGACAGATTAAATACGGGTGGTGGTACTCAATCAATGCATTACAAGGCAGCACATTTAATGTTCACAATGAAAAAAGTGTCAAACTTTTCAAAACTTGTTCTACCACTAAAGCTGCATTTACAGCATCAACCAATTCCAACTTTTTCATCTAATTCCAAAAATCAGATCTTGTTGTTTTGCTGTTTACACACATGGAACAAGATATGATTATTCACATCTGATTCAGCCCGTAATTCCAATAGGGATCCAATATTTATTTATTTATTCACTCATACACTTATTTATCTAACACACACACTCAGTCTACATTTCAATTTGCACATAATATACCTGTACATACAACTGTCTATTGTTATATACCTGTACATACAATTGTCAATTTATATTTTTATTCCTTATTTATTTGTTCTATTTTTTATTTTTTATTATCTGTGGTTTTTGTTCTGTCACTGTCATTCTGTTACACTGTGGAGCTTCTGTCATGAAAACAAATTCCTCGTATGTGTAAACATACCTGGCAATAAAAACTCATTCTGATTCTTTCTGATTCTGATATGTAATATATATCGCCATCTGACATACTGTACATCTAAACACATCTTTTCCTCTTAATTTGGTCTTTCGCTATTGTTACACCAAAAACAACTGAGATCTGGTATGAAATCATCTTTGGTAAGGTTTGTAAATGCATTTAAAACATGGAATCAATGAAAGAGATTAATAGTAAATATATGTACAGTATATAACCTATAGTTAGAAAATAAAATATTCATAAAATACATTTGCATCTTAAGTATGGAAGCCTATTTCTGAAAAAAGGTAACATCGACTTTTTTCCTCACAATTCTGAATTGCAATATCTAAATTCCAAAAAATTGGCGAGACATAAAGTTTCTGAATTTTTGAGATATAAGCTCATAATTCTGAGAAGAAAAGTCTGATTTGTGAAATATAAATTCACAAGTCTGAGAAGAAAAGTCTGAATTGCAAGATATAAACTCAGAATTACAAGATGTTAACTCGCAATTCTAAGATATAAATTCAGAATGGCGACACATAAATTCTGAATTGTGAAATATAAACTCGCAATTGCAAGAACAAATGTCAATATAAACAAATAGAACGTCTCGGTTACGTATGGTAACCCTCGTTCCCTGAAGGAGGGAACGGAAAAAAAAAAGAAAGGGGGAGGAGGGACGGTGGTCTGAGACGTCACGTCGGATGACCGATGAATTGGGATCTCGCCTAGAGAGACTAATCCACTTCGAGTGTAACTAAACGCGCCAATGCACATTGGCATGCAATTATTGCATCCAACTGCCGCTGATCACAGCGTGAGTATAAGTAGGCAGCATATGCAGCGCATATTCAGGGTTCGCTGATGAGCGAGCCGGTGCCGGCCGCTAGCGGTGGTACAGGAGCTGGGCGACGTGACGTCTCCGTTTCCCTGCCCCTTTCAGGAATGTTTACCAGAAGTACCGAGACGGTCCCTTTCAAGTCTGTCACTTCTCGACTTCCCGTCTGATTGACGACGAATTTGGGTTCCCTACCACAACGCCAGATACCGCCCCTTTCAGTGTCCCTGCGGTAGCCTTCCTGAGCCCTACTTGTGTCATGGCTTGCACTAGAGGACCAACTACTGCTGCTATGGCACTACCCACTCAGTAAAACTGGATAACACTGGGAAAACATACCCAATCTATTTGGACAGGGACGTTACGGAAGCTCCAAACTTCCCGAATGAGGTTTCGGAAGCAATACACATATGGACATCCCTTAGGTGCATATGGAAGAATGGAGGTGATTGTAACCCTCTTGGAATGGCAGAAGTCTGCCGGGGAAACACGGGCTCAAAGCTATACCATGGACTTTACACATATGGGATCCACTTAGGTCTCCACATATGAACCCCGCACTCTACCAGTTTCTCCCGGATTCATCGAAGAGGGCCGGCGCGATGGCGCCACGCTGGCGGACTCTCTGTAGTGGTTTTAGCAAGCCGACCCGAAGCCAGGGCCACTCAGTGCTTCTACCTGTTTGAGGTGAGAACACAGGAGGATACCGGCTCCACACGAAGGCTATAGAATCTAGCGAATGTGTTAGGGGTCGCCCAGCCCGCAGCCCTACAGATATCTGTCAGTGAGGTGCCACGAGCCAGCGCCCAGGAGGATGTAATACCTCTAGTTGAGTGAGCTCGCAACCGGAACGGGTGTTCGTCTACTTACACCTTAAGGCTCGACGGGACAGAGCAAAGCTAGGGCTGGATCTGCCTCCTCCAGGGGCAGCGCTTGCAGGTTCACCACCTGATCCCTGAAGGGAGTAGTGGGAACCTTGGGCACATAGCCGGGTCGGGGCCTCAGGGTTACCTGGGAATCTGCCGGCCCGAACTCTAGGCACGAATCGTGAACCGAAAATGCGTGCAGGTCCCCTACACTCTTGATGGATGCCAGTGCAAGCAGGAGCAGAGTTTTCATTGACAGAAATTTCAGCTTGACTGTCTGCAAAGGCTCAAATGGGCCCTGCTTTAGTGCTGTGAACACTAGAGTCAGGTCCCAAGAGGGAATAGAGGGGGGCCGTGGAGGATTTAGCCTTCTTGCCCCCCTAAGGAACCTGATGATCAGGTCATGCTTCCCCAATGACTTCCCTTCTACGGGGTCGTGGTTAGCAGCGATTGCAGCGACATAGACTTTGAGGGTGGAGGGAGACAGCCTTCGCTCCAATCCTTTGCTGCAAAGAGGACAGCACAACTGCTGTATCGGACATCTCGGGTCCTATCTCGGGTGAGAAGAACACCACTCAAATGAACCTGATCCACTTCACAGCGTAAGCGTTTTCGTAGAATGGTGCTCCTCGGCTAAGTGATGGTGCATTACCTCTTGGGGCAGGTCACCTAGAACCTTCGCGTCCCATCAGTTACACCAACAATGAGTTCCTGATGGGATTGGTCGCCTTGCATCCAGAAACGCACGGATGGAAAGGCATCTTTAAAAAGACGCATCTTTAAAAGATGTTCCACCCGTGAAGCTCTTTTAGAAATGCTCTTTTAGTGTGCTGAAGCGCACAGGGGAGATGGCCGCTTGCAACACACACAGGGGGTAGTGCAGCCTGATGTATGCAACCCACTCGACACGGGAAAACCGCCGCCGCTGAAGCGCTGTACCGCCAGCCCGAGCAATAATTGCATGCCAATGTGCACTTGGCTCTTTTAGTTTACACTCGAAGTGGATTGGTCTCTCTAGGCGAGATCCCAATTCGTCGGTCGTGACGTCGAGAGTGACCAACTGAAAGGGAACAAACAATTAGATGTGTTTCAAAATATTGGATCTGTGCATAAAGTCTTGCAGCGTAGATGCAGGAAATTGGTTCCCAATGCAAATTCCCACCACCCAGGCAATTTGGTAATGAATTGTGAGTATAAAGTACAAGAAACTAATGTGATTGCTTACCTAATAAGCTTTAAGCTTTACAACGAATCCAGCATGCAAGCTGATGCAATAGATGGCAAACTCCACAGCTCAAATAGTCTCTTCATACCCTGTAATTCCAGAGCTTTCCACAGAAACTTCTGCTCCCCCTACAGCCATGATTAGTTTTCTGGGGTAACCAGCATCTAATGCCCCCTGGCGCTCTGGATTTGCAACATATTAAACATACACTATTAAAAAAAAAAATTCCAAATGGAGTTTTTCACGGCGATGCTATAAGAAATATTTTTTGTTCAACAAAAAACCTTACCGTGCATGATTTTTATGTTATCGTGAAATCCACTATATTTCAATTTAATATATAATATTATAAAATATATTATAATACATACATATTAGTATATATATATATATAATATATAGAATATAATATATATATATATATGTAATTATATATATAGGAACATTATTACTAAAAAATATAATTTATGTATAATAATTTATTTATTATTTATTCATACGTTCCTATATATTACATACATAGTATACAGTATCGTATCAATTAATCTCATCCAAAATAGTTTTTTTTTTAATAATGTGTGTGTATATTTATTGTGTATATATATAAATACAAACACATGCATGTATATTTTTAAGAAAAATATGTTATGTTTATATAGTAAATATATTTATATATAACAAAATAAGAATATTTATATATAAATGTATAAATTTAAATATTTTCAAAATATATACTGTACGAGTGTGTATTTATAATAAATATATACAGTACACACACTTATATAATGTAAACAAAACTTTTATTTCGGATGCGATTAATCATGATTAATCATTTGACAGCACTAGTATGTATGTATTTATATATATATATACACACACTTTATCACCTATCATATAGAACGAGTTGCACAACTTCAGTCCTGGAGAGCCATTGTCCTGCAGAGTTTAGCTCCAAACTGCCTCAACACACCTGCCTGTAGGTTTCTAGTATGCCTAGTACAGGGGTGCCCAAACTCGGTCCTGGAGCGCCGGTGTCCTGCAGAGTTTAGCGTCCAACCCTAATCAAACACACCTGAAGCAGTTAATCAAGGTCTTAACTAAGCATACTAGAAAATTCCAGGCAGGTGTGTTAAGGCAAGTTGGAGATAAACTCTGCAGGACACCGGCCCTCCAGGACAGAGTTTGGGCACCCCTGGCCTAGTAAGAGCTTGTTTAGCTGGTTCAGGTGTGTCTAATTGGGGTTGGAGCTAAACTCTGCAGGACACTGGCCCTCCAGGACCGGATTTGAGGAACCCTGATATGAACAAACTCTTATGGTAGGGAAATTTCATGTACCGGATCTTTTGTATGGATCCGATGGGCAATCAATCAATCAAAAAATAAGTAAATAAATACATTTTACAAACATAATTTTCATACTTTCTTTACATTTCCTAGAATTTCTTTTTATATATATATTTAATTGAAATCTGCATGCTTTAAACAAGAAGCTATTAATGTGATTAGAAGAATAAATGAGTGTACCCAATCTACTGTGTATTTACAGATGTATCCAGGCGGCAGCTTTAATTTGAGTCATGAATGGATAAGGGCAGAAACAGAAGTGGTGAATGTAGAGATCAATGTTCTGCTTGCTATTCATTGCCCTCAGGACCGCAGCTCCCTGTCCTCGCCTGTGAAACCCCTCTGATAGTTATCCACAAAGTGTCACAGAGGACAAAAAAAGAAGACATTTAATAATTAACAAGAGTATACACGAACAGCAAAGGAAATAAATGATAGCGATGAAAAGGAGGACAATGAGTCGACATTAACAATCAGGTCTGCGGGTGACTAATGAGCGAGCCCCACAACGTTTTAATTAGCAGCCTACTGGACGGTAGGCTGAAAAGAGTGATTAATGAACACAATTTTATTTAAGCTTTGCTCTGAATTAATACCAAATTGACATTTAATGAAAATTACTTACCACCATCAGAATTAAAGCTGTTTTCAGCCTTGAAAACAATACCCTGCAAGGTAAACGATCTCACCACCATTAAATCGGGTAAATAAATATACTAATGCACGTTAACCATGACAAACGTTTCTGGCTGGCTCTTATTCATGTTAGTTAGCTTTTCGTTATTACAGCTATTTTTGTTCTTCCTGCTAATGCATATGCATGATATTTTAGAGTATGTAAATGCCTAGTAAATGTAAAACAATTTAAAACAAAAAATCAGCAAAATTTTAATTGACATTGCACACACTTTGTTGCTTGTGGTTCATAGAGTAATCAAACATTGCAATTTCAGAGAGGTAGAACAGACTAGAATGAGATTTAGATATTCAGATGGTGCCGTCATGTCCTGCTTTTCTGTTTCATCTTGCGCTTATTATTCATACTAGAGACCGTTTGAAGATAAAACACTTGATTTGTCTCGGTGGGGGTCGTTGGCATCCTGCAGAGCATGTGGGGCTGAAATATACCTCAACACACCTGGACCACCTGTTGCTTCTACTGCAGTCTCAGGGAATTTTCCCTACAGTTCTGAATTTCCATGTGAACTGATGCCTTACGGCTCGTGCTTATCATGAATCAGTCCTAGCATATTATGAGAGTAAAGGCAGGCCAGAGGAAGCCCATGCTCTGGGGTTTTGTTCTAATCAGTAGCTTGATTACTCTTCCAACTTTCTAGAAAAAAAAAAAAAAAAAAAAAAAAAAAAAAAAAACTTATTATCAGTGTTAGTGGACAGCTGCTGTGTGCAATTTTTCGATGTTAAGACACTTTCTTTTATCCCATTTTAATATGCAGAGACAACTATAAGTAATCCATCCGTAGGTTGATTTCCCTGAAGAATCTAACACTGTGGCTCTGTAGCCCTTACAAAACACTGCAGTTTGTTTGCGTGTCAACAAATCCAGCGACAAATCGACAAATGTCAACTTATGCACCAACTGAAGCCTTTTCTTTCATTCTCCGGTTCAACAACTGTATAAAATAATATAGAAAATAACATAAAATATTTCTGTCTGCTTTAAAAAAAGTTTTTGTTGAAAATATTTAATATGTATAACAGAAATATTTATGAAGCTAAAATGTTACATTAATATATATAATATGTGTTTTCTGAAGTCCACAGTCAACGCAGCCATCTACCAGGAAATTTTAGAGCACTTTATGCTTCCTTCTGCTGACAAGGTTTATGGAGATGCTGATTTCATTTTCCAGCAGGACTTGGCACCTGCTCACACTGCCAAAGGTACCAAAAGCTGGTTCAATGACCATGGTGTTACTGTGCTTGATTGGCCAGCAAATTCGCCTGACCTGAACCCCATAGAGAATCTATGGGGTATTTGTCAAGAGGAAGATGAGAGACACCAACCAACAATGCAGGTGACCTGAAGGCCGCTATCAAAGCAACCTGGGCTTCCATACCACCTCAGCTGTGCCACAGGCTGATTGCCTCCATGCCACGCAGCACTGATGCAGTAATTCATGCAAAAGGAGCCCCTACCAAGTATTGAGTACATGTACAGTAAATGAACATACTTTCCACAAGGCCAACAATTCACTAAAAATGTTTTTTTATTGGTGTTATGAAGTATTCTAATTTGTTGAGATAGTGAATTGGTGGGTTTTTGTTAAATGTGAGCCAAAATCATCACAATTAAAAGAACCAAAGACTTAACTACTTCAGTATGTGTGCATTGAATTTATTTAATACACGAGTTTCACATTTGAGTTGAATTACTAAAATAAATGAACTTTTCCACGACATTCTAATTTATTGAGATGCACCGTTATGAAGTTAAATTAATCCAGTGTGTGTGTGTGTGTTGTGTGTGTGTTGTATATATATACTGTAATATATACAATATATTAGGTGTAACGATACACGTATTCGTATTGAACTGTTCGGTACGCATTACAAACCGAACGATTCGTTGAACTAATCCTATCACATTTGGAAAATAAAAGAGCTTAAAGTGTGTGAATAATGTTCTCAGTGCCACTGCGCTCAACAAGGCAGCCCAAATGACGTAACAGGCAAAGTGCTGTCTGCCCCGCGATAACCTCCCCTTGTTGGGTTGCGTCGAAAGACGATGATGTTGTATCGATGATAGCCAGAGATATTGTCAAAAACATTAATTATTGGCAATATTAAGAGGATTTTGGCATTTCCAATTAATGTAGGCCTTTTACATTCTTATTTTTATTATTATTATGAAGTTACCTTTATTATTAAATTAAAATTACAATTAATTTGCCCCACAAAAATTACCATATAACTGATGCGCTGCAAGGATAACAAAAGATTCTTTCTCCTCAATAAAATGTTTTTTTTTTTTTTTTTTTTTTTTTAAGGTATTTAAAACAGGTTATTATACAATGAATATAATGTTATATTAGAAATAGTTAACACTGTAGTCATCAATTAAAAATCAATGACATAAAAGTTTTATTACCATCAGCGACTGCAAAAACAACCCATTTACACAAAATACATTTCTTCGCATTTTTTTTTTCCCCCACTATTGGGACGGGCCACAAGAGAAATATTGAAGGAATAAATGACTACAGTTAGCTATATACCGTTATCGCATATGTTGAATTCATATCAGCATATAGTGAATTGATTGAGATTAAGACGTTCACCGGCATAACTCCTGCATAAAGTTTGCACGTTGCTTGTGTGATATCTATTGGCTCGCCTTCATGGTTTAAAACAAAAATATTTCCAACATTGCGACGTAACCAATTACCCCCCCCCATTATCCTATATTTTATATTTAAAATAAAACATTTACTATATAAGTGTAACATTTTTTCTTAAATATATACATGCATGGTTGTGTATTTATATATGCATAATAAATATACACGGTACACACACATATATTATATAAACACTAACTTTTATTTCGGATGTGATTAATCACGATTAATCATTTGACAGCACTGATATATTATATAATATATATAATATATATATATTGTGTGTGTGCACTGTGTGTGTATTGTTTATGCTAATTTAGTATAATATTTTGTTTATATATTTTATATAGTACAATTGAAATTCTATATATTTATAATTAATATATTACATTTATAATAATTAATATATTTGTAGGGGTAATTTTATGAATGTGTAATATATATATATCATACATAATCAATATTTAATAGTGTCTAATAGTATCACAGAAGAGTTTTTTTAATGTATACACACATACAAACTTTTAACTGAAACTGACGAAATAAATTATTTTAGCTGCTCTGAACAACGAATTGAAATGCATGCACAGGATTGTGGGATATCATAGGTAGCAAAGGATAAATCTATGCTGCCTTCAAACTCCCAATGGGGAATCTCATTATGTAACTATTCAAATCTGACTTACATTGCGGCCTTCGTCCCTCTGAATCCTGTCTGATAAGGCGGTTTCAGACAAATTCTCATTGTTAAATCTCTCCGAACCGTCCTGTCTGTGGTGCATTCAAAAAGAGTGAATATTTTAGTGTGGATTTAACCACTCTGTTTATGACCGTATTACACCCATTACACGCTGATGACAACACCAGGAGCAGCACTTAGCCCTCACATGTGCTTATCACCCCTCTCTCTGTAATCAATAGAGATCTGTGGGGCAGAGTAGATGGAGGGAGAGGGCATCAGGAGATGGAAGCAACAAATCACGAGTGTTTATTCAGCTGCTGTTGTGTATGTGAGAGTGTGTGCATGTGATAAAACCTCTCGAGATGCCCGTTGATGACTGTGACCACAGGGTCATCCACGCGCTCAGCTAAAGGATTGAAGGATTGTAAACGCTCATCATATTTGCTCTGGCAAACTCTATTTGTGAGACTGACTGACAATATGAGCACATCAAGCACTAGCTAGCTCATTATTTGGTCTCACCCATTTTAGATGAAGTAAGCTTGAGGTTAGAAACCAAAATAAAAATTATAAATAGATAACTAAATATATATATTTTCCTCATCCCAAGTTAATATGCAGGTAAAGTAAGACATTCGAACGTTCTGACTTGCTGACAATGAAAAACACAACTCAAGAACACACATAGAAATGCAATATATACAATTAATATTATACATTTTATTAATTATACTTTTATTCAGTAAGGATGCATTAAAATTAACAAAATCAAAAATCAAAAGTGACAGTAAAGATATTTATAATATTACAAAATATTTCTATTTAATATAAATGTTGTTTTGGAGTTTTGATCAAAGTGTCACAATAGTGTGTCTTGTCTTTGTTTTCTCTGGACTCCATATCCCATGATCCCTCACCTAGGAACCAATCATACACTCACACCTGTTTCCCATCAGTCAGACTATAAAGGATTGACTCATCCACACACACATTGCTGATTATTGTTTAGCCTGTACCCTATTCCGAGTTTTTTCCCCCTTCTGTGGTTCCCTTTCCTTGCCTTCGTGTTTTGATCCCTGGACTGTTTTCTTGTTTTTGATTGTTTGCTGCCTGCCCTGACTTTTGCCTGTTTATTGGATTATTCTTTAGTCTGCCCTGGAATATACCTGTCTGCTGTTGTTTGACCCTGCCTGTTCTGACCACTCTTTTAAAATAAAGCTGCATTTGGATGCTCAACTCCGTTGTCATGCCTCCTCACGTTACACAAAGAATCCTGAAAAAATGTATTACTACTTCCACAAAAATATTAAATAGCGCAGCTGTGTTCTACATGAACAATAATAAGAAATGTTTCTTGAGCACCAAATCAGCATATTAGAATGATTTCTGAAGAATCATGTGACACTGAAGACTGGAGTAGCTGAAAATTCCGCTTTTCAATTTTGATCGAATGAATACAGCCTTGGCGAGAAAAACTTTTTTGTTTTAAAAAAACACTAAAGCTTTAAAAACAAAAAAATGTCACTGGAAAACCAATGAACAATAAAATGTTTGCTTTTTTTGGGGGGGGGGGGGGGGTTGTCATGGTGATCCTCTGAAGTATGTGATCTGCTTGCTGCCAATTATTTTTAATAGTTCTAATTCCAGAAGATTAACAAACTGCTACACCAGGGGGAAATCATTGCGTTTTCCTTCAAAATATCCTTCACAATACTGAAAGAAGGAATTAGTAGTAGCTACAACCAAAGTGTAGCTAGGCGTGTGAATGAGCTCTACCATTACAAAATGTTCCAGTTGGGTAATTTCACTGAACCCATTTAGGCTCCAAGCAATTTTTTTTATTCCTTAATAAAAGCACAAACAAAGGCTTTAATTAATTCCTAGCAAGGAGATGGAAAAAGAGGCCAGCTGGGATGCTACCTTCTCTCGTAAAATATCTAGAGACGTGATGACTCGATCTTAGCATGTTGAATGTAGCTCTCTTTCTGCCTGTCAAACCGAACCACCTTCTTTTGAACCGCAAATCTCCCAATTTTTATTAATCACTGGTGTCTTTTCATCTCATCTCGCATTGTAAGCATTACCGTCATTTCACTGTCATTTGTGACAAAACCATGCTAGGTTTTTGCGATATGCCATTTAACGGTGAATCAGGCCACCATATGCAAAAACGCCACCATCAGTAGTGGCCCTGGGGAGAGATGTTCCACAGAATAATAAATTAGCCATTGAAATAAGACTCAATAATACCACAGACTAATTGCATACGCCGGGCAATGCCCATTAATTCCCTCACTGTATAATCTTTAGCTTCATTGATCATCTCTTCCATTTGTTTAAATAAATGTGAAAGCGGAGAAGTGATGGTGGCTAGGAATTAGCCTGTCCCTCGCCGCTAACCTGAGGCTAGCATGGCCGCATACAAATCAACGGAAATGAGATAAACTGCTGTGTAACAGCCTATGTTGAATTTGTGCTTTTACAGAGAGGAACAGCTAAATTACGCAAACCATGTCTGATCAATATGGGCAGTGTTTGCAAGTGTTAATCGTGACTCACGTATGTGTACATCCATAAAATTGGATCCTTAATTAGAATCTGTGCCACTAACACAGGAGGAGGAAAAAAAGTCAGAGTATATAAAGAAATGCAAGTGCCTCAGAGGTGTTATACTGCCTAGATAGGCAGCTGCCTTCTTAGACAACACCGTAACTAGGGACTGATTTGGAACACTCTACATAGGCAGCAACTCTTCATGCCACACAAATACATGAATATCAACAGAGTTTGACGATAGCATGTTGCTATTGCTAAAGGCATAGGCTACAAATACACAACTCCCAGAAAAACTGAGTATAATAATATCAGCATGGAAATATAATTCATAAGTGAACAATTTTGAGATATCTACAGACAGCAACTCTTAATATCAGACAAATAGAGATGCATCTCACAATTTATTTCACTAGATTTTGATGATAGCATGTTGCTATGCTAATGCCACAAAACTCTAATAGGCAACTTACAGAAATACTGAGTAGAATAATCAATTTTTCATTACACTAAACTATTTTCTAATCAATACTTACCAGTATTAAATGAAATACAATTCATAGGTGAATGTTTCTGAGTGCACTACATAGTCAACAGCTCTGCATGAATAAACTCCACATGAGAAATGCACCTCATAATTGATTTCAAAAGAGTTTGATGATTCATAGAGTATGTGAACAATTTTGAGCTTTTTACATGGACAACAACTCTGCATGCCACACAAATTGTATCACAGGAAAGACGGACCTCACAAATAATTTCAATAGAGTAGAGTTTGACAGTTCATAAGGAACAAATTTGAGCTTTCTACATAGTGTAGTGTGTCAAAAGAAAGTGGACCTTACAATTCATTTCAATACAGTTTGTTATGATAGCATGTTGCTATGCTAATGCCACAATAATCAAATAGGGATACAAATGCACAACTCACTAAAAAATTGATAGTAGCCTACATAGGCAAAGAATTTAGATAAAGAAGTTCCACATGTTGATAGAGTTTGACGATTGTTATGTAAACAATTTTAAGCTTTTTACATAGAAAAAGAAAACTCTGCGTGCCACACAGCATAGCATGTTGCTACGTTAATGTCACTGTAATAAGCATGAAAATGCATTACTTAAAAGGGGTCCTATTATGCTTTTTCACTTTTTCAACTTTAGTTAGTCTGTAATGTTGCTGTTTGAGCATAAAAAAAGATCTGCAAAGTTACAAAGCTCAAAGTCCACTTCAAAATGAGATATTTTATTTAACAGAAATCACTTTTTAAAAACTACAACGAATGACTCATTTGGACTACAACACATATTTTCCGAGGTTTGTGATATCACAAATACCGACGAATGGGATGAGACCTGGTTGAGCTGCACTAGAGAAGGCAATGAGTGTTATCACTATGTTGGAGACACGCTAGCTTTCCCAAGGCAGACGAACTTAGAGTGGTTACAATCATCCGGGTTTAAATCGCGCTCAAATTGATTTGATTTTGACGCAATATTTACACTGAAGCTCCCAGGGGGCTATGGTAAGGGGCATGACATTTCCCGACCAGGCGCCGAGTGGTGCCAATCACAACACACACTGGCCCAGCTAATCACAGCACATTTCGTATTTCAGAAGGCGGGCCTTCATTTGATACAGGAACTATTCGAGCCGTTCATGCCAGACTGGGGAGAGAGGTGTTGTAATAATGTAAAATATAAAATATGTGAAAAATAATGTGTTTTTCGAACAACCTTGTATTAGAGCCTGTTCTAGTACACCCCCAAAACAAAATCAAGACTTTGTAAAAGAGGATAATAGGACCCCTTTAAACAAATAATGAGTAGAATAATATTTTTTAAATTTAAATAAACAGCTTTTTTATTAGTATTGTATTTTAATATTGTATTAGAACAATATTATTTTGTAGTATAGATAATATGTAACATGTAAGCCAGGACAAGGAGGAGCGAGAATCCAAATGCAAGCACAGGGGTTTATTAAACACAAAAAACAACTAATCCAATCCACTAACCAGGGTACAATCCACATAGAGGAGTCAGGAGCATAATCTACACAGAGAAGGCAAGAGTGTAAACCAGAAACACATGTACAGGAACCAACAACCGACCAACCACAACTGAAGCACATACCTTATATACACACACAGACTTAACAAGCTAATGACACACAGGTGGAAGTAATCACACAACAATAAGTCCAGGCAAAGGTTTATGGGATATGTAGTCTGTGATGGAATGGCAAAGGAGTAGTAAGGAGTGCCCTCCAGTGGAGCTCATGGGAACTCCAGCTGGTGATCGTGACATAGCCCCCCCCCCCCTTAAGGAGCGGCTTCCAGACGCTCCGAAACAAGAACTGACATAAGTCCAGGAGGGAGGTGGAGCAGAGGATAGGGGGAGGGATGGAGGGCCAGGTCCATGTAATGGAGGAACTGGAGACTGAGGCAGAGCAGGGAGCAAGGGCAGAGCCGGCAGACCAGGGAGCAGAAGAGCACCAGAGCAGAGCTGAAGTCCACCAGGGCAGAGCAGGTGGAACTGAAGACCACCAGAGCAGAGCTGAAGACCACCAAGGCGGAGCAGGCGGAGCTGAAGAGCACCAGAGCAGAGCTGAAGACCACCAAGGCGGAGCAGGCAGAGCTGAAGAGCACCAGGGCAGAGCCAGCAGGGCAGAGAGCCAGGGCAGAGCCAGCAGAACAGGCAGAACTGAGGACCACCAGAGTGGTGAAGACCACCAAGGTGGAGCAGAAGACCACCAGAACAGTGCAGAAGACCACCACAGCAAAGCAGGCGAAGTAGAAGACCACCAGAGCAAAGCAGAAGACCACCACAACGGAGAAGATGGATAAGGAAACTAGGGCTGAGACCTCGGAGGAACTGAAACATAGGAAACAGACAGTTTACTTATGGCCCCAAATACCGAGGCAGAAGGCACCGCGAGTTCATTGATAATCTCCTCGGCTGTGATAGACAGGACTGAATGTTCATTAACAGCCTCCATAGCCGTAACAGGACAGGCAGAGAGTTCACATACAGCCTCCATAGCCGTGACAGGACAGGCAGAGTGTTCATATACGGCATCCATAGCCGTGACAGGACAGACAAATAGTTCCCAAACTTGGCATCCAGCGCCCGTGACAGGACCAGGCAGAGAGTTTCACATACGGCCTCCATAACCGTGAAGGACAGGCAGAGAGTTACTAACGGCCTCCATAGCCGTGACAGGACATGCAGAGAGTTCATACACAGTCTCGCTTGGCAGTGATCGGTAGACAGAGGGCTCTGAAGTTGGCACCACTTCCATGAGAGGAGCTGAAGCTGACACCGCAGCCTTGGGAGGTTCTGCAGCATAAGCTGCCACCTCGGGAGAAGCTGGAGCAGACTCGTAGTCTGAAGCAGGCTCTGGAGTGGATTCAAGGACTGGAGTGGGCTCTGGATCAGGCTCATATACTGGAACGAGCTCTGGAGAAGTAGCAGAGCAGTTTGTAGCCCAAACACACACAATAGCCATTGCCGTAACAGTACATAAGACAGCGGGACCACCTCGGAGAACCCCCGGCTTGACATTACCGCAGAGATGCCAGCTGCTCACACTGACGTCAGTGGAGTGTCCTCCAAACTAGAAGACAGTCTCAAACGCCTAGGGTCCACCTTAATGACTTCATTCGCAACATTCATGACGACCAGGAATTCTGATGTGGCGTCCATGATGGCTGAAGACTCTGACGTAGCACCCTTGATGGTTGGAGGTTCTGGTGTGATGACCATGACAGCTGGTGACTCTGGCGTGGCGGCCATGACGGGACGAGACTCTGGCACGGCGGCCATGACGGTACGAGACTCTGAGCTGACGGCCCGCCTTGGAAAGAGACTCTGGACAGGCAGCCATGATGGGATGAGGCTCAGGAGTGGCAGATACTGCAGGAGTGCCGTGCTCCTCCTCCACAACACCCACAGTATATGCAGAGCCGCTCAGTTGGAGTGCCAGATCAATGTAAAATTCCAGAGTCCAGTGAGGATCATGCAAAGGCATGAGTGAGCTGAGCGGCTCAGATAGGCCACCATGAAAAAATATCATCAAGCATACCTTGTCCATGCCAGTCAAATGTGCTAGCTCAACAAAGTCCGTCACGTAGTCCTCGATGGGCTGATCTCCTTGACGGAGACAAATCATTTGTGCTGCTGGATTCATAGTTGGTCGGTCGTTCTATAACATGTAAGCCAGGACAAGGAGGAGCAAGAATCCAAATGCAAGCACAGGGGTTTATTAAACACAAAAAACAAATAATCCAATCCACGAACCAGGGTACAATCCACATAGAGGAGTCAGGAACATAATCCACACGGAGAAGGCGAGAGTGTAAACCAGAAACACACGTACAGGAACCAACGACCGACCAACCACAACTGAAGCACAGACCTTATATACACACACAGACTTAACAAGCTAATGACAGGCAAAGGTTTATGGGATATGTAGTCTGTGACGGAATGACAAAGGAGTAGTAAGGAGTGCCCTCCAGTGGAGCTCATGGGCACTCCAGCTGGTGATCGTGACAATGTCATTAGTAGAAGTACAACTTATTAGTACTGCACCTCCTTATGGAAGTTATACTTATTAGAACTAACTAAAATATAGGTTAAAACAAAGTTTTGAGTAGATATGTTTTTGGATAGGTTGGAATTGTTTAAATTTTTGTATGTCACTTAAGCATTAATAAAAAAATATATAAAAATGTTTTTTATATAGAATCAAATGAATTAATGACATTTAATTAAGAACATTTATATTCTCTGTGCTGGATAGCCTCGCCTACAATAAAATCTCATTGGCCCAAAATCCCACTTCACACAGCTGTACATTGAACATCAAGTATCTTCTGATTGGCTGTGATTGTGTCGCATAACATAACAGTTTCACTTTCAGTGTGAGAGACAAATTGCTTGTCGCCGGAACAGTCGCATCATGCCTGGTTAGGACACGGTGCAAGTCTGTCGCATTTTGTGTACATGAGTGAGAAGGAGAGAGAGGGAGAGAGAGCAACACCTCTGACAGCAATTTATTTGGAGCGAGATCTGCTAGCGGCAATAACGCCCCCCTCTGCATGCCTGGCATCTGTGCTGCCACCCAAAATGTCAGCACACAGAAGCGGGCACTCACGGGTCATTAGGGAAAGCTGTCACAGCCCACTGTCACCCTGTCCCTGCAGAGGGAAAGAGACAGAGAGAGAGCCACACTTGTTAGAGCGAGCGGCGTCCAAACACAGCCTCCTCCACCTCAACTATTCATAATGGAAACAAACTCAGGGGAAACTGCTCCCACCAGACACACACCTGCCATAAAACATAAGGAGCTGAGCACAAAGACAAACTGTTGAGGGGTTTTTCTTTCCCTACGGAGATCAATGCAGATAATGTAAATGTTTTATGATGATCCGAGTACCCTGTGCAGACAGGTAGGTGTAGTAAGCAAGACACTAGATGGTGTGTTTTGCCTTAGCGCTACGTGAGCTGCTCTGTTACACATCTCATCCAAACCCTAGTGAGCTGCCTAGTTACATACCTTCCATAGCTAAAATGAAACATTATACGTGACAGATCTGATTGCTGTACATAGACAGCAGTGACTTTGCACACAAATAGTGCTTCACATACAAAGCACACAGGAGCACAGATTGCAACATGAGAGTTTAATAAGCAAAAGTATATATAGTACACTGAATTGTAGGGTAAAACAGTTTTGTATTTTATTGAACTGCATTTAATCACTAATGATTTTTTTTATTGCATTAATATAAGTACATTTATAATTAATTTTTTTTCTTGGTTTGTCCACCATCTTAGATTATTTATTGTTGCGTTTATTTCCCAAATAAAATTCTGGGTAAAACAATTTGTATTAGTTTATTAGTTTATATTAAATACATTTATATTTATACATTTTTATAGTTCTGCATGAATCATAAGTACTTTTGTAATTTGTCTGTAGCGTCTGGACCAATCAAAAACACAATTTTTCATTTGATTTAACAAATCATTTTAATTTAATTCGTCACAGACCCCTCAACCCAATAGACTGGGCACCAGATTCCTGCGATGACCACAGTCCACTGGTTACCATGGCAACCACTGACACCTTTGCGAGACAAAGCCCTTTACGAACTAATGGCTTGAGTAGTGAAATCACTTGCCTTTCCAAGGACGAGCACAGTCCAGTAGAAATGACTCTTTTCTAATTAATCATATGAAACCGTCTTTGATGAACACACATATCCTTCAGTCATTTTGGTCTTTTGTCTTTGGATTTGTAATTACTTTACTGTTTTATTAACAATGCAGGCTTATGTGGAACCTTCATCCTGTCATCTTACCTATATGTAGCCTACCATGTTTAGGAGCTACGAATTCGCCTTCGATATCTAAACGGAGTGTATATTATATTGTTTGTTACATAGGCAATATATTTAGTGTCCTGAGAACTTAGTAATTTCGATTCAAGTTCATTTCAAATTACCATGCCCTCAGCAACAAGGTCGTAAAACCTCCACAATTGCAAACCGTCCCGCTTGGAATTCGCCGTTCTCATTGACAAAGCATCTGAGAGCCTGAGATCGTTCTCGACCTTAAAGGCCTCACCCAAGGACCCTCCCAGGTCGGTGTTCGGTTAATTCTAAGATGAAGACAGAGCTAGAACGCTTCTGCAACCCCCCTAAGTACGTGCCAGGCTTCGGCCTTGACTTTTCCATTCACCAAGATTCTCTGACTCAAACTGGTTCTTTTTCATCAACCAACTTCAGCAAAGATCAACTTGAACCTTTGGACTGCATAAAGCCTTTCTTTCAGACAGATGAGACGTGCAAGTATTAAAATTTAGTCTTATTAATTGATACATTAGGTAGCATTTGCACCTTTTTACAAAGGTGTGTTTGAACTAAGAATCTGATGTTTCCTTCAGGCGGTAGATCTGCTGAATTTGCAAATTGTTCCATAACTTCATATTCTTATTTCTCTCCTCTTTACTGAGTTAAGCTTTAACCCTTTCCTATACCAACTGTATGCCTGTGTGTGTGTGTGTATGTTAGACCAGTTTAAGTGTTTATGTAGTATGTTAGACTAGTTAGGTTTTATTTTGTAGTGAACACGTCTTACTTGTTCCACTGACGTTGTTCATTGTTTTGCTCTAACTCATCCACCCTTAATCATTGCACGATTTCTGCTATCTCTCTGTGTAGAATGGACATAAAAAGTATTTCCCTTAACCAGGATTACGTCTTTAATTGACAGCAGTTTGACCTGAGAGGTCAAGTAAATATCTACAGCGGATCTAAATATTTATAATTAATTATAACTAGTTATGATTAATTATTCATATTTCCCCATGAGCTGATTCGCTACAGATTGGTGGAGGAAATGCGGGCATGATAAAACGATGGTTATGAGCCTAAACACTGTCAACCTAAAAGTGTGCGGGATAGTCCAGGTTAGAATAGGGCGTGACTTGAGATGCGCTGTTGTGTCCCTATTTGCTGGCTTGTTTAAATGCAGATAAAGTAGGGGCTTGAATTGGTACCTCTATTATGATTGGAAGAGTCTTTATGTATTTCATGCTTAATGGTATCAGTGTAAGGTTAATCTGATCTTAGCGAAGAAACCCTAATTTCAGTATTAAAGCATATCTTTTCTGACAAAGCATAAGTCTGAATCTCAGCTCAGCGGCATGTCCAAACTGTACCATAATGTATAATGCTTTAGTGAAGAAATCACAAAATTGCAGTATTGTTTAAATTGTTTCTTTGAAGAAGAAATCTCAGTACAGTTATATCAAGGTAGATTTGAGTGTTGCTCCTCTTTCTACAGCATAAAGGCCTTATAGTTTATAATTAGATTGAAGCAATTCATCTACACTTTGACTGTATATATACAAGCCTAGCAACCTGGTGGTCATTACTGTGTTTCACTCGCTGAGTGAATTTAAAGGTGTAATACTGTATTTTAGTATTCATGTGTGAGGCACACATGACTGCATGTATGTTTAAACCAGTTTTTAACTTACAGTAAACCCGTTTTGTTATTCTTTAAACAAGTGCAAGAAGTTTATTGTTAAATTAGAGAAGCACTCACAGAAGTGCTTATTTAATGCAACAAGTCTTGAAGGACTGAAAGCACCACGTTTTAAAACTGTGGGCAACTTCTTTGAAATAGGCAGACACTAAACTGTTTGAATTGCACTGGCATGCATTGGTTACCATGACAATGACTTGTCACAGGAAGCGCTAACTTCACATAGCACACGCGACGCCATGTTGTAAACAAACTACCTGAAGCAGCTAAGCTAACACGACTTAGCATAGTTCATTTTAGGCTAAGCTACCAAATAGCTTTAACAATTAAGGGTTAGCACTCTTTAATTGAAGCTTTAATACAGCTGTGGGGGTAGTTGAATTAGTGTTGTTTTTGGCGGCCTGTTTTAAATTTAGTTTTAGTCTAGTCTTTGTGTGAAACTGTCATTTTAGTTTTTATTAGCTTTAGTCACGTTCATCCTCTTTTTAGTCTAGTTTTAGTCGACTAAAACTGATGACATTTAGTCTAGTTTTAGTCGACGAAAACTGATGACATTTAGTCTAGTTTTAGGAAAATAATAGTTTCCTACTTTAATTTTATGCAGTATGAGCAGTAATTTAGAACGGTGGCGTCGTTTTAAACATTGCTTGCAAGCAGACCTAATAATCAATCTTATGTGTCTGTTTCATAAGTTTTTAGTAACTTCTTATACATGCGCGCACCAGGTTCTGAATATATTCAGATAAAACTATAGCTTGAAGGTGTCTTCCTACAGGTATTAGAAAGTTTCACTGCTATAATGTTTTTTTAAATCGTACGATAAGAAACTAACCTGATTTTAGCGAAGAAATCCTAATTTCTGTCGTTAGTGGAGCATAGGTCTTTTTCTGACAACGGAATCTCAGATTAGCAGCTCATATAAATGGTACCAGAATAAATCGGTCTGAACTTGGGCGAAGAAATCCCCTTTTTCAACACTGTGTAGGTGATCTGAGCGATACGCCTCATTTCATTAATTTAAGGCCTTATTATGTTTTACGTATCATTGTATTTTTTCCTATTGACCCTCTCATGTGAAACATTACTTAACTTTTTATACATGTGCGCACCAGTTTCTGATCAAAATCAGATAAAACTATAGCTTGAATGTGCCTTCCTACAAGCAGTAGAAAGTTTTCAGTGCTATAATGTGTTTAAATCGTACGATAAGAAACTAACCTGATTTTAGCGAAGAAATCGCTAAATTTCATTTTGACTCGCTCATGTGAAACATTTACGTAAAATTAATGGTTTATTCTAGCGTAGCTAACTATGAATCCACCATTGCCTGTGAAATGAATGTGCTGTTTTGATTAGTGAATGAATTTGTATGGGACATGTCATAACTGACCGTTATGCCCCGCAGGAGTTTCCCATGCATGCTCACATGTGAGCCTTAGTAGTCTTGCATTGTTCAACATCTTTTTTATTCAATAACTGGCATGGTGCACTATGGGATTTTGGATAAAATAGTTTAATAATTAAACTATATTTAATTTATATGATATTAGTGTGGTCACAGTGTGTTGTAGGATTGCTCTCTTCAATTTAGCCAAACAAATAAATAAATAAAAATAAGTACGCAACTACTGTATTATTCATATTAAACATTTTACACGTTTTTATAGTTCTGAATGAATCATTACTTTTTTAATCAATATCTATTTTGCATTGTTCAACATCTTTTTGTTTATTCATTGGCACAGTGCATGATGAGATATTGGATAAAACAGTTTAATAAGTAAACTTTTTAATCAATATTTTTCAATATTCTATTAATTAAATCAGTATAAAATTGATATTTCTCTTGTAGTATCACCTACCAACTTGGATTTTACCTTATTCCTGTCACAGTGCATTATGAAATTGTCTTCTTCAACTGGCCAAATGAAATTTTGGGTAAAAATTTAGTTATTAAAGTATTTATCTACTCATTCAGTATTGAACAGATTTGTAGGACATTTATTTCTTCCACATCGTACACCATCTTGGATTTTTTTATTTTTTTTATTCAGTCAAGTTTCACCTTGCGGATTGTCCTCTTAATTTAGCAAGCAATTATATGTGCTGTCAAACGATTAATCGCGATTAATCCAAAATAAAGTTTTTGTTTACATAATATTTGTATGTGTACTGTGTATATTTATGTATTTATAAATACACACACATGCATGTATAGCTATATTTAAGAAAAATATGTTACGTTTATATATGAAATATATTTATATATAATATAAAATATAATTATATAAATATATAAATGTAAATACATGTTAATATTTTCAAAATATATGCTGTATATGTGGTTTTTTATATACATAATAAATATACACATTAACATTCATATTTTATGTAAACAAGAACTTTTATTTTGGATGCGAGTAATCGCGATTAATCGTTTGACAGCACTACAAAATTAATAAATATGAATAAAAGGCCTCCTTATTTTTAATCAATTCTTTTCAGCATCGAATGAATTGAGGACATATAGACTACATTTGTCTTGCATAGTCTGCCATCTTGAATTTCTTTTCTCATTGTCACAGTCAATTATGATCTAGTCTTCTTTTATGGTTTAAAGAAGGTAACTATGAGGAAGCATAATGCTCATCTTTTGGAACAGGCTTCACACTGTAAGCATGCCAGTGATATTTTAAAATGTTGCATAAAGAGACAGCTTGCTCAGGTTTTGGAACAGAGCTCATGTGTTTTTTGTGTGCATGTGTGTGAAAGTGCAGATAAAGATATACAGTACCTGCTGAATAGGTAGAGAGAACATCTGCAGACAGAGAGAGAGAGAGAGAGAGAAAGACAGAACGCTATGGTGCCTGGTATCCGACATGCGCGCTGACGGCCGATTTGTCGCTTCAAACGCAGAGGGCTGACCTGGGGGCGGAGACACACACAGCGCACAGTGAGGCAGCAACGGAGTCTGAAAAGCTGTGACACTTCAAAGAGAAACTCACACACGCACGCACATACACCCACAAACAAGCTGTCATCTCCTGAGAAAAGATACACACCATGCTAACCTGTTTACTGTGTGTGAGAGAGGGAGGCGAGCAAAACAGGTGCTATGCTTAGGGTGCAACGGAAATCAAACTCCATAAAATAACCCAGATTAAATGTGAATTTATCTGTGGCCTTAAAACTCTCATCTTTAAAAGTGTGCATTCTCAATGACTGCAAACCTGTTCATGCTTAAGTTTCAATTTACTCCACTAAGCTCCACCCATACAGTTGGTAGAAATGCAAATGTATATAACATTGGCTGCATCCGAAATCGCATACTTCCCTACTAAATAGTAAGCAAAAAAAACAGTTTGGGAGAAGAGTAATGTGTCAGAATTCATTTACATTAAACAGAAAAGTACACAGATGACCAACTACTTATCGCAAGATTCTAGCCCATGAGGCCATAGGAGAGGTAGCCTACAACTGATTCTGGTAGGTCACATGACAGTAACAACATGGTAGATATAATACGTTCATACAATTCTACACATTCATACTATCCAGAATATACTTTTTGAATAATCGTGAAATCATCGTACTTATTAAAAAAATACCTACTTATAGAGTATGGGTTTTAGAATGCAGCCATCATTAATTCATTATACTATAATAGTGTAATAGTAAAATTAATAGTAAACAGTTTTTAGTCAATACTATTTTGATATTAAAGGTGGGGTAAGTGATTTCTGGTAGCCAGTGTTGACATTTGAAATCACCCAAACAAACATACCCCTATCTCAAAAGGGTCTCGCCCCTATTTTGATAGCTCTGCCCCACACATACATACACAACCCAAGCAACGATTAGTTCCGTGAAACAAAGCAAAACCAATGTTACACCGTGTCTACACTGGATGCGAGTGGTGAGGCCCGACAAAATACTATAGAACTCATTATAATCAGTGATGCTGTCTACACCATAGATATACATCCTACACTGGATGCGGTGCGGCATGACACGACAAATCCCCCACAGAAAACTGGTGCTGCATTCTATTTATGATGTATTGACACAAATTTCAAATGATTTTCAACGGTTGCTTTGTTGCGTCCAGTGTTCTAGACAGACTTTAGCTGTTGCGGCGCAGATACGGTGTTACTCACCTATCGAGAAGAAACAAAGCAGCCTCGGCGTCCGATCGCAGGCCTTCCGCTCCTTGAGTTCTTTCCAGCGCTGGAAAGCTGATCCAATACTTACACGGGTCCTACTTCTTGCCTTAATCCTTCTTTTGTTCTGCTGACGTTTTCCTCTTTTGTTTTTTATCCCCCATCTCTATCTTTCTGTCGCTCGGCTCGGCTAATGTCCTGTGCACTGAACGCTCTTTCCTGCACATCATGAGTAGACACGCCCCTTATTGCTGATTGGCTACAAGTTTGTTTTGCTACTCGGCCCAAATCAGTTTTCTAAAGAGTTTTTGAAAAATCGCCACCTTTAACCACATTAAGGACAATTATTTTCTCACTACTTCTGCCATCTTGGATATATTTATTAATTGGCACAATGAGCTTTGGGACTGCCTTGAAGTTTTGGGGGAAAAAAAAACTTTATATGGGTTATATTATTATATTTATTAATTCAGCATTGTAATGCGTTAAGACATTTAAATCAATATTATCTTGCATTTTTCATCATCTAGGGTTGATTTATTCACTGTTGCATTGCATCTTCTTTAATTTGGCCAAATTAAATTTTGAGTAAAAATTCTTTACACTATTTTTGATCCAAACTATTTCAAATGAATTCTTTTATTAAATTATATATTATTATTATTTTTATTTTGCCATTTTGGATTATTTATTAATTGTCACAGATCGTTGTGTGACTGCCCTTTTCAATTTGTCAAAAAAGTGAATAAACAAAATAAACAGGAAATAGTTAAGTTTTTATTTTATTAAACAGTTTTGCAATGCAAACCTGTAGATTTAACATGTTATTATTATTTTTTGCTTTCTCATTTATTTACTTATTTCTGGATAGAGACAGGTTATAATAGATATCAGAAAACTTGAGTTGCCCACATGAGAGCCACATCTCGATGCATAAGAAAATATAGTACCTGCTAGGCCACAGCTCCTACAAGAATCAGTAATAAAGATTCTGTTCTTCCACTTCTGGGATTTAACGGCACTATTGAGCACCACATGTAACATTTACACATGCTTCTTTGCATGTGATCCTGCTCGGTGTGTGTGTGTGTGTGTGTGTGTGTGGTCAAGCGTTATGCTCCACTAGCGTCTCCATTCCCTCAGGGCTCACCTGTAACTCACTCTACTGCTGTAATCACGCTGCTTGCTGCCCGCTTTCTAAACTTGATTTCCAGATTGCATGTGTGTGTTTGTGTGTGTTTCCTGGACTAATGTCAGCTGATTGATGGAGTTTGTTTGGGTTTAATTATACTGTAGGTGACTGACTATGCCTGTGCACTTCACTGAAGCAGAAAACTCAACTTGGTTAGGCCAGAAATTGGATTTCCGAAAAAGAAACAACATCGAATGGGAGGTTCTCTGGACAATATCAATGTCTTTCTCTTTCACTCCATAGTTCCGCAATGAAAACAGACTTGTAACATAATTACTATGATATAATGATCAATTCCCACCATAGAACAAAAGATGTGCTCGACCGAAACTACAGAATCTATATTGTTGAGACAATAATTATGATGTGTTCATCTTCCACATGATAAGAGAAAGATGATAACAAGTCATCTACCCTTCCTCTATGGATTTAGATATCGATGACACCCAGACTCTATAAAATGGCCAACAATGCATGTAAATGTATCGACTTACCAATACGCCCTCTCTGTAAGTGTCAATCATTACTTTGAGCAAAATAACCAGAACTGGAATAAAAAATGAAATTTAGAGCGCTTAACATCCGAGAAAAACTTGGAGAGTAAGATATATGTGAAGGTCAGTTCTGTGGAGAGGTTTAATAATACAGGGCAAATTCTGCAGGGAATAAACCTTCAATTGAAGCACACGGCTGCTGGACCGCTGGAGTTCTCTCATCTGTCAGCTTTCCTAAATCAATTTAATTTCTTTGCCTATTTCCACAGGGGAAAATTGCAGTGCTTAACGTAGACAGTGTCCACAACATAAAGAATCGTCAAAGATCGGCCTTTAACACAGCAGGTCTTTTTGCATATATATCAGTGTGAGGTGGATGCTATACAGGTTAAACCGATAAACCTGTTAAAACTTGTCAACGGGTATAAAACACTGCTTTGTAGGGAATGAGCATTCCAATCAGTTTACATTGAACCAACACATAAAAAAGAAAGAAGGCGGAACAAATAGAGTAACTAACTCTAAGCCCCGCCCTCTTAGTACAGTTGCTAATTCTCTCAAGCTTTCCTCTAATGATTTGTTTTGTAACCAGTAAACCACAGAGAAAATTTTCAGATTGTGTGAATTATCTCAGAAATACCAGGAACATTGTCCCAAACCCTATAACAAGAAAGGCCCAATAAATGCTTCTTATTACTCTCGAATGATGAAATTATGGATGCCAAAAAAAGGTTCAATAGTGCTATTAGATCTTGTAGTATCTTATGATTATTTTATACTGTTTACAATAAAATAAAATGAAATAAAATAAAATAAAAATAAAAATAAAAAACTATACTGTGTGCTCGGCCCAGTATACAGTTTTTGTACAATAAAAAAATAATAAATAAAATAAATAAATGTGCATCTTGTGATTCACAGTACATCGTGGTACAAAAGTGGTACAAAAAACGGAATTACTATTTAAAAGGCAAAAAGACAAATGTGGATTAAAGAAAACGATTTGAAAAATACCTAAAAACAGTTAGAATGTGAAATGAATATCACTAATCAAATAATCAAATTTGTGACATTGATCACAAAGAAGGTCAAATTTTCTTGCTTCTATTCTTGCTGAATAACAGGTTTGACACAAACATGGAGTTCTTGCAGCTTGAGTTTGCATACTCCAATTGTCATGCTGACAATATAATTTCTAATGAAAGAAAATCTATTCAATTAGAAAAATGCTAAATTAGAAACAGTTATGTAAGATTTTGGATCCCACTATATATTGATGCCTGCCAAAATATCGAGAATATTGTGATTGAGAAAATATCTGCTTGTATCTCCTACCCCATGGCACTCATTAGCTGTAGATTGTGAGTGGTGTTCAGCTCTTGTTCTGGGTGGGGGTTTATTGCAGATGTGTCTGTATGGCAGGGCTGGACTTGGAGTGCTGAGTCGTGCCAGTCTGCTGGCATGTTGTGCTGTGGTACGGTCCGATCCGATACGGGGGAGGTGATGAGCTCTGCAGAAAGGAAACAGGCTTTTCCAGATGGCAGGACTATGATGATCAGCTCAACTGCCACAGGACATGGTCCAGCTACAGCATTAGTCCGGCCCGCTACCCTGTCATTACATGGATCTCGCCGCTTGCTATGCCATCACCTGATCACAACCCGCCACGTCTCTGGATTCTCTCTCTCTCTCTCTTTATTTGCTTGCCAAATCCATCATTCTGTATTCAGTTCTTCCTTCTTTTCCACACTCCTCTGCTTACAAAAATACTATGGCAGTTACCACTCTGCTAGACAAGCGTGTGAAGTAATGAAAAGTCTTTGTTGCCATGGAAAAAGTATTTTTATTACATATCATATATCATGCGCGTGATTTGCCAGAGAGGTTCCTGGATCAAACATTATTGTCCAAAAATATAGACTTAACCCAATCCCTACCCCTAAACCTAACCCTACCCATAATTTATTCCTAAAATCAGTGGGAAATGATAGCTGATTAACAAGGGTGTAGAAGCACCTAACCCTGATTGTATGCCTAAAACAGATATTTCCTGAAAAGTTATATCTCAATTCTGATTGGTTGATTGGAATGTTGTTCCAGGATCAACAAGGATGTTGATCCAGGAACATGTTGTACTTGGTGAAATCACGCTCACCCATATATCATAATAGTTACATCTGGATTGTGCCACATTCAGAACATTAGGAATGCCTTTTAACTCCTATTCAGTTCCTGAATTATTATATACAATTTTTAATCTTAAACATCTTCCTATACAGATTTTTGTTTAATTCAAATATATTTCAATATATCAAATTAAACCAGAATGTATGTATGTGTGTGTGTGTATATGTATATAAAATATGACCATTTTTATATAGTTAATTTTTATCATTTAATTTTATATAGAGACTTATATTATTTTAACACACAATTACTTTTATAATTTTAAAATATGATCTATAATATCGTATATATTTATATATATCAGTATATAATATAGTTTTTATAAAATTATAATTTATAATTTTAACAGCACTTAAAAATGTTTTCTCTCAAACACACTTACGGATATAATCTTTTTAACTTTTCGAAAAAATAATCTAAATTATTGAATGTATTATATAATTTACATAATAGGCTTTACAAGGCATAATATATACATTAACAGACAAATAATTTGACAGCGCTTGAAAATATTTTTCATGTGTGTACATAATAGGTAGCGTCTATTCATGGATCCATACACATTATTTATATTGCCTATTAACAGCCCAAATAACCCAAATTATCACATGGATTACATTAAAACGAAATATCTATTGTGCAACTGAAAGGAACCAGTTGTAACATTCAAATAGTACCCATCTCCGAAAAACATGGTAATAGCACTTTTGGTAAGTGAGTCTCTTCCACATCTTCCACATCTCCGATCCTTTTCTCACCTCTCTTTTTCACTTTTTCTTCCTGAATCTACATTTCCTTGGGTCAACGATAGAGACTGTAAATGAATTATGAAGCCGTGTCCAGCTGACTGTCTTTGCTGTGCACTGAGAGGTGTTGGGAAGGGGGGAGCTGCCAATACAAGTGACAGCCCTTAATGCTCACCCTGCCTGGTGTGCTTCATTATGTCCTAGCCAGTGAATCCAGCCTTTCCCCAGCACTTCTCTCTCTCTCTCTCTCTCTCTCTCTCGTCACCTTCATTCTCCCTCTCCACCCGTGTCGAGACAGCCCCTGCCAATGATGCGTTTACCTCATTCGGTGGGTTTTACCCTGAGCAAAGACAGTCAGGCTGGATTTCTCCAGCTCCTATCAAACCCACATTTCTTTGTCAGCTTTCCCCCTCAGCCTGTGGCATGTTTGGGGAGGTAAACTACTTGATGAAATTTAAAAGTAAAAATGTGGATGTGAATTATCACACCTCTGCTGGGCTCGGGCTGCCACTTCGGCTGGCTTGTGATTTTCTGTCCCGGGGTGGGAGTGAGCAACGGGCGTCCATTATTGATGACATCCATCAGGTTGAAGGGGCATCTAGAGGGGGCTGGGGTGGGCAGGAGGAGCCTTCTGCCATGTGACCGTACTGCCTGTAGTAGAAGAGCAGAGTCATATGGGTTGTTCAGCGACAACTAAATGCACATTGCGCCAGGCATCAATGCTAAGTGAATGCTGGAACGGACCCATGGGTGAAAGAATTACCTGAAAAGTAAGGAGTGGGGGGCATTATAAACCTCATTAGCAGCATTTCCAAACACAACATGGTTTTAAATGCCCAGTTGCAGTGAATGAAATATTATTTGAAAGTGTAAAAAACTAAACTTTAAAGAAATGCCAGTCGTTCTATTATTCTGAATGTTTGAACAGCATTAAACTAAATGACTGTTGATCAAAGGTGGACTTGGATTGTTGCGCTAGAAGGAGTGGGCTATGGTTCATTCAGCCCACTGCATAAACAGCCGGTTGGCGGAGGCTTATGCTTGGTCTTAACACAGTCATTAATAGTAGGTTGAAACTAGTGTGGCCTTAATGTCTGTTTGAGGGAGAGAACAGGATCCTGCTAGACAATGCAGATCAAATAAAATAGAACGATAGAACAACAGAACGATCGATGGAATGACAGATAGACAGATGGACGGATGGATAGACAAACAGAATGATTGATAGAACGATAGAATGGAGATATACGTGAATGCTCGATAGAAAGAAGTAGATGAACATAGCTGATGAACGATAGTAATAGATAGATAGATAGATAGATAGACAGACGGATTGGATGATAGAATCCATAGAATGGCAGAGTGACAGAACAATAGAGCAACCGAAAAGATCGTCAGAAACGACCGTAGAACGATAGACACATGGAACGTAGAACATAGATCTTAGATTCGTAAGATTGTAGATAGATATACAGACAGACAGACAGACAGACAGTGGATAGAACAAACGATAGATAGATAGATAGACAGACACATAGATAGATAGACAGACAGACAGACGATGACGATAGACAATAAATTTAGATAGATAGAAAAAACTCTAGAATATTGATATATAGATGTATAACGTAGATGAATTATATACTACAGACAGAGACATACGATATATAATCCGTATATGTCTGACAGCCGATAGAGCAACAGAACAATAGACAGACAGACAGAACAGACAGAACGCGGACGGACGGACGGATGGATAGGATAGGATTATTATACAGTTAGTTTGTTATTGTACAGTAACTCAAAATGTTAACTCCATTATAATGTCGTTTTGAATAAGTTTGCTGAGCATGTTATCCAGTTTATTGTGCACAAAAGTTGAGGTTAGCGCCGATTAATCAATGTCTTTCAAATTGTGAGTGATCAATGCTCGACATTTGTGATCACTTTCTCTCTGGCCCTCCTGCGTCTTTTGGGAATCACGCTGAGTAAACAACACACACTCTCAATGATGTTTGATTCATCTTCATTTACACCACTGACAGCTGCTCATCCTTTTCAATTGTTACGCACACACACACAACCGTCGTCGTGTCACAGCATGACGGAGACTTATGTGTCAGAGCACACACCTACACACACACAAAAACACACACAAACAAACACACACACTGACAGCGCTGGAATGATCATGTCTAATTTTTATTAGTGAGTTGATGATCAACCAAAGCATTGTTTTCACATTGAACGGCAGGAGTCGGGTGGCGAGGGATACGTTCACTGTCTCTGGGGTGATGGAGGAGGACAGAGAGAGAGAGAGAGAGAGAGAGAGAGAGAAAAAAGATAGAGGCTGGTGTAAGTGCCCGGGAAATCAATTGCAACTCCCTGAACGATGCTGGCTGGAGGGTAAGTATTGGTCCTGTGTCCTTCGGCTGGGATAGCATAACGTGTGACAATACTTAGGAGGTTGGGGATTCCATAGTACAAAAGCCACGTCCTGCCGCCGGCTACACGCTCAATGGACAGTAAGGAACTAAATCAATGATCAGCAAAGCAACAGCATGGAGTGCATATGCAGCGCTGAAATGCGGCCCGCACAGAATTGCAGGTTGCTGAAAGGGTGCGCTTCTCTAATCTAACATAATCCTGAAAGAGGGCAAAAACAAGAACTGTAGAAGCCAGTAATCACACTGACTTCACACTGGTTTGGGTTGTCTTAGTCTTATACCTACAAACAACAGTAAATGTAATTTGTGAAAATATAGTTCTTCCGGCCAAGAAAATGGGGGTCGGGTTTACCACTACTAATATTTTAATCATAAAAATACAAATGATCTATTTTTCTATCTATCTATCTATCTCTATCTACCGATCTCTCTATCTATCTATCTATCTACCCAACTTCTCTTAAAAATTAACTTCTGGACAATCAGATTCAGTCTTACCAGACAGTCTTATTGTTGTTTACGGTGTTGTAGTGTTGTTTACAGTACATATTATTGGTTTATTTATTCATATTTTGAATTGGCTAGTTTTATATATATTGTTTAATTTATAATTATTTTATTTTTAATTTTAATTTATTGTTAATTTTTAGTTGGTTTCTGTTTTTTTATTTGTTTTTTTTGTTTTTACTTTTTATTAGTATTAGTATTTTTATTTCTAAAATAGCAATTTAGCTTTTTTATTTTTTTATTTTAGTACTTTAATGTAAACTACATTTAAATCAAAATGTACAATTATTTCAGTAAGTTTCTAAGCTGTAATTTCAATTGCCAAAGATGTCAATAATAGTGATAGTTTAATTGTTTTAGTTAGCAATCTAATCTGGTAACAGTGTTGCTCACTGTTACCAGATTGAAAAAAAAGCCTTCCGGTTTCATCAGACTGTTATAATCCCTTTGGAAATCTAGATTAAGGTGATACAGTAGCTGGTTTACATGGTTTGTAGCTGGTAAAACCTAGTTATTAGTTTCCCCTATGCTTGTTTAGGTGGTTGGCTAGATTACCAGCTGCTAAGGTCAACCAGGAGGCCCATCTAGGTGAAGCTACAATGGTAAGGGCTGGTAGACAACCTCAGTTAAACTGTTGGGGACATGGATGAGCACCTTAACCTGGAAAGTTTGTCTTTACAAGCAAGGAGTAAAGCAAAAATGAGTGGATAACAGAGAGAGAGAACAAATTTCTCAATGCTTTCCATCTCTATAGGATACAGAAGTTCTGTTAACAGTGTAACTCATATATTTCCGCCCTGCATACTTGATCAACACTGTAGTCAGGTTAGCGTCACTCTCGAGACCAGCATAGCCTTGCAGCCCTGGACAGATTTACATAATAATTTACACTTCGCGCATCTCACTTCACCAGCACGTTCGTAAATTCCGCTCTCCGTGAAGGAGGACGCCGTGGTAGATCTTACAGAGGTCATACTGCATTTCCCAACACGCGGCACTTCCATCAGAATTCTGAACAACAATTTTACACAAGAGAACCAAACCTGACCAGGGGCACGTTTTCCTTTAATAGTGTAGTTTGCATGGTTATTGTGTTGGGAATAGCACTGAATGGTCTTCGGTACGACTGAAGCGCTCCGTCTCTCATATTTACACGTGCTGCTTCTCTTCCAAGTGATTAAGCGAGAACGGGCTGAAAGAGAAATTGATTTGAAGTGGCCTCCAAGTCAATAAAAGATGGATGCTGGGCACCGAGAAGAACCGCCTTCCCTCATACCCAGAGATAAAAAGCAGAGAGATTACTGGACATAGTGAGGAGCGTTAGCATGATGGAGCAGGAGAGGTTAGCAGCTAGCAGGGCAGACGGCACAAGACAGGTACCTGAGTGGCTTTAGATAAAGATTTGTGTTATATTTTAGAGTCCATATAGCTGCCTAGCCATACACCTATTAGAGAGAGAAGCTATTACAGCGCTGCACTGACAGACCCCCAGGAGAGAACCGCACGGTTCCTGGGTAATTCCAGGCAAATAGAAAAAGCCAACAGCAAAATTATTTAATGGTAGGGTGGTGGGAAGGAGGGAGACAGAAACAGAGGACGGACAGGAGAGAAAGACAGGGACAGAGGATGAAGGACTGCAATGCTAACATAGTATCTCTCACACTGTGCTAGTTAGAATTGCTTTATCTTACACCACTGGTCTAATAATTTTGTGCTTTTCCTTTAGACACACTATAAAAAACTTTTTTTCCCCCAACCATAAAAAGATGACAATAAAAAGCAAAAATCTTAAAGTTGCGTTTGTATTGTTGCGTACATCCGAATAAATATAAAGGAAATCCGGCACACTTCACCTGAGAAAAGTCTCTTATTTCAGTGGTAGATCAAGTTATGATGTCTTGAATTTTTATTAAAGATAAAAAAAAAAATATTTCATACCAACTTTTGTGATTAGTATCCATTGTAGCTATAGTTACAATGTTGCTGTGCAATGCTAATATTAACCAGCTAACAAGTAATAACTATTTTCCCTGACAAAACTAATCAATCAATAAATTACAAATATCTTTGTTTTGTTTCGTCAACACCATTAACCCTTTCGCACTTGAGTTTAAAATATTCTAGCTGAGCCCCCAGCGTGAGTTTTTTTTTAGGCGACCGTTATTTTAAAATGTATCGCCTTATTGTTTCCATGGCGACGCGTCATGTTTGTCATGTGACACAACGCAGCCACAATAGATCTGTGTAACACATGGATCGCTTTTATTTCGTTTTTCCTGTTTTACTCAAAATATTCACAAACATGCTCACTATATTATGAACTATCTGATATTACGATTCTGAAATATGTGCAATTAAATCTATTTGGTAGTTTAAACACTTTTATATCGACCGTGTTATTTGATCTATACCGTGTGATGGGCGCCGCCATGTTAGTTCGCGCTGAATCCGAGCTGTGGGATTTACAACAGCAAATTCCCCTCCTCTCTCCCGAAACACTTAAGTAGTTCTCCCGTACACTGGGGAAGAGCCAGAGTACTTTATAGTTACCTACACAATGTGTATATGATATCAATAAAACATGTCAGATTATATTTGTAAGGATCATTATTGCCGTTTCCATAGACATCAGCGTGCATTTTACAAACTGTAAATGTATGGTTTTGCTAGTACTTATGTGTATTTAAATGTCTGAACCCTAAAATAAGTATTATATGGTTGAAAACAATTAATATTTGTGATAATATGACAAGCACTCAGCGCGTCCGATCTGGCTCCGCGCGAAAGCAGATTTAAATTCAGCAGTTGATGACATGACGCACTGAAAGTTCTAATCACACACAAACCCGGGATCGTACGCTTCATGGACCAGCCAAGACTGATCACACTGGTGTGATCGTACGCGTCAAAGGGTTAAAATCACGGTTTTTAAAGTGTTTGAAAAGTAAAAACCTGCACTACGTTTAATTTTTGTTATTAACATTAAATACAAAGAAAGTTAATCACAAAAATATTATGCAATGCTAATGATAGCCATCATTAGGACTGCATAGCAATATTGAAAAATAATCAAACCTGTCCAACTTTATTACTGAAATGTGACCCTGGACCACAACCAGTCATAAGGGTCTTTTTTTTTAAATTGTACATTAGCTAGTACACTCGTTTGTAGAAATAGGACACTGGTTGGCCGAAATAAACTGTTGATCTTAATCTGAGGGTGCAAAAAAATCAGAATTTTGAGAAAATCGCCTTTAAAGTTGTTTAAATTAAGTACTTAGCATGCATATTACTAATCAAAAATTAATTTTAATATATTTACAGTATGAAATTTACAAAATATCTTCATGGAACATGATCTTTACTTAATATCCTAATGATTTTGGGCATAAAAGAAAATCGTTACTTTTGAACCATCCAATGTATTTTTGGCTATTGCTACAAATATACCCCAGCGACTTAAGACTGGTTTGGGTCACAGGTCACAAATATGAAACATATTCCTTCCTCATGTGTTTTTTTTTTATTATTAATATAGTTATTAACTCATAACTTGAACTAACAATTTTGAATCTATCCTTAAATATCAATTGTGGATAATCTATCATGCACATGAAAACAAAGAGGAATTATAATAGTCTGGCACTTTATATTTATATGGTTTTTGAAACATTAGTAAATGGCATCATCATTAGTGTTATCTAAAACTAATAAAAATTGTTATTTGGTACTTAAAAAGATGATGAAATTAAAATATATATATAAACGCTAGATGAATACTTAAACTTCATTGAAAATTTTTAAATGCTAACATTAAACATGAAATAAAAGTAAAGTGATACAGAAATATCTACTATAACTAGTATTTTTAAAATATTTAACTTGAATTGAAAATAAAATGAAAACTGAAAATAAAAATAGTATATAAAAATGCTAAAATTAAACAACAACAAGCAGTAGCCTCACCGAAAGGCACAAATTGCTGACTGACAGAATCAAACTAAAAATATTTTCGCAAAAACTTTAGGGACACGGGACGGTCTGGTTCTGCTGAAAATCTTAACGGAAAATTAATGGGTGATTATTCCCGCCTGAAAATCACAGCAACACAATTGAGCACAATGCAATCATCCCGTCTTTCTGATGACATTTGAGACAAGCCCAACCTTTTCCTCAGCAGTTTTTACCCTGAATGCGGAAATCATCTTGACTTGTTTGGACTGCCATTTCATTGAAGATATCAAATTAGCCCAGTGGAATTTGACTTGGAAATGAAAGGCAAAGGAATAAATAACAACAGGGATGATATTTCTTACGAGGTTTTTCTGATTGCTCCAATTTGCATCAGGGAAAGTGAAATGGGTGCTGGCTAACTCGTCAGCCTCCTATTCATGTTTGAAATGCGCTTTGCCTCATCTAACCATTAGCAGGGGGTGGAGGGGCGGAGGAGAAGTCCTTCATTTTAACTTTGAAGATAATTAAACTCATAATGGATATCACTGTCACCGAGAAACTCCATAGCTCGTTTATCGGAAGCAGTATTTTGCATGCTAGCCAAATTAAAAGGCTAGAAATGTGCTTGTTACTAATTCATTCGGCCATTTAAAGGATGGGGAGTGATGCGCTGGAGTGGGTGAGCCAATCTGTTAGACAAAAAGTGCTGCATTTCCTCCCTGATTTATGAGCTCTTTTCTCTTTTTCCTTTCTGAATGGGCAAAGCAACTCCCTCTGTGATTCGACTTGACGGAAATAGTTAGAGGTGCGTGTCTTATTCACTCTCGCCGTCTCTTTTATCTTACGTTTTATAATCGCAGGAGAACTTCGGCTTCATAAACGTTGTCACTGTGATACGATAATGGCCAAAAACACTGCGGTGCTAATGCTAATGCTAGAGATATTTACAAATTATTCATATTTAATTTAATTTGTACTATACGGAATTCAAAGCATCTGCTAAATCTTCCCTCTGACGCTCCTCTGTACTGCATTTATGCTTCAATAATAAATAATGCTGTTCATTTTATAGCTTTTACCACAACAGCATTTAGCCTGTTCTTCATGCTATGCATTAGCATGCCCTGTTTTTATTTACATGTCAAATTTCTTCGCTGATTTGTTTAATGTGCTTCTGAACTTGACAGGACGGGCCTCCGACACGGTAATGATCTCCATCATGGACTAGTAAAGCTTTACTATCCCCATAACATGCCTTTCAGCGAGAGTAAGATAGTGTTCAGCACAGTGGTCTTAATGGTAGCGTAAAAGCTTCACATTTGTCTGTTGATGTATGGCTTGCCTCCAACTCCCTTTTTCTAGTACTCTAATTGAATGTGTGAATAGTGGAAAAACAGTCTGTTTTTTCACCCCCCCCCCCCTTACTTGGAGAAAAAACTTTTCAGATTTTAATAAGCAAAAAGTGTCAATATCTATACCTAGTAAATAGAGCACAGGACAAATACATAAATCAACTACATACATACATACATACTACATGAACGGACACTTGGGCCACATTTAAAAATATATAAATACTTTTAATCAACCACCTCTGCATTTATTTTAACTTATTTTATTGTATTTTTTTTTTCAAAATGGTAGTTAAACAATTGTAAAACTAGATGATGATATCTAGTAAAATAGATACTGTCCTTGTTAGTATATATACATAATAATATACACAGTACACGCATATTATGTAAACGAAACTTTTATTTTGGATGTGATTAATCCCGATTAATCGTTTGACAGCACTAATAAATATATATATATATCTAACACAATACGACTGTTCCAGAATATCCACAAAAATTACAAAAAAACTAAAAAAATTACAAAATGATAATGAAATTCAGACATATTAACTGTCCAAAAGTGTTCAAATACCAATAAAATAAAATAAAATATTTATTGCGAATGCTCCTTTATTCAAGGAACTGCTGAATCAAGTCTCTGGAGAGGTGGTGCCACACCATCAACTACGAAATGGCCATTACATTGTCACATGCCAGTGCATTACGCAGTTAGAGCAATGATGTTCTTGTCATCACATATCGAACAGAACAATGTCTCGTACTGCTAATGTCAGTTGCTCCACTTGCCAATTACATGGTATGGTGGTTCACGTGTTTGACTAATATAGATGCATGGTTCTTTGTAGAAGGATCGAAACATGCCCAACTGCACTCTCTTTGACACAGCCAGTGTTGGGCTAGTTACTCAAAGAATGTAATATATTATTCATTACTACTTACTCCTTTCAAAAGTAATATTGTTACTTTACTTATTACTTTCTGGCAACATTAGTTACACTACTAGTTACATTACTTTTTCTTCACGCCCCACATAAGTTGTAACTGTGTATCTTCCACATAAATTTCTTCTTACTAACAACATATTTCTGCCTCATCATTTGACCAAAATCCACATTGGATCGCAGTTCATTATTACAAACACTCAATAGATTTATGTTTGTTTTGGGGGGGGGGGGATTATGGATCGTGAAATTCAAGTAGAAGGGTTGTAATCTCATTAATCTCATTAATTGTCATGTGTAGCTTGAAGCTAATTGTAATTTCTCTGTTACCCATATACGATTATATTTTATTATTTTATCAATCACTAAAGTTTGTAGACTGTTTATTGTCTCAAAAAATGTTCAATTATAGTAATCTAAAGGTACCCATGCGAGCAGAGTGGATTGGTGGGATTAATGCCCAGAGTCAAGTTCCACATTACACAATAGGTTCAGACTGTTTTTTTACCTGCAAATGCAATATTTCTATCTGCTGAATGTAAGCTTTTCCATATTCCAAGCTTGCCTGCAGCACTGGGGACATCACTTGCATGTGCGAGTCGTGAAAATTATGATTGTTGGATTATTTGATTGTTGGATTTTAAATCAGCGGGGGTTGAGGCATCAAAAGTAACTAAGCTGTTTTATGGATGGTAACTGTAATATTATTACTGAAATCTTATTAGTAATTAGTTACACTACTAGTTACTGCAAAAAGTAATATTATTACAGTAAGTTACTAGTAACTAGTTAATGCCCAACACTGCACACAGCACTCCGTTTTTAGAAAATTGTCTGCAGGTGTATCAGTAACTGATAATATGATGCTGCCTGTAATTATTCATAATTATTGTGACAAATTGTTATGCAGGCATTTTTTGCAGGATGGTTCGGTCAGACTCCCTCTCCTCGTTGTCCTCTTAATTGCACATTGTCATTTACCCTTGACTTCTTCCATAATGTCTGTGGTGGGGTGAAGACTGCCACATGCCTTATTAGATCCATATGAAATCATCCACATGAGACACCACCACACACACACACACACACACCCCTAGAGTAAATAAGAGCACTGATCCTCTTTCAGTCATCTGGACTTTGACTTTGAAGAAAACATTGAATTTTGTGGAAGAAAAACCTAATACATATGCAATGCACGTGCGAAGCATTACCTGTCAAATTCGTCCACACTTTTATGAGATTGTAATTTAACTGAGGATTTACCGAGACATTTAATAATGTTATCAGGAGATGACACGCAATAACATGTCTATGAAACCCCTGTAAATGGGTGGTTAAGAAATGGACTTAGTCTATGTATATGGAAGGAGCTTAACACTTCTAATGGTGAGAAGCTTAGCGTATCTAATTAATCAGTGTCTCAGCTCCTTGTCTCGCAGAAACAGATCCTACATGGCCTTTTAGGCAAAAGGAGCAACATAATGGAAATGTAATCACATCAATCAACTAATTTTCTCTTCATTTTGGCCCTGTTTTAATAGGATTTAAACCTTTACATTTCAAACGTGCTTATCCCTGATGCCCTTTACTATATTTTAAACTCTCCAGTCACTGTTAAAGGTGAAAAAAGTGCAGGTGTTACCTTAAAAACTCAGTGAAGACATTTGACGAGTAAAGAAACCGAAAGACGGGGTGGGACCAAGGGCTCTATTGAATTCTATTAATCTTTTATTTATATCACTGCTGTGAACCATTATTTACTATTTGCTGTTGATAGTTAGAACAGGTAGATGTGGGAAATTTCACAGGAACAAAATTTAGACACATGATGTTTTAAACAGTGTTAGTTCTTGGTATAAACAAAACACAAAACAAAACAAAATACTATTTCCATCAAGGAATGTTAATATGTTCAAAAATGCCAGTAAATACCTTTGTATTGTTACCACGAAAAAAAAAAAAAAGTTAAAATATTAAGCATCAGCCCTGTTTTCAATATTGATGATTATAACAGCAAATCAGCATATTAGAATGATTTCAGGAGGATCATGTGACACTGAAATTCAGCTTTGGCCATTTCAGTATAATTACATTTTAAAATCTACTAAAATAATTTCATTGTAATAATATTTCACAATATTACTGCTTTCACTGTATAAATCAAATAAACAAGCATAAACTTCTTTCAAAAAAATCTTACTCAGCCCAAATGTTTGAAAAGTACACACACTTTCTATTTCGCCCCATTACTGTACATTATACAAATCTTAGCCACCCACTAGCTGTTATTATATTTGTGACTTGTGTGTTTGTTTCACTTGCATTGATTCACTTCAAATGCTGCAGGCATAAGCGACACAAGCCTGCTGATCCGTTCATCAGGGCCCCGACCGCCGACATGGAGTATCCAAAAGGTAAATATTGTTTCAGTGGCACCATTTTTAATGTGGAAGAAAAGTTCTTAATTATGTTCTGCACAGATAAACCTATCAACATCCCACAAAGCTTTCCTCCTCCTTTCCCTCCTGTCTGGTCATTTCTCTCTTTCCCTCTCTCTCTCCAGTCCCTCTCCTCTGCCCCTCCACGCCTGGAGGAGCAGGGAGATGCGAGCCTCAACGTGTCTGACTGATTACTGTAATTCATACACTTTAATTAGCTGCACAAACCATTAGCCACAATTAGACTATTACAGAATGCTTTGTGGCAGGAGCAAGCCTGAGGAGTACGTTTATCTGCTGGAGGGAGAAAATGGAGAGAGATACAGAAGCAGAGAAGGGGGAGGATGAGCTTTCAGTGGAAATTCACACAAGCGTGAAAATATTAGACCGAGCACTGATGCAGGGGTGCTAGCGAATTCAAAAGAGCTAATAATTTGAATGGCACCTTAAATGCAAACATTAAGGCGTTGGGACAGCCAATCAATTTGTTGGTTGTCTGTAAAGTGAGCCTTATTGTTAAAGACAGTGGCTGTGTTCCAAAACCTAGCAAGCTGCCTTGGTGTCTAGTAGAAAGACCACTTCTCAGGCGGCATCCTAACTAAAATGAAACCATATAGTGACAATTGAGAAAGCAGAGTAACGCAGAGGTCCTCACAGAGACTCAAATAAAAATGCATTTCAGCATTTCAGTTTGTCATTAGCATGTTGCTAAGCTAACTGTTTACAGTACATGCAACACAAAGTGCTGTTTAACAAAGTTTAAAAGTTAATATATGACTCCAGTCCATCAATTAACATCTTTTGAAGTGAAAAGTTGCATGTTTGTAAGAAGCAAATCCGTCATTAAGGCATTTTAACTTTAAAACATCACTTCTGCCCAAAATGCCAGTCCATAATCCATAAAAATGCTTACTTTAGTGAAAAAGTTCATTACCTGTTGTCATCTCATATCAAAAATCCACTGAAATATTTGTTTAGAACAGTTTTGGACTTTTTTTGCTGAATCGGTGCTTGACGTGCATCTTTTGTCTCCCGATTCAGATGAAAACAATTTTTTCACTTGAGGAAGCGTTATTATGGATTATAGATTCATGTTTTAGCTGGAAGCAACAGTTTAAAGATTAAAAGGGACTTAATTATGGATTTATTTCTTACAAACACAGCTTTTTGCTTCATAAGACATTAATTGATGGACTGGAGTCATATGGATTACTTGTGGAGTATTATGATGTTTTTATCATCTGTTTGGACACTCATTCTGACGGCACCCATTCAATGAAAATGATCCATTGCTGAGCAAGTGATGTAATGGTAAATTTCTGTTCTGAAAAAGAACTCACAACCTATTGAATGGCCTGAGGGTAAATACATTTAATTTTTGGCTAAACTGAGAATATTTCAGAAGAAACTAGTGTTCACAATAGCTTGTTCAGTTCATACTGTCTGTCCCTTAACTCTGGAAGAAACAAAAACAGAATAACATTTATATGCAATATTAAAAAAGTTCCTCCTTGGTTCACTCAAGATATTTTCCTCTACCACTTTCTCTGTACACTGTTAGTGATGACTTTCTTTTATCTATCATGTCCTATTTATGGCTCTGAGCTCATATATGAGAGGCTGTTTACAGTAGAGATAATGTTGGACCACGAAGGCTTTTACTCAGACAGATATGAGAGGGAAGGGTTGAAGTGCTGGGCATTGCACCAGTGTCACTAATAAGCTTCGCCAAGCAGGAAAGAGGAACATTGAACAGATGCAGCGCTGCATTCAGAAATCTAAACCTGAGGCACATGCCCCAGTGCTCTTATAAATTTTAAAAACCGATCGAGACCTTTAAAGGGCAGGGCTTGGCCCGCTGCGGAGAGAAGCTTTTTCTCTGTTTCAGGCTTGTCAGAGCTAGTGAACTCAGTCATCAAAAGTACCACCATACGTCACCTCACCGTGAAACTATGAGTTTTCCCATGTCCCATGGTCTTGCAGGTAAAAGAGTTAAGTGACCTTACTGTGAGGAGAAAAGTCCAAGTAAGGTTATCCTCAATCACAGAGTCTGTCAAGTAAAGTCCCTAACTGTTATTTGCTAACAGTCTGGCCATTTTTTATATCAATTTACTTCTAGCAAGACATTTTCACAGATGTTTCATCCCAAGTGACCTAGACTTTTTACAGGGACAATTATTGACCTTTGTGAATTTTGTCTGTGTACCTTCACTTTCACTTTCACCCAAATCTGGGGTCTCAGTACCCAGAAGACCAGGTTAAAACGTCACGCTTTATACAGTACAGTATCAACAATATTGTGGCTTCGCCAGCTGTAAACTAAACAACAAGTATTCACTGGGAGCAAATTTACAGTAAGACTACTTTGTGACACCAATGCTTGTTTAGCCCAAAATATTTAGTTCCATTAAAAATAACTGCCGCTTGTGAACTATTCTTTTCGATCAATGAAAATCCTTATTGTTTCAAACAGGTAGAAATTATTAAGCGAGCACAACATGTTTTGTCAATTCCATTGATAATGGAAATGTTTCCTAACCCCAATCAACCTATTAGAATGATATTTAAAGATTATATGCCACTGAAGACTAATTAATGTGGCTCTGAAATAATGAAATAGATAATCATTTATATTAATACTTATTATTAGTATACAATTATTCTTCAATTTGGTATTATTAGTATCGTAGAGTAGTAGTATAGAAATATATATTAATTAATAATTTTATTATTATTATTATTATTATTATTATTTCTCATGAATACATCATTTTCATAAATTTTATAATACGAATACAAATATTACTTTAATATACTTATTATTATTATAATTAATTATTCTGTTATTATTAATTTCGCTTTATCTAATCTATATTGCATATGCTATAATTCGTAATCTTCAACAATAAAAAACTCGGCTAGTTGATCTTGGTAATACATGATTTTAATATTAATCTTCTTTAAATTTTAACATTGTAGCCTTCTACTAGTCCTTCCATTCAAACATGAATTAGAATTTACATAGCAAATTTTACCTGTATTCTAGTCTTTTCAAATTCAGAATTAAAACCTAAAATTCGTTCTCCATTCAGTTCGAATGCCATAAAAACCGCAATCGCATACATCCGAGCTGGCACATTTAGTTCTTAACAAATAACTACCATGGTTTTCTATAATAATAAGCCATGATTATAACGACGGGGACTCGACACGTGACCTATGTATGCAGAAACGTATTCGTAACTATAAAACTCTGATCTAGCTCAAACTTACTATACTTAATCTTTCATAACACGCCGTGTGTGATGCCTACATACAAGAAGAGTTTGAGCCGAAACACAAGTCTCAAGAAGGGCAGATTAAATATTTCATCAAGACATTTTTGGCCCTGGACTGAGTGATTTTGGTTGGTTATTGCAGGCAGCACAATCTGTTGGTTGATAGTGTCAGTTACCATTAGCATCACAACGGGCTAGATGAGCTCCAGTCTGTTGTTCAGCAGGAACCTTTAGTGAAATCACTGTCAGGCTGAACCGCAGGGCTGCATGTGGTTCCTGACGATCCTGTGCAATATTACCGCAAGTTTGCTTGGCAGTTTTAGCGATATGCTGACACAGCGAGAGCTCCAGCAGATGCATCACATGCACGGGTCTGTGTCAGCCAACCTTTTACCCTCGGCACATCTACAAGGAGTGGAAGGAGGGGTCCGATTCTCCAACGCTCCATCAAACAAGCACTTCATTCCCTCCACCCTGAAGGACAGAGGTTTAATAACACAGCTAAAGGGCTGAAGCCCAATATACAGCGCAGCAGATTATATGAACGTAAAGATGCTGACGGACCAAAGAGCTGACACAGAGCCTGAGAAGATAAGTAACGTTATCTGTAAGTAAAGATAAGTAAAGGATGCCATGGAAAAGAAAAGAAGGGAATTACAAAAAATGCTTCTTGAGCAGTTTTCTAATCTGGGAGAAAAAGAAGAAAAACATTGTACCACCAGTTCTGGTTGTAGTAAGTCAACATACCCTCAAGTGCTCCTAAAAACGGCTCTACACTAATAATCGTTTGCACTCGGGTCTATCCACTATAAAGATGGTTATTTGCACCCTGACTCCCTCCCCTCTTCGACCTTGAGTGATGGTCGGAGCCGCGAGTGGGTGTATGCTGTAATGTAAAGTCGTTTCTTTCTGACTGGCTGGTTGTTAGAGATCTTCTCCGTTCAAAGCAGAGGCATCTGCAGCGGTTCTTTCTGGAACAACTTCAGTGGCTGAACGTGACTCCATCTTGCCCTGTTCTCACTTGGCTACATTGCAATTGTCTGGTTCACTAGAGCCTGTCGCTGTGTGGGAAAGGTCTGCGTTTTGATGGACAGACACTCTTGTGCATCTGGCTGATCTCCCCCCGCTGAAGCCGGCAGATCCAGCCCTCAGTTTATCTAAACTTATGAGACCATCTGCAGTCTCGATAAATCATAAATCAATAAATCTAATGATAATCATTATCATTATATTGTTTCTAAAAGAATATATTTTTATGCTTCAGGAATAAAAAATACTCTGAACATGTTAACAGTTTTAACTATAGTCTGTTCTTGCATTTCCATTTTTGCCTAATAAGAAACAATATTAAATATTAATTGTGTAAGTTAGCAACTTGAAATTTATATAATATATCTATATATATATATTACATAATATGTACAATATTAATAATATTAATACCAACAACAACAGTAAGCATCATATGCCTTAAAAGCATTATATTATTGGTCACTTTAAAGACTCTTATTTCCAATTATGTTCTATTATTTCCAGTTATGGCTACATTGTGGCAGCAGTAGGAGAAAACTTTTAGTTAAGAATCTTTACTACAATTTCACAAAATGCCTGTTATTTAAATTTGTATAAACATTATTCTGCTACAGAATCCTCTCTGAAATATAGCTGTTCATACCAGCTTGTGGTGAAGCACAACATGGCCAGCTCAACATTTGCTTTGCGAGTCATAATTTGCAATGTTTACACACTTTATTCACCCACCCACCGTCCCAGGAGGGTTGAGAACAAAGTCGGGCATTTCATGAGTTATATTTTAGCTCTGGGCACTGTCTCAAAATGCTCTGAGCAAATACGGGTTACCTTAATGGAACAGCACCTGTATAGTTTGAAATTCAGTTCCAAACCTTGATGGCTAGAGCAGAGGCCCGGGAAGAACCGCTGCTTCTTGCTTCCCGAGAGCGGCCCACAGGTGGCCTCAGGCAAGGACAGGCCACACATCCTCTCTGACCCCCTCTGGAGGTGACCCTGCGATATTACCTGCTGCGTAAAAAAGCTTTATGGGATGCCAGGACAGTGTGTATCAGGGCTTCAAAAAGTCGCCCGGGGGGAGAATTGTTTTGAGAAAAGCCCAGGTTTAGAGAGCTCTTTGAAACACAGAGATGGTGGAAAGGGTCTGCATTTTGCCTCGCAGCTAACAAGCCACCGCAGATTTAATGCTGCTGTCACCTTAAAGAAAGTCAGCATTAAAAAAGGAACCTCTCCGTGGGACTTCAGACTTAAGAGCTGGAAAAAAGGGGCAGAAAAACACGCTTTAGGCCTGAAAAAAACAAAAACAAAACAAAAAGCTGATGTCCTCCCAGCATGGCTATCACTTCCTTTATGAGCACTGAAGAAAACATGAACTCAGGAACATCTTTTTTTTTTTTTTTTACCAGTCTGCAGCACGGCGGTCATTGAGAAGGGCAGATGCTACTAAGGGGAGGATAATTGGTCATGAGCTGTCTGAAATGTGTAATTAGACAAGATGAGATACTCCCAGTTTTTTCATCCCTTTCTCTCTCTTTTATCGCCCCTCCTTTCCAGTTGGCAGTCTGAGCGCCTTAGTGTCAGCTTTGATCTCTGTTAAGGTTCTCTGAGCCCTTTCAGATAGGATCAATTTGCCGTTACACACATCACTCTTGGCTCTCTCCCCTGGCTACTCGCTTGTTTGTGACAGGCGTATGTGCATACAAATAATTGCGGATCTCAGCTTCGCTGGATAAAAATTAAGATGCACAGATGTGAAGTGCATCCTCCCTTCAAAAGAATACAGAGCGAACGGCTTACAAGAAAGAACTTTCACTGCACATATCGGAGATTTAGTCACATAGATGGAATTTGGATTCCCAGTGCTTCACAAACTAGTCATTTAGTCAACATTTCAGCCAAGCACATATTAAATAGTCTACTATGTATGTTCTCATATCTCTGCTATAAAAGAGGATAGTATTTAAAGTAATGAAGGAGTGAAAAAAATGCAAATATAAGTAGGCTACTAAAGTAGGCGAAATGTGACTTTCAAATGCTCAGACATTCAATAACTTTGTATGAGGACCAGAGTGAAGTTTAATCTGTTCATCACTGAAAGTCTGAACTGTCAAGGCAAGTTACACTACTGTTTAAAAGTTTCTTTAGAAGATATTTCTGAAGGATCATGTGACACAGAAGACTGGATAGCTGCTGAAAATTCAGTGCCATCACAGGAGTAAATTACATTTTAAAATAAAAACAGTTATTCTAAATTGTACTAAAATTCACAATATTGCTGTCGCTTTTTACTGATTTTTTGATCATAAAAACACCACATGTACGAGACTCTTTCAAACACATAAAAAAAAAACTTACTCCAACATCCGAATCAAAACTGATGCAGGCCTCTTGTGGACAGTTATTATTGCGAAAGGAAGTAACAGACACAGAGCTAACATTGTTAATGGATTTGCGAAAAAAAAAAAATAATGCACAAAGAGAAGGGTGTCACTCTAAAAATGCTGGGTTCAACTTGTTGGGCAATTTTATTGGGTTATTTTTTATATTTTTTTTTAATAATAAAAAAAAGTGTCTCACACGGCTCTGGGGGTGAACAAAGGCCTTCTGTAGTAAATTTATGCGTTTTTGTAAGACAAATATCCAATTCAAAACGTAATAATCACTTTAATGTAGCTTGCGCCGTGAAAACCAACTTTTGTTTACAGGAGCAGAGCAAGCAATGTTTCCTTACTTTAGCAAAGGAAAACCAGTCTCCTCTTGGGTTATATCGAAATCCTCCGACATTCTTCTTTACAAAACCTCGTTTTGTACTTATAATAAGTGACCGTTGTTTTGTTTTGATCTCTCCCCTGCGCTTCCGCGTTCGTCACTTCTGAGCGGCGCATGCACAAAGCCGACCTCATACGTCATCAGCCCAGAGCTGCTTTCCCTCCGTGTACAATTGTTGGCGCAAGCTAGATTCAAGTGATTATTACTTTTGAATATGGATATTTTTCGTACAAAAACGCATCGATTCGCTACAGGATGCCTTTGTTCACCCCCCAGAGCAGTGTGAGACACTTTTTTTTAATAGTTGGGCACTTTTTATTTAACTTATTTTGGATTGATGCATGCATGCAACACCCGCTGAGTGGCAACTAGCCCTATAAGTTAGTTAAGAACTCTTTTGCATCCAAAACACTACATACTGTATGCTGGCCTTTTCTGCAGGTTTGAAAAAAGTAATATAAAAAAAGAAAAAGGTAGTAATTTAAAAAAAAGTAGTAATTTAGCAAGAACTTTCAGGAACCTCAGAATCAGAGTGGCGCAGATCCACATGAACAAGTTGCCAGTGCCCATTAAAGGCTGGCCAGTTAGGACTTCCCTTGCTATCAGAAATCACTGAGAAAATGATCTGAAGGTCTAGTCAGGTTTTTAACCAGTTCCGTAAAAGCACTGAGATGTTTTCAGGAAGTCGTACATGGAGGACAGGACTAATGCCAAGAGCTCTCTGGAGGGATGCTGCCGGGCTCAATGACAATTCTTTAAAGCATGACTTTTGTGTTTTCCAGAGTGCTTGTAAACGCTCTATGAGGCTTTTGTTGCAAACATGTGATTTTAAAATGCTCTTTAAAGTCTAATGCTGATGGAATTCCAGCTTCTTCACTGTTTAACAAGCTTCTACTCACCTCGTGAATGTCTGAGAGAGAATAGCACCCAATAATGCAGTCTACGCATGATTGGTGCCAAATGACGTTAAATGTGCTGTAGCTTTGAAGAGCGTGGCCCTCCAGGACGGGATCACATCAGCGAACACATTTTCCAACCGCCCAAAGTGGTCTGCTCTCTTTCTTTATGACACACCGCTCTTCTCTCTTCTCTCTTCTCTCTTCTCTCTCTCTCTCCCCCTTTGGCCTCTATCTCTACTCTTCCCCCTTCCTCCATCTGTTTTCATGCGCACACAGTCGGCCACGGCTGGAACAAGTCTATCTGCAAAACCAGACTTGGATGTGGGTCTTATGGCTGGAGAAGCTTTTTCCCTGGTACAGATAATTCCACTTTTTTCCCAGCCCCTGCAACAGAATAATACCCTTTTGTCACGCTAGACGACAATCCAAGCTTTGACTCGTCAGCCTTTATTTATGACACTCATATTTCCGCCATTGTGATGCCGCTGCAACAATGAACCATCTGAGAAGACTCAGGAGGAGAGAATTCTGCATTATGCAGAATGGAGCATATTTGCAACTATTGCTTGATAGGTTTGATGCCAATATTAAAATGCATTCTCGTTACCAGAGACATCAGAAGAAAAGAGAGGTGAGAGGTCGGATGATTACAAGTCTTTGTGGTGCCAAGCAGTGAACTCAACAAGGAGCTAGCTGTCAATCAAGATTGTTTGCCATGCATTCTGGTCAGTTCATCATCTGCAGCCTTGACCTCATGCAAATCTGCAAGATGAAATCTATTTATGATGATGTGGAACAACTTATTGAGATGCAGAAAGCAAATGCTCTCTACCTAAAGAATGGCATCGCTCAGCCTCACGCATATACATATCCATGTATATTGAACATGGCCATAAAACTAAAAGAACTAATCAAAATCCTACAATTCAAAAAAAAAAAATTAAACAAAAATATGCATTAAAAAAACACCTACATATATATAATATATAAATATAATATATATATATATATACACTCATATATATATATATATATACACACAAAATATTATAGCATCCACAGCAACCATCATGACCAACAGCGAGCATTAATTATTTTAAATTATTCTGAATTATTTAGAATTTGTGCACTTGTTTTAAAGCCTTAGCAGAACTTTAAAATATTGTTAATAATGTCTAGCCTTACAGTGAATCTCTCCACTAGCAGAATGGGTTATGGGTTGATGCAAGAGTATTACAAACTTAATTTTGGCCACATGCTGACAGTGCAGACCTGTAAAGATGTTTACAGGGTTTATAGTGTATGAACTACAGACCAATTCAATCAAAGCATTTCACAATAAAATCCTCAGACCAAGTTATTTGGTCAACTGAGAGCTAGAAAAATGAAAGAAAAAAAGGGGTGTCTGCTATAACAGTGTCCTCATAACTTGCCATGTCAAAGCATTACAAAAGAATACAGCAGAATGTTTAGCCGTGTATGTTAAACAGAAGGTTTAGAGTCCTATTCTGAACTGTTCGATAATGTGTAAAATAATATTATAAGTTATTTAGTATAAAATATATGGACGGAATCTGTGGCATGCTTTTGATTTCCAAAGAACATTATTTTGATATGTTCTTGTCTGTTCTTAAAAGAATGGAACAGTAATTCACAACAATGCACTGACAATGGAGATAATCAAGCAGAGCTACTGTACAAACAAATACTTGAAATATGCAAATATTGCACCATTGAATAGTGTAAACAAAACCAGAAAGAGCCATAACTATCTGTAAAGCACTGTTTACATGAACTGACTCCTTCAGACCACATCCAGAGCCTCTTCCCAAGGGCAAGCCTTCAAGGTTAACTCAAAAAGGTGTTATGCTCAACATGATGACCAGGGGCTGTTCTGTTTGAATGGAAGTCAATGGAGGATAAGCTTCAATGCACTGAATAAACTGTTTTTGTATGGAAACAGCTCATCACTTAATACACTGAATGCTTGGCTGCTAATCTTTAACATGCTTGGCATTACATTTTCACTTTGGAATGAGCTATATGTAGAGTTTGCTACAAAAAAGAAAACAAAAACAGGTAGGATTTACTGAAGCACTACCCACTTATCTCCTGATCTAAAACTCTGAAAGATAATGTTAAGGACACTATTTAATTGGTTTAAGGCACACATTACTGAAGATTAACTAAACGTTTACATCTCTTCATTCTATAAGAATGTCTATGTGTCATTCACAGATATTATGCCAGGAATGCATAACCAGATGTTTCTGTACCTCGCAAAGTGGTTCTCAACTGGCTTTGCTGGCTTAGGACCTATATTTTAACTGGATATTAAGCACCAAAATTGTCCTTAAAAAATAATGATGATGACATTAAAAATAATTTCAGGATCTAATAACTTCTACCAAGCTAACCGAATTAGCCTATGAAATAGTGATTGTGATCGGTCTTTTATGTCAACAACAAAAAATGTGGGAAGAGTTTTCTCTTTCTTAAAATTAAATAAGCTTATTTATTTGGCTGTCCATACAAGGCATGATTAATAGTAAATAATAAAATGTTTGCCGATTTTGGGTCGTAAGCTGAGAACCACAGATTTAGACAACTTCACAGCACAGCAAAATATATTATATACTAAATTCATATATGTAATAAGCTTCATATTCCAGCATTTATTTAATTGTCTCCATTAAGGAACACTCTACTGCAATGAAATCTAAATATAGTTAAGCTGCTCAACTCTACAAACCATATTTGATATCCTCACCTGATTATTCAGACTAACCGAATGACTGTTTATTTTAGCACTTCCTAGCAAGGTGAAGGATGGCTGAAACTCTACTTTGGCCAGCAGTCAGTAAAGCTATTGGGTCTGTTCTACTTGACCTGCCATCCATGATGTAACACAAAGTGACTGATTGCACCCTGATGCTGTGCCAACCGAGTCAGACATTTCAGATTTTCTGCTTTTACCGTTAAGTCAGTGGGGGAAAGCGAAGCACAGAGGAGAGACAAAGCCACTGATGAACTGATTGACATTTCCTAATGTGATATTTGAGTCCAGCCACACATACTGTACACAGGCTTTCAGAGGGAAATACAAGAGTCACCACACTGACCATCCATCTCGACTGCTGCAGGTTATAGAAAGATAGAAAGATAGATTCACCTCAGGTCAGGTGGGAATGTATGTGCGTCATGAAAAACAGACTCGCGGACTGGAAAGGAAGAAAATGACTTTTCAAAGGCAGTACCTCATTCGTCTACTCTCGTATCTCGTCCATTCCGCATTCTGCCCCATCTTACCACTCACAGCATCATGGATTGGCACCCTTCACCTCCTCAGCCTGCTTCGCCTGAAAACACAAGATGCAAACAAGCTGTGAAAATCGGCTCATATGCTGTATGCCTTTCCCCTTACACATGGTAAACACTTCTGTGTGTCTACGGAAATTAGCATAGCTTCGAAAGGGCACAGAGATCCAGTTCTTTAAGCCCGGGAATACCTTTTGACATCAGATGTACCGAGCATGCATACAAAATCATTGAAACTGCCGCAATGAGCAGGAAACAAGGCGTATCGGCCAAACAGTATTTAGAAGGTTTCACTTCCAATCATGCTTTGGCCTTTTAAAGCACCTCGTGAATCAATTCTCTCCTTCAACCCAAAGAGCCAATATTAAATGATTCATGTAAGATCAAGTAGAGATTTCAGGAAGAAAATGGTCAAAACCCTTCACTCAAACAGGGTTTTGTTTCAGGATTTAAAATCACAGTATTTAATTGAATCTGTATATAGTTAGCAAGTTAGCTTTAGCAGTTAGCTTCTGCTGGTGTTATCACTACACTAGTTGTGTCCTGAATTATATACTACACACTATGAACTTAAACTATGCAATATGTACTCTTATTGTTGCACAAGTGCACTTCTTACTGTTGGAATTTACATTACTCACACTATTTATACTAACCACTTAGAATAATGTTGCGAAGTACGCAAATTGGGACACAACTCACACAACGATTGGTTAGCATGACATTTAAAGCTCAGGTAAATATCTCAATTTTCTTTTCAGGACTAAAATAAAGAAAAGATACCGAGATTCTGAGGATCAATGTGCTAGCCAAGCAACAGCCATGCTAACAGATAACATCAGGATGCTAACAGCTAACTTTCTCCAAGTATATTATCTCAAACAACTTCTAACATAACATTCCATTACACACTACACCACAACATGATGTAACTACCCAGTCACAGCGGGCTGTTAGTCGACCAGCTTTTCTTGAACAAATGCAGCAGATCTGTAAATTGTGTAAACGTGCTTGAGGGCAAACACTCTCTAAATGGCTCACACTTTCTAAATCGTTTGATCACCAAGGGCAGGCCGAAATCTTTACCTAAAATGTGTCAGATTAATCAGTCGACAGGAGAATCGGAAAAACGGCAACAAAAAACAGGGCACCAGATTGGAAATTTGAGGAGACAAATAGCATCTGAACGATGCCATGCATTATTGTGTCATCTCCATTGTCATCTAATGGCTGTATCGCATTAATAAAGTGGAGAACATTGTACTGTAACAGATGGTGAGACTACATCAGCGGCTCAGGAGCTATTTATTAAATGTGTTATTAATTATTTTCAACATGATGAGCTTCACGGCTCCTTCTGGCCTGGGTGAAGGCAGGAGTGTGCCATTTGCTTTTATTCCAGTTAGATGACTGCCCACCTTCGCCAGAATCGAAACCGCTCTGGTTGCTAAAACCGCATGGAAAGAAGCCATGATCTAACTACATCCTGTTTTTAAAAATAACTAACAATTAAACTCGCCTTATTTAATAAAACCCAAGCAGGCTATGAATATGTCTGTGATTTATGGCTATGCTTGACAGACCCGACACCTCACTTCGCAGTAAAGCTAACAATCTGTGATAGAACTCTTGCTTTCCAGCTGAGCCTTTTGCTGTGGGTCTCAAGGCTATCACCCTTCATCCAATCCCAGTGGGACGCAGGTGCGAGCTGGTAGGGGAGGACGCGGTGCACACACCCACCTTTCCCCCAAGCCTCCTCTTCCACCTCTCCTCTTCACTCCCTGCAGGCCCTCTGTAGGCCTGGGATGCCAGCTGGAGGTGACAGTTTCCTCACCTGCCACAGGCGGCCCGCCACCTGCCAACACTCACCCCGTTCCCCCACACAGGTGGCGGGGGACAGCAGAGTCACGACTCCATGCCGCCCAGCCTGTCTCCCCTCCTCCCGTCCTCCTCCCGTAACCCCCACCCATCTGGGTTCACGCTCCAGCACCCACACTGCAAAACTCTATCTCCCGCAAACACCTTGCACACTATCTCCAGTCTCATTTGGTGATTTATAGAGGCCAGGTTTCTTTGCCTTTCAGCCTAGGCGTGGCACGTGTTGGCCCCAGGACAAATGAACACGGTATTCATTTTTTATTCGGTCAAAATGAGAGGGAAAAATGTGCTTCTTGATTTAACACGCCAGAGGAACCTCCATTATCTGCTGTGCTCGTGAAGGTACAGCCGCGTCCCAAAAACAAATGAGGAAATGGTTCCAGTGCCTATGTGCAGATCTATTAGCATCGTGCTACAATGCATAATGTTACTGTCATGGCCCTATTCCTGTGGAAAAAAGGGAGTTCTCCAATCCATAACCAGAGTAAAATAGTCATGGGCCTAAATCTGAATGTTTTACAACACCATGTAAATAATATATCAGGCACAAATTGTGCTGCCAAGCCACTTTGAAGTAATTATCCTAATAAGTGTATCTGAGCCCCCCCAGCTTAAACCAGCCTAAGCTGGTTGGTTGGTTTTAGCTGGTCATCCAGTCTGGTCATAGCTGGTCAACAGGCTGGTTTTAGAGGGTTTTGACCACTTGTTTCGCTGGTCAGGCTGGAAGACCAGCTGGAACAACCAGTTAAAACCAGCTTGGCCAGGCTAGGAGACCAACTTGACCAAACTAGCCAAGCCGGGAGACTAGCTAAAACCAGCTTCTTCCATCTTAAACCAGCTAAGACCAGCCAACCAGCTTAGGTGAAGGTAGCGTTGCATCCAAAAAACATGAGAAAATGTCTATGTGATATATTACCATGGCGCTACAAAGCATAATGTTACTGCCATGGCCTTTTTTGTGTGCAAAAAGAGAGTTCTTCTGTAAAATATCAGTAAAAATCTGTAAAATAGTTGTAGGCTTAAATGTGAATGTTTTACAACACCCTGTAAATGATAAATCAGGTACAAATTGTGCTGCCAGGCCACTTTGAAGTAATTATCCTCCCCTATGTAGACATAAATAAATAAAAAGTAGGTCTGCTAGGATGATTGGCCAAATTAATAAATATATAGCCGCACAATGCCCTTATAAACTGCACGCTGGCATCATCATGTCACCCACGCTGGGATTTATTAATGGAGTTATTGAGGAGGGAATGCCAGCTTTTCATACATTTATTGTGTTTGATGGAAACATCTGAAATTAGTTGACAACAAAAAGCAAAGCTGGGCGGCTAAGTGTGTATCAGTGAAGATGTCACATTTTCCAGAACACTTCTTTACAGTTGAAACCTAAAAGGCATTCATTGCAGAGCTTTGACATGTGGATTCAATAGCCCTGATGGAATACAGTATTTAAAACGAATGCTTTGATTTCCTATTAATCCATATGAGACCACGACTACTGTACTTTTTTAATTCATTTCCAATCTGCCACCTGTGTAGATGCTGACGTCGCTGTCAGTTTGTTTTAACAGATCAAAGCTACTCACAAACAGCTAGAATCTTTTGTAGGGAATCATGACGTTGTAATATTTTTAAGCAGGATTTGTTTTTTGTGGCTCTTTTTTCTTTTCCTTCCCCATTATGAGCGGTGTTTTGAACTTTGTTTGAACCCCCCCTGTGGGAAGGCCATGGCCCAATGGATCGTTAGCTCTCTGACCCACCCAGGGTGCAGCGTGGGGTGAAAAAGAACAAAATAGAGGAAAAGAGAGATAGAGAGCTTTATATCCTTTGTAAGCACTACAGTAATCCTAAGTTTTTTTGACAGTAAAGACGTTTATAATGTTAAAAATCTATTTTTATTTCACATAAATGCTGTACAAAAAATGCATCAAGGTTTTTACAAAAATATTAAGCAGACAACTGTATTCGAAACTGATAACAATTAGAAATGTTTCTTGAGCACAAAATCAGCATGTTAGAGTGATTTATAAGTAACATGTGACACTGAAGACAGTAGTTATGGTTGCTGAAAATTCAGCTTTGCCATCACAGCAATAAATTACATTTTAAAAATTTAATTTAAATTACAGTTATTTTAAATTATTGCCCAATATTTCAACTGATTTATTTCTGTTTTTTTTCTGTATTTTTGATCAAACAAATGGAGCCTTGGTGAGCATAAGAGACATATTTCAAAAACATATATATATATATAAAATATTCTAAATTTTTGACTATTGTGTAAACAGCTTCTTTAAATTGTTTTTCACACTTTTTACAAAACTTATGAAAATTGACCAAGATCTCTATTGTTCTGATGTGTGCAACCCATGGACCTTTTTGTGAGGTCAAATGTATGTAAATATGCAATATTTAAGATGCTAATAACAAACTTACAAGCCTAAGGTAGTTTACTGCTCTCAAAGAGTCGACAATACTTGTGTTTACATGTTAGGCCACCAAGTGCCAAAGTACCTTTTTTTCTCTACTTCAGAAGAATTATCATATGTCTATACACAAATATGGCACTTTTATAGAGCGCGATGCTTTCCAGATCACCTCATCCACAGATATCACAGCAACGAATGTGTGCAAGGCTGTGACCTAAACAGACACAGATTTAGCATTCACTTCTCTTTCCCTCCCATAAACATAGCATAGTTTCTTGTGTTCGTTTCTTCACGGCATACAGTTTTTCAATAGCTCTTTCAAGTAAACATTGGTCTTGAAATATTCATGAATTACTAACAGATGTCTTTTGGCCTGGTTTACTGAGCATACTATGCTAAATAAGTAAATACAATTAGCTGTTTTACTCTGAGAGTTTCAATTCAAAGCAGTAGATCTAATTTGGTAGGCTAGTTTTGCTTCGAGCACACCTCTTAGGGTTTTCAGAAAACTTTTTGCTGTTTTTTCCCTCCTCCATACAGAACTAATGTTAGCCTCCAGCCTGCTAATGTGCTGCAAGGGAGCAGTGAAGCGCTTCCAAGCTCTCGACTATTCATGCCGTGCAACCATGCTTATCAAAACCTGGCTTCCCAAATCAGCCAAGATTTCTGTTATTCCGAATGCCTCAGGGCCTTCAGTCATTTGCTTTGTGCATAAAATTCAGCATCTGTTTATGGATACATCACGTGCCTCTTGAATTTAACACCAATGGATTCGGTTTGGTTTTTCTAATTATTTTTCTCTTATAGGCAAATTTGCAACGTTACACACTCACTACCCCACCTAAAGCCCTACCATCCTGGTCATTTCTATTTCTATTGATGGAAGTTTAGTGAATTTAGTACCTGGCATACCTAGCAGCACAGAGGCTGTTGTGGTGCAACTCAAATGCCGGGCTCCAGGCCAAACTTTCCTCAAACATGACAGTTCATCGCCCGGTGAGGACAGAACCTGCTGCTTTTTTTTTTTTTTTTGCTGCCCATTCCTTCTAGTACCAGAGAGTCACACCTGAACACAGGATGAAGTACATGACAACCATTTTACGGCAGAGTGGGGCCAAACATGTGTGCTGTGGCCCACTGGCTGCCATGTTGCTTTTAAACCCACAAGTGAGCAAAGCATGCATGCATGCCAAGTCAGCAGTAATAGATGTGGTCTCAAAGGAACAGGTCCTCACTGCTACCCACACACACACACACACACACACACAAAACTAACTGGCAGATAGAGACTGCCAATGAAATTCTCAGACTACCAATGAAATTCTTTTAATTTGTATTTTTATAATTTAATGCAAAATTTTTCAATACCAAATATATTATTAGCAAATTATTGCAATTATAAAATGTACACACAAATTTAAATCAATTAATCAAACAGTTTTTTGTGATTAACCATGATTAATGATGTTAGATGTGAACCGGAGGATGAAGGGTACATAATTAGCATGAACATATAGCGCTAACCACAGGAAGTGGAAAAACGAATGCTGCAATAATTGTTAATTATTTTCAACATGTCAAACAAACAGGTCTCAAATAGACCAAATAAAGTTAGGTAACATTTTTCTAAGCCTTAATTTTACAACTTATTTGTCTCACAAAAAAAACAAAATAAAAATAGTAAAATAAAATTAGTGTATAGATAGAGAGATAGCGAGAGAGAGAGAAAGAGAGATTGTTAATTATGTACCTTTCATCCTCCAGTTCACATTCCCAGCAAACATACAACGTGGTTGGTGTTATATATATATTATCTATATGATATATATATATATAGATATATAATATATATATATAAAATTACAGAATTTACAAAGAAGATATACATTAACACTTTAATTTCCATTTTCTCTATACTGAACAGCAGAAATATAAAGCTAGCTGCCATCTTGATGTAGAACTTTCTAGTGACCTCTGTGTCTCAAGCAAAAAGAAAAAGGACAAATGAATGGAAAAAACAGGTAAGGCTCTGAGAGAAGAGAGGGAAAAAAGTGAGAGACAAGGTCTGACTGAAAATGAAGCTTCACATAAGAGAGAAAGTATGACACAGATGGTGGAGGGTGAGAGAGAGAGAGACAGGAGGACAAAGAGAAGACCGATGAAGGCCAGGAACGAAGAAGCAGTAAGCATGGAAAGGAAGAAAATGAAAGGAAGGTTGACCGAGAGGACTGAGGGAAGGACAGCAAGTGCTAACGGCAAAGGGAAAAGTCAGACGAAGAGGGCGAGAGGGGCTGTGAGAAGAGAAAGCGAGGCAAAGCAAGAAGAACTGGAGGGTCTTGCAGGGTAGAGCTCCCTCCCTGGAACACAGTCCTTCCCTGTCAACCCCCCACACTCAGTCTTCTGCTTCACAGGTAATTAAATGGATTTCCTGTCTTGTACTCAGCGAGAGAACATGACCCAGCACTCTGCGAGAGCGTGTCGAAAGGTACTCCAGGGCGGCTCTTTGCACCATCTGCATCCTTGTGTCCGAGCAAGGCCCTAAGCAAACAAGAGCTGTACTGGGACTCAGAGGGCAGGGATGTATGCCTCAACACACCGGAGACGAACAGGAAAGGAGCCACTGAGCCCTGGCCTTTATGGACACTACCTGCCCTACTTCTGCAGGAGGGAGGGAAAGAGGTCTGGTCTCAGGGTATGATGGTGAGACAGGGTTCTTCTTGGGTAGTTGTTGAGTAAACAGGTGATCATCTGTGCCAAGTCCTTGTTAACTACAGAAGACAACCATTTTGAACATCTAACTAGGCTTAAGGATTAGAAGATCTCAGGGTCAAATGTAGGTAATTGCCAAAATAAACATTCAAAGTCTACTTGAAATGGCGTTCTTGATCCATTTTGCATTGCAGGCTGCATGAAACAACAGCATGAGCAATGGAGTCCAAATCTGAAACAAATGACTCTTTTAAAAAGTCGAAAAAATATGATAAATTAGTTTTATGAACTGATCCTTTACATTAATCATTCAAAAGACTCATGAACTCAAAACTTTAGGTATAATGACAAAGATAAAGGTTTAAAAAGCATTCTACATTTAAAAAGAATAGGGTAGTCCACACCACAACTATAACATTAACGGCAAAGAACAACAATATAATTAGAATTACTTTCAGGACTATTTTTCCAGCTGATAAACAATAAAAGCATTAACGGTCAGTCAGAATCCACCCGACTTTCTCAAGTATTTAAAGAGGCAGAAAAAATAACTGCAGCAAGTCATTACTTTAAGTGATGGAATCTGTTCATAAAATACATTTAAAAAAATTAATAACAGTTTGAACAATTGAAAGTTTACTTTCAGTTTTTTGGAATGTTGATCACTGTATCTGTTAAATAAATAGCAGCTATGTACATAACTGGGCCAAGCGGTTAATTCATAATAATAATAAAAAAAGATTTAAAAAATAAAATACTGATATTTTATAAAATATTACACTATATAATACATTTATACATAGCTCCCTGTATTATTTACAGCAATAGGCAATAGCTAAAAGAAAATGTATTTAATATAAGAGCTAAGATGCCAGCGCTTCAATCACATGCTTCAAGGATCGTTCTATACATGGATAAATTTTGGATAAAGTAGTAATTTTTTATATTATATTTTAATATCATTTTTTATTTTATTAAACATTACTGAATCAACCTAATGTTTATGGGTTAAATTAGGTAGAAATCACAGGTTACCACGTTTTACCAATAATTCTTGAGATTATTATTTCTTTCATAAACAAAATGGACAAACTAAAATATGTCCAAATGAAATAGAATCAAAATCAGAACTGAACCAAGAGCTTTTGCATTGGCATCAACTGGGACTGTCTATTAAGAAAGTAAATAAGATAAATTCTGTTGACTTTAAATGACCATGCCACCTTGGCATCCTTACGGTTTCTGATAAAACATGCATTCATAAACTTCACAAACTTCAAGTAATTCTCCTCTTGTCCCCCACTTTGCATTCTGAGCATTTGCTCAGAACATAACAGACCCACAGTCAAGCGACTGTAAGAAACAACCACAATTACAATGCCAGAGGTGGTGCTTGCAATTTCACAGCCCTAACAAGCTTACCATCAAGTAGCAATCTCAATCACTGCTCAGGTTCCTGTATTCATTAAGGGCCAGTTCCAAATGAGAGCCACTATATTGAAGGAGATGCCGAGCAGCGGCTGATTGGCCCATGCTGAGGGAGGAGCTGTGTTGCCAGATTGTGGGTAAATAGACATCAGAGACTGCTGCCACAAGCACTTGGAATTTCTATGGGGGAACAAAGTGTATGCAAATGAGTACCTTGACCCGAATCAAATCCCCGACCTGTTCGTTAATTGCAAATTACAGACTGCGGCACCCCAATCAGTGGCCTTTTAGCGTAAGATTCTCGACTCATTCTTCGCTCACATTGGAAAATAAAAGAGAGGAACATTCTGCCATCAAGCATGGGATTTGTTATTCATGATGGTGGTGATTAGAAAGGGTTTGGCCTTGGCCGGTGGTCTGAAATGTTGAAGTAGGGGTGGCGGAGGCTTTTGATACTGGCACCGACCGCTGACTTAAGCTCAATGGAAAAAATGGAGCCTTACAAAGGCGTGAAGCGTCTAGTCAGGGATTACAGCAAGTGTATGGAGTGGGATTTGCTATCATCATCAAACCCATAGGGGTCAAGGTTTGGCTGATTAGCATGGCCCTGTTTGCCTTTGCTAACTACACCATCTGGACCACAAAGCATCTTTTCCCATTGTCAGTCAAATCAAGATTAGATGTGAAGCATTTTTGCAAGCAACATACAGTATATATTTAATTATATTATAGATGTTTTTCAGTGCCTTATTCATTTTTGAGAGTTCTTAAAACACAGCAATACCACAGTGCCACAGCTTATAGGAATGCTAAAATATAAAAATTCTAGCTGAATGAAATGGATTTAAATCAGAATCAAAATGAGAGGCTGTGAATTAGAATCAATGAGGAATGTGTATTAAACAGTCATAAAAAAAATTAAATTCCGCCAACATTTATTCACACCCGTGTCATTCCAAACCAATAAGACTTGGTTATCTTCACAATTAAAAACACAGAATTAGATCATTTTTAATCAAACGTGAGAGGAGTGAGAGGTTTCCGTCGCAGTAGCCAAAACCTAGAAGATCCAAAAAGGTCATTGTAAGCAACGTGTTTAGTCGGGACGAAGGAGTGCGGGTAACCAGGGGGGGGGCGAACATTTAAAGAGAATATTTAAATATATAAATGCACACAGCAATGAAAGTACAGCTTTGACGCCCCTCACAGGAACGACTGCCGGCACACAAACACACAAAAAAAATCGCAGAGCCTGGTCCTCTCAGAGTTCCAACACTAGGTCGTAACTCTCGTCCTTTTATCCTTACCGGAGCGCCTCCATGCGGACCAGAGAGCCGAGGTAGTGGGGCATGTGTCGCTCATACATCATCAATTACTCCATTCCGGCCTCCAAAACAAACGTTCCGTTCCGCATTGCTCTCGTCCCGGCGCCCACCGCGTCATCATACCGCCAATCGTCTCTCGCATAAGCTGGGGAGTACCCCGAGACTGGCGCTCTAACTTCAGTACTCGGCTCCCATGCCCCAACCCTCGATCACGGCGGGCGCTCAGCATACCGTGGGGGGTAAGGCGAGACACGACGTACAAGGCATAGTAAAGAGACGGAAGGATGAGGAGAGACAGATTCGAGAGAGGGGAGAGAGGAAAAGAAAAAGAAAAAAAAATATGCTTCCGGGTTCCGGATCACACTGACAGTGCTTGTTCCTCAACGGGCAGCTGTAGAGGCTGCTCACATCGTGGTGCCAGCAATGAGGTACTAAGCGGACCATCGTTGGGGTGACTGTCGCCTCCGCTCCTCCGCTCTGCCTTGGGTCGGAGGCTGGCGATGACGTCCTCCTGTTGAAGGGGTCAGTCCGGCAGCAGTCGCCCCGTTCCAGGTGTCCGTCTGCTCCTCCCACATAAGTCATGGCGCGTACGGCAGCAGGCTGCCGGCCATCCTAGTCGACGGGGGCCGACTCCTCGCTGCTCCTCTCCTTAGTTCGGGATCGGCAGCCACCCACCTGCATCGATCGCAGAGGGCACGGCGGCGAGCCTCTCAGTCCCATTTAGTCGTCTTCATAAGTTCCGAGCATGCACGCGGCCCCACCGACGTCCTATGGTCGTGCAGCCACGGCGTCGGTCTCGAGTTCCGCTTGGTTCCTGTGCTGCCTCGTCATCCTCAGGCATCGCAATCCCCCTCACATGCGAGTGCTGCTCTGACTAGCGTGTCTCTTCCTTCCTCCGGGTTTCGGCACGCTAATGTAACAGACGTTTTCGCATGTTCGGGAAGAAGGTAGGCGGGAACGCGGGCGGAATATTTAAAGATTAACTTAATAAAATAATTATGAAAAACAAACAACAAAAGTAAAAATGAAAGTAAAGGCGGCAGCCTCCTGCGGCGACTATACTGCCGCATCAGCAAACACAAAAAATAATCAGGCTGGTCCATCTCGTGACGTATCGTCCAACATCTATCGTAACTCCTTCTTTTATCCTTCCAGAGCTCCTCCATGGGACTCGAGACCAGTGAGTGGTGCAGGTGTCGCTCATCATCAATTACTCCACTGGCCTCGCTCCATTCCCACGGCTCTCGGCCCCACCCCACTTGTCACAGTCATAAAGTTGTCATAAAAATGAATCCCATATATTTGGTTTAATTCAAGTCCTTGTAAAAAACAAATCCTTTATAATGAAGAAATTTAATTTAGGCTTTACTCCACATATACAGGCACCCATACAAGAGTGCATCAGCATAAGATGGTAAACAGTGATTGTTCTCTTTGAAATACATCTTAATTGTGGTTTGCAAAGATTATCCTAAAGTTTTATGGTTTGGAGCAACATGAGTCATACAATGACAGATTTTGTTTTATGGTTGGTTGAACTATGCCTTTAAGAGAAGAAGTAAAAGAGAGAGAATGCTGTCGAGAGAGAGGTAAGAGAAAGAAATAAGAGATCAAAAGTAAAGAAAGAGAAAAAAAGAACGAAAGAAAAGAATGAAAGTGTTATACCGGACTTTTATATATTCGCAGATGATATGATAAACATATTTTATTTGTTTAACCAACAATGGATAAATAGACAATATAACATGTTATTGTATTTTATTATGTTATTATTGTATTAGTCTAGTCTAGTTCTACGTGCTTATTCTAAATACAATACAAAGTAAAACACTAAAAGCGCACATACTGGATTAGTCATCATAAGCCTTATAATCTTATAATATTATAAAAAAAAGATATTTCATTTTGGATGGTTTAAGGTTACATTTAAAACAGAGTTAGTTAAATTATTGTACATAAAGGTTCAGCATTATGGAGCATAAGTGATGTCTAGGAAATGATGCATTTATCTTTATATATTGCGGGAAGAAGAAAAAAAAAAAAAAACCATACTGAGCAGATAACAGATTAAAAGGGGGAAAAAATCGTATCTATTTGTCAACAACCAATATGGCTAGCTGATATCTGTGGCATCGCCTAGGCGTCAATGTGAGCAGGTTCCTGTGGTTCTTGGTGTGGCCCATCATGCACTGCATGACATTCTTTTGCTGTGAGGGGCGTTAGAGTGATTAGTCACATTTAGCATGAGCAAAGATGTCATACTACAAATCCTATAGCTTCTGAGGCGTGCCTTCTCCAAGTAGAAAGGGAACGTTAACAATAGCTTTGCTCCAGATATAAGCAGACCCGTCTTGATCTATTCCCTGTCACTACTTCCACTAGTCATACCTGATGTCACATTAAAGCAATTAAAACCAGGAGAACACGCACAATCTACTCGGGTCAAATATTACATGACCAGGCTTGGAAGGGGCCATCAGTTTGTAAATGCACATCGTTTGTCACTGACACTGCTTGTATAGTCATCACGTCGTTATTTCAGCGCCTGTAGGTAGGTCGCCTTTAACGAGGGCAAATTACTCGGGCCTTTTGATATTTTTCAACGTTCATCAAAAAGAGGGGGCAGCTGTTTCTGCTTTAACCTGCATGTAAGCACTGCTAAAGCATTGTCTTTGTCATGCCCCTCTTCACCTTTCTCTAGTCTCGAGGCTGGCCGTCTTTCAAATCTAAACTAGGATGTTGGTCTTACAGATGGACGTTTTGTGGTGGGCTTTAGCTTGGGTGAGTGTTCAGAGGCATTCAGATAGAATGTTCCACGTGGCAACTGTTTTCCGCACAGATACTGAAAAGCTTGTGCTTAAACCGTTCAGCCGCTGAGTATCACAGTTTCCGCCGCAAGTTGTGGCACACCAACTAGGCATCCCGGGCTCACGAACTTCCTGCAGTTCGCTACACAGCAACGAAACCGGGGCCTCAGGCATCCACCCACTCATACACAAACATACTCTTGAGACGGCAGAGCTGTGAATGAAGCAATATTGTAACCTTAACCTATACAGCACTTCCCCTCTGTGAGTTCAGCCAATGAATTATCCTCTCAAGTAAATCCTGTTTAGAGGATAATCCTTTTCCCATCATCTGGACAGACACTTTCCGTAATGAAATGCCCTGAGGGTGTCCCTGTTGCAGGAGTTGAGCGAGGGGGGGTATCGCCTCTTTGCCCCACTCTGTCACATCCTCCATCAGAAGAAGGTGGAGATCTCCACACACTTCTATTTCTACTACACATACACACACACTTACCTCAGTCCTATTATTGGCACAATTGCCCCACAGCCTTTCATATTGTATAAGAGAACCATCCACTCACTTCCTCTGGTTTACATCCTCCTTACTCTTGGAGAAGAAGAACAGGCCTTTAGATTTAAAGAGGTAGTACACACCCCAAAATAAAAATTCTTCTAAAATGTCATCACTTATTAAACCTTGTGGCACTGAGACTTTCGGTAACACTTTATTTCGATAGCCCACTTCAGACATTCTACTAACAGGCAAATAGTTTTGGCAACTACATGTCACTATTTCAGTTAGTAGAGTGTTAGTAGACTGTCTGCTTAATATCTTATAACTCTTTCTTTGTCAACTTATTTTACTAACCCTAAACCTACCCTAACAGTATGTTCTGAGAGTTAGTAGACATGTAGTTGTAAATTATTGAGAATTAGTTGACATGTAGTTACAAAGTTACTTATAGTTAGTAGAATGTCTAAAGTGGACTATCGAAATAAAGTGTAACCAGACTTTCAAAGAAGACACAAAAGTAACATGATAAAAAATAAATAAATGGTAAGCAAAAAAATAAAGTTTGTGACTGCCAGCACTTTATCATCAACGAAATAAAAGCAAGGAAAATAAGATTAAATAGAAATAAATAAAAATATAGCATTTTAGATCTACTTAACCTTTATAGTAAGTAAATATACAGTTCAAAAACATTTCATTAACCGATTTAAAAGTACCAACCTACTGAAGCACTAAAATCTGTTTTGTATCTTTATAATACACATTTTCAACCAAACATAGGCGGTGAAGCCAGCATGGTCAACCAAGTTTATCACAAGTAGGCTTTTTATCACACCTATTGAAAGTGGTAAACGATGTCATACACACAAATACAAAAGACCATCATGGTAAATATGACACTAAAATAATCCAATAAACATTAATTTAACAACTTTTTTGTTAAATTTAACAATTTATGATGTAACAAAACTATAATAAAACCAACAAAAAAAACACACTTCAAATGTGAAGTGTCACTGGGAATATCAGTTTATGCTGTAAATTATTAGATGACATGTTTTTTTATTCCTTACAAAAACTGTAAATTTAACAGCATGTTTGAATATAAAATTACATGATTTTTTCAGGGAACTCAAGTTTAACAAGTTTTTCTTTTAGCATTAAAATTACTTTCTTTTTTACAATTTTACTTTTTTTACAGTGTACTTTAAAAGTAACGCATATAACTTTTATAGAATATTCTATGTCTTTTGAAGCCATACAGTAGCTTTGTGTGGTTAAATCATAGTGCATAAAACCCCATCTAAAGTTTCGCTCTAAAATATGTTGCATTATAAAAGTAACGTTGGCTGTGAATGCCCGTTTTAGGTTAAAATACGAGAAAATGTCAAGGTTAAATGCATAAGATGAGGCATTGCAGTTTACATTCATAATATAATCTATCATATAAATGAAGGTTTTTTATTGGCATCTGTGGTTCAATGAAGAACCTTTAGGCAATCCTTAAACTAAAGGTCCGTATATTGAAGACAATATGTTGTTGCAGATTATTAAAATTTTCATACTGAAAAATTCAGCTGAAAGGCTCTTCAGCACAAACGGTTTTTCACTGGCATCGCTGTGAAAACCCACTTTTGGAGCCATTGTGTTTTAAAAGTGTTGATGCTCAACTGCATGGCTTGTTTTTCACAATCTGCTCTAGCGCCCAGTGTGACGGACTCAAAAATATCATTGTGACAGTGTATCCAGGAAATGTGATCTAGAGAAGAGAGAGTAAATATTTCTCCAAATGTCTTGCCACAATGAAACAAGCTGTACTCTGACAATGGCAGGGTGACATTATGAGACTTGCTGCGGGCAAAAGTGCCGAGTGGAGGTCTATCTGTGTCTGTGTGTGGACTGGGGTGGCCACAGGGTGTCGGATCTGAGATTTGATGGTGTGATAAAAAGCCCAGGGTGAAGGCTGCTGCCACTTCAATCTGCCATAACATCATCTGGCCAGTCGCTTTCCCGCTGCACTGAAAGCCTCTAAAGGCTTTACACGGCCTCAGATTTTCACTCTCACTCCCACTGAGAGAATCACCACATGCTCTTTTGTTCTCACATTATATGTCTATATAACAATGTGCATATCTATATGTACCTTTATAGATAAATCTACAAGGTGTATTTGATAATCTCGGTTTTATTAACAATTCTTTAACTACCCATCTGGCAGCAATTGACAATGTTACAATATTTCTTAGAATTATTTTCGTTGAATGTTACTGTACAAAATACTACTGTTCACATGGGGGGTGTCATCTTTGTTAGCTTAGTTCATTGGTACAAATATTAGGGCGGGGTGTAGAGTCAGATACCCATGTCGTTAATTGTTTAAATCTATAGTATGTAGTAAATGTTGAAAATTATATTAAGATTAGTAAATATTTTAGAAGTATTGGGTTCATGTGTTCGGACGTACGGGATGTACGTCAACACGTCAAATGTGTCTGGGCTCAGAAGATGGAACCGTGGTGGGTGAGCGGTGGTGTAAGTTGAGATTCATTGTGGTGATATAAAGAATGGCCTCCAAAATATTGTTCATAACCAAGAAGACAACAAGTTGGGAAATACAAAATGTACTATAAATTACCTTGAAAAATAATACCATTGTGGATGTATTGTAATGGGGGGGGGGGTTACAATAACAATTATTATAAAATTATAACTTTTAATATTTCATTATATAATGTGCAAAGAACTTCATAATGTGTGTGTGTTTGTGAGAGAGATAAGTAAACTTTTGGACTGCACTGTATATCGAGAAACACCTATATATAGATATTTCTCTCATATACAGTGGTCCGCAAAAGTTTAGCTCATCTCTGGCACACACACAGTTTATGTTGAATTTTCTTTGCATTATATAATTGAAATGTAAAAGTTTATAATTGTATAATATTTTGTATATATAATTTAATAGATATATATATATCTATCTATATATAATATATATAGATATATATTATAATCCCTATATATATCATTATATGGTTTGGACACTTTTTGTACACTGACGTCAAAATTATTTCTGAAATCATATACTGTATCTTACCAAAAATAGTAAAAAAGAAAATTAAAACATATATACAACATATATAGGAACTTTTATTTTAGAACATATATGAAAAATAAATATGGAATAAATTTTGACAATAAAATTATTTCGACAACGTATACAAGCCTTTGTTAAATTTAATTATATTAATTCAAAAACATTAATGCATTTTAATGGGCTTAATTGTCAAAATCATCAGGAGGCACTGTGTAGATTCAAGTTCAGGGGGGGATTGTGATGATATATATATTTTTTTAATAAATAGATTCTATATATAAAATAAATACCACTTTTTAAACACAAACAAAGATGAACTAGACGAGCACGTTCCTCTTTTTTGCTCTTTGCCCTTTGACACTGCTGTCTGCTAGTTTGGCATAACACAATTCAGCTCAGGCATCATAAGACAATATCCGCAATTTTAATCTGCTTCACAAAGCCAAGGAAAATATCACGGCAGAGGATTTGCCTCCATGAGATAGTAACCTGTCAGGTAGCTTTGGTGTCCCCTAACCCTGGTCTACTGCTCAAACCAAACTCATCTCCCTCAGTGCCCCTAATTTCACTGGGTCAGGGGGCCGATAGTGATGGGGGGTGTGCCTCAGGGGTGGGTGTGGGGGGAGGCACTGAGGGGACTGGTGGAGCGAGGGAGGGGGGGGGGGGGGGGGGGGAGGGGGAGGCAACAGGTGACATTCATTGGGATGAGCGGGAGGGGAAGAAGTCAAATCAGTGCGAGGTTAAGCGGCAAGAGCATCGATGGTTCGACTCATAAAAATGAGCAGCCAATTCAAAATATGAGAGCGAAACTAAGAAAGCGCAGGTTGAGAAACAGAAACCTCGAGAAAGGAAGGAAATTAGAGAACGGGATAGAAACAGACAGACCGAGTGCCTGTCAGGCCCTCAGGCTGTTCCATGCTTTCCTATAGTCTTCTCCTGGATTAGATGACTTTCATTGGTCGTGGTCTCCAGTGCCCTGAGCTTGGCAGCCGGCACTGTCTCACCTGTCATCTCTGCTAGTCACTGCTCAGATCTCTCCTGATCAGCTAATGTCAGTCCAATAACCACGGAAATCTCGCTCTCGACGTATGCTAATATCATAGGATAAAACCAGCTCTACAGAATCGGGCCATGATTCACATGTCAGTAGAGAATGTATTATACTAGGGGGGGAGTTAGTGGGGGTGTACGTCTTGTAGAAAAATTAATGAGAGAAACTGCAACACTCAATGTGGCAGCTGTAGGAATGGCGACCCACCTTTTAGTTAAAAGAACCAATCAGCTTATTGGTAGCATTTTTTTTTAAAAAAAAAAAAACTAGAACTGCACTGGATTGGAAAAAAATATTAATATTAATATTATTAATATATTATATAATATTAATTAGGTGTGTACTAGTACACAAACATGACTTGTTTCGTAATGTAGCCTAGTTTTGACGATCACGTTTCAGAATGGCTTTGGTAGCAGAAAGGGGAGGAAAAATAGCATATTTGTCTTTAATTCTATTTTATTACATCGGTGGGGTTTATCTGAAGCAAATTGCAACTATTGAATAAATTGATAAACCATTTCTTAGGGATAAATCTCCTCAGCTATATTTTAAAGGCATGGCGAGCGGCGATTTTAGCTTACTATAAGCTTACAATTAACAAAAGAGCTCGCAACTTAAATGCGAATTACTATATTATTTTTAATATAATTAAAAAATATCTATATGCAAACATGTAAATTGCACATAATGTTTTAACATTAACTTCTAAATGATAAAATTTCTATTTGTTGTTGAAATATAATAATTTACACAGTGGCTGTCATAACTTGTCATCGTTTCTTAACAGATTTAAGCATTCATTAAAGAATTAAGATATCATTAACAGGTAAAGTAAAATATGTGTAAATAGCCTAATATTTCGCAAAATGCTCTTCTCTAGACTTCATTTCACTGATGACTTGTCTGAGGTAAATGAAATGCTACATGACATTTTGTTTACAAGCTGTTTTAATGATGTCTTTCCGCGTTTGAAACATTGAGATGATTCTGATGTTCGTTCATGTTTATTTTATGCTAATTAGTAGTAAAGAGGAAGGGATGATCACGCTCTGCACCGTTTGAACTAAGGCCTTTATACAGCGATCTGTCACATACAGCACTCACAGTCCAAAGAGCGTCCAGACAGTGAATAAAAAATGGACATAAGTTGAAAGATGGTAGAACATTTTCGGTAAAATAAGTGTAGGCCGTTACACCCATAATATTAATACATAATAATAGTCATACATATAGTTAGTATATAGTATTTTGTGTAAACCAATATACATTTACATCATGATTCTTTGATGAATATAAAGTTGAATTAACAGCATTTATTTGAAATAAAAACTTATAACATTATAAATGTATTTTTGTCATATTTAATCAATTTAATACGTCCTTAAATGATTTTTTTAGAGCAATGAAAATTTAGCTTAGCCATTACAGGTATAAATAAAATTTTCAAATATATGAAAATAAAAACCAGTTATTTTAAATTGCAATAAACTTTCACAATATTACTGTTTTTCTATGTATTTAGGATCAAATAAATGGAGCCTTGGTAAGCATAAATGCCTTCATTCAAATATATTTATATATCAATTTTATATATAAAATTGTAATTATTCCAAATATTTGACCAGTTGTGTGTGTATGTTTATATATTACACTTTTTTTCTCAGGATAGTCTGGTTTTGGTGTAGAAAGAAAAAATGTCACTCTTGATTCAATCACTATTGTGGTTTATGATTTAAAAAATATACATGACATATTCTGTTTATGTTAGAGGACTTACAAAAGCAAGCTCAGATTTTAGTTCTGGATATCAGGCTTGCAGTGATGGTGTCAGAGCAAGCGCTTATGCTGGTTGAACCCAAAATAAAATGAGTTGCTTGGAGCATTATTGCATGATAAAATGAATCTCTTCGCTTCGCCTTTGGTATGAACCAAAAAAAATGATATTGTTTGCTCCATTAGTGCCAATTTTTGAACTGATTTGACAGATGGAAGTCATATAAATGGAAGATCCATCAAGTATGTTTTTCCCCATTGTACAAAGTAATCAGATGGGACTGCTGGCAGAATTTCCCCAGAGTGAGATTGTGCCCCCTAGTGGAAGAACACCTTCCCCATTTGTACAATAGTAACCATGTCTTCTGTCCTGTATACAACCCCTAAAACCCTCGCCGAATCATTACGCCGGGTTTTTTTTTTCCCCAAAGCATGACGAGCTCAAAGTGTGCTGCAATGCTGATGGCCATTAAATGCGTGCCATTGAACTTGGGTTGTCCTCGGGCCAAGCCCTGGGCTGCGTTGATGACATTCTGCTGGGTAATTGCAAACACGACCATCACAAGGATATGTCTGCAGCGGTGATGATTACAGCAGTCACGCTGATGATGTCCTGAGTACTACCCTCAACCAGTGGGAAGTAGGTCGCTATGGCAATCTCTGAACATTTGGGCTCTATGGCAATGTTAGAACTCTGGGGAGTCAGGCTGGAGTCCGGAAAGGCTCTTTTGCTAGACGCGTTCGCTTGGGAAACAACATTAGAGGTGTTTGATCACTGCGAGTTTATAATGTATTCCAGTTGATTATGTTTCCAAGTCCCCTCAGTACTTAACCTGTGAATGTATCTGCTCTTAATTAGCATGTGGCATTCCTGATGACAGCGGCCTCTGTTTGTGCTTTGATACGACAGCCGGGATGACACCAAAGTCAAGACCCCCCTTCCCATCCCTCCAGAATGCTAATCCTTGAGATTTGCTATATTTTCTTTTAATTGGCATCATTAGCAAAATAGTCGACCTGACATCCAGACGGAAAATCATGAACAGTAACACCAAAATGGCGGGAAAGGAGAACACCCAGACCTTTAATTAGCTAAACAGGCATTTAAGACGAACAAGAATCAAAGCTGGTCAGCTTCCGCCCTGATCCCCAGCCTCACATTACACCACAGTTATTAACCCTTATGGCCGCTCGCAGACAGACAATATCAGTTGGTTAAAGGTCTAATGGTTTTGTTTAATAATACAGCACAGTGTGGACTGAAAATTAGATAACCTAAAATTTGCCTTTAGAGAGGATGCTGTGATGATATTAGAATTAGATTTGAACCAAATTTCACTCTGTTGGGTTTTATATTCCATTTGTTCTCATTAAAAAATGAACAGTTATAAAATGAGTCTTAATTAATAGTATTTGCTAATGCAAGCATCACTGTTACTATTGCTTTTACTTATTACTAGAATGTATTTAAAAAAAAAACATTTAACAACTACCTTACTAACTATTAATAAACAGCAAATTAGGAGTTTATTGAGGCAAAAGTTGTAGTTAATGGTTTGTTAATAGCAAGAATTGGACCTTAAAATAAAGTTTGACCATTTTACCTTATTTTAAGACAAGATATTTTATCAAATATCTTGAGAACATATTCCAGAAGCAAAATTTTGAGAATATACATTATACTCTATGAACTTATACTACTGAAGTTCTATCTTATCTTCAGCTTGCAAAGCGTAAAAGTTGGGGGCGCAAGCACTACTCTCATGTAAATTCATAACTATTTTGTGTTTTGGCAAATTGGTGGCTAATTCATATGAATCTGTATGCTCTCATTTATAAAATTTTTATACAATCTGCTTTCAGCCAGTAACAGTTATGTTTATGACTTTCATGCTTCCTCTTTGTTTTCTAAACAAACAAAAAAAAGAACAAAAAAGTATGGTTTCATCGGTTTCGTATGATTTTTGTTCTTAAATGTTTTAATTATTTTAAATACATTTTTTAATCATTTTAAAATTTGAATTCCTTGCTTTTATTTTTGTGATTATTTTAATAATTCCTTTATGTAAAGCAATTTGAATTATCATTGTGTATGAAATGTGCTGTATAAATAAACTTCCCTTGCCTTGCATGTTTCACATTGTACTAATTCACACAAAATCACCACATCGTAAACTAGTAACATTTTCCTTTGACATCAGGTTAGATGTATAATAATAACACACACAAAACAAAACTTAGTATTTGCAGAATTTAATCAAATTTAAAAAAAAAAAAACAACATAGCAAGCTATACAAAAAAACATTAATATCGTATGCACAATTTTTTGTGTTATTCATAGTTATGGAGCGTTTGTGGGAGTTTTCTGCGCTGTCTCCTGGCCTCATATTTGGTCGTTCATGTTTCTGCGTTGTGTCAGTTATTATATGTATCTTCCTCACTGTCTGTCCGCTGCATTTAGTGCAACCCCCTACTTATATCACGTCGGTTCAATCTGTCTTTGTCAGCGTTATAGTGAATGTTACCAGTCCTCATGTGGGTGTTCTCTGCTCCTCTCCCTGGAACTTACGCTGTACGTGAATTATTTTTCTTTTGTGTTATATGGTTGAACGCCAGGGACGCCCACCTACGCAGCTCACAACCGGCTCACTGCTCGTGGACTCAGTTGAGTGGCCCACCTCGTATGGAGATCCAGAGCCGCGCTGTACCGACAGACCACTGCGCATCGGCCGAGGAGGGCGAAGTTGCTGAGGATGCGAGCCCTGGAGACAGAGCAGCTCAATCGACGTCAGTCGGCAGTGCGTGAGCCGACTGTTATACACGCGATCTAGTGGAAGGTGTCGCGTAGGGAAGAGGGTCTCTCGGAGGATTCCCCTCGTGCCACCGCGAGCCACCGCTAGGGTGAGTTGAGGTTGGCGCATCAGGAGGATTATGGCTTGTTTTTCCCCGTCTCCACCATCATCCTGTCTGTCGCCCGTCACGACTCGCGAGGTTGTGATAAGATCTTCTGTTCTGTTATGAATCGACCATAGGGAGGTCTTATTTGAACTGTTGTCAGTCTGACTCTTTGTCTGCCTGAATCTGCCTGTATGCTATAAAATCAGCGTGTTGTTCCCCCCTGTCGGCGTGGCGTCTCATCAATTCACGAATCTGGAAGCTGGCTCTTAATGGTGTGTGGTGGCAGCACACATTGCCTTCCTTAAGGTCCTCTCTCGAGGGCATCCTGTACTCCGGGGCACTAGGGCCTCCCTCTCCCCTACTGCCCCTCTCTGGCACGCAGTCCTCATCATTGTGCCTCCCGTGTCTCCTGGGGCATGTCTTACGCCTCTGCTCAATAATCGCCTCAGGGCCTTCACGCACTTTGTGGTGGATCATCTGCGGGTCTGCCAGTCTCCATCAGTGTTGTAACTGTAGAATCCCTTGTCTCCGCCTCCAGCCTCTTAGTCCCGCACGCCGCCTCGGCCCGTCGACCCAGCGGCTCCTATCTCCCTCATCTCCATCCACTCGCTCCACGCGTGGCCATCAGTCCACAGCTCCCCGGCTCAGCTACGGCTCCTCGTCCCAGACCGGCTCACACCTGGGCCGCCTGTCATCGACCATGGTAGTAGCACGCGCCGCCTGCGGGACTCCATCTCCCTCCATCTACACCTGCATCCTCGTCCGTGCTCTGTGAGTGCTACCTCCTTCCACTCCGGTTCGCACCTTGGTCCTCTGTCACTTCTGGGTCTGCGCCCTACCGGCTTGCTTTCCGGGAGTCCGCCATCGCTCGTTCGCCGTCGCCATCTGCTGCGCCACCCTGTCTCTTCAGTCTCCGTCTCGGGCTCCTTCCTGCCCTGCGCGTTGGTCGGAGAATCCTCGCGTTCCTGGATGTGGCTCATCCTTTCCTCTGCTACTTGGTCTGCCATCCCTTCCGATCGCTCCACCATAAGGCCACCATCATTGCTATGGCTGCGGGTCCCAGCTCTGGGCTCCTCCTGCTCTCAAGTCGCCTTCTGTCTTGCTCCCTCGGTTCCAACCCTTCTCCCGCGTTCTCAACGCTGGACTCTTGTTGGTTGTCGCGTTCCTCACCGATTTTTACGCGTCCCTCCACGCAGAGCTCTCTGTCTGGTCTGCCTGCCTTCCTGCCAGCCCTTTGCCGGCCTCTGTCACCATCCCTTCTCGGCATCTGAAAAAGTTCATCTGTGTCCCTCCTGCCTATTCCGCCCGCTCCTGTCTCTGGCCAAAGACGAAAATCCCCATCAGCTTTGTGTCTATCGGCTCGAGGTCGACTAGCTAATTCGCTGGAGGAGTGGCGAACGGTCACAGTTATGGACTGATTGTGGTGTTTTCTCCCATCTGTGCCGCTCTTTGGGTCGATTCCTGAGATTTCTTCCGTCGTGTCATTATTAGTTGATCCTCCTCACCTGTCTGTCCCTCATTAGCACCCCTACTTATAGTCAAGTCTGTTCAATCTGTCTTTGTCCGATATTGTGAATGTTACCTCATGTGTGTGTTCCTGCCTCAAGAGAGTCTGGGATCCCGTCGTGGAATGTTGAAATATTATTAAAGTGTGTTTGAACTTATTCGTCTTCATCGTCCTGCCACTTCCCATACACCATATCATGACAGTCTCAGGTAAAATGATTGTTAAATATATTTTTACCGGAAAACAAGACTTTGCATGTGAATAACAATCGCCAATATTTTCCAAAGCATTAGACAAACAGATTTTACTGAGCAGATGCTAAAACTGATTTTTTTTTTAAATCCAGGAATGAGGCCATCCCAACTAAAGATCATCATAGAGACTTGATGTTCTGTCTTAGTGCCTAGCAACACCCTAACAACCATTCTCAACACCTAAACAACTGCATTAAAATACCCTAGTAATCACCCAGAATGCACTAGCAATGCGATTGAGTTCTAAGTCCAAATTCAAAATCACGGCAGGCACCAACATTTTCCAATCCAAAAACCTAGTTATAATCACCATTTATTTTATGGTCATCTCACAGTCCTCAATATCAAACTGAAAATATCTGTAAAATAAGGCCCCAGCAGAAACCAACAAACACTTACCCACAGCAGTTACCCATAGAGTTGGATGATCTAGGGAAACAGCTGATGTTCTCATCTACAGCATAATACGGCAATGATGGCTGTAGAGATTTATACAGGGCTAATAACCTCCTTCTCAGAGGAGCACACGCTAAGATCCCTCTGATATATGGGACTCCAGTGCTGAGGAGACACGTAGGAAGGCGGCATCAAACCGATGCATGCAATTAGGGTCAACCGCCACTTCCTCTTTCAAAATCAAACCCGTTTAACCACTTAAATAACAGCGTTGATCAACAGAGACAGTTACATACGATGACTCAATCTGCACTGTGCTCTTTCCTGTCCTTTATCCTCTTGGAGTGGTTAGTTACTGATTGACTGACTGACTGTGGCATGTGGGTCATATGCTGTCATGGTCTATGCATATTGATGCTATGGACTTACAGTTGGTGGTTGGAAGGCGAAAGAGGAAGGAAGTAGAGACAGTATATGAGCTAGATGAGCCCAGGGCAGGGTGACTGGCCCGCAAGCTGGGCGACAAGAAGCACAATGTCTCTGGATCCCTTTCTGAAGATCGTTAATGCTAAGCGCCTGTCAGGCCCTCCTGGCAAGGTTAGGAGAAGGCAGGTGCTATAAAACCGCCACACTTTTACAGGTAATGTTTAGGAAGCTGCCGAGTCAATAACCTGGGGATTTAGGAACAGAAGTTGAGAAGCCAGCATTTTAAAAGGTCAGTGGAGTAGTATTTAATGATTACCTTATTACTGTTATTTTTGTGGGCATCTCATTTGGTATGCTGGTTATGTTATGTACAATATAACATATGACTCTGACAGGCAATGTCAAGCATAATGATTAGCTACGCTAGATGCTCTATATAAGCTGAAGTACTGCAGACTGTTCAGCTTGGAAATAAGTCATAAGTTGAAGAATTTAATAGCAGAGAATTTAAGAGAACAGCATCTTTATGCTTTTGTGTAGTGCTGGGCAGTATGACCAAAAATGTATATAACGGTTTTTTTTTTCATGTATGACCATGTTTTAACCATAGTTTCTACTGATTGAGAGAGGAAATACTTTTGTCACTGGTACTATTGAATGACAGCGGTGACTTCATCCTGATCATATGCACGCTCTGTCTGCTGTCCACGTTGATCACGTCAGGCTCACCGTGGCGCAGGCCAACGGCTCCGCGCTCAGGCTCGCTACCGGGCCAAGGTCAACGGGGCCGTCGCTGCGTTGTCACAACCGGGGTGCGGCCACGGCGAGCAACACGTCCTAGGTCGGCAATACACGTGGCCAGGTATATAAATCGCGCGCGCATGCCATAGTCTGACCGTAAAATCACACATGGCCATGCTCCTCGCGGCATCGGCAGACTACTAAAGAGCGACCTCACATCCCACATTGCTCTTTTCGCTACGATGCCCGGGTGTAACCAAGGGAGGGAGCGGAGGAGATCGGACAACAACAAACAAAAAAAAGTGCATGTGATATTAACAGACGAACTACGCTCATATTTATAATTCCAAACAATCAGTAAGTGACAGGTGCTAGGAAATGCTGTTTTGTACTCATTTATTGACGAGTCTGCTGCACTGCGGCTAACTGAATGCGCTGCTTCTCTGCCGCTCACTGCACAGAACAAATGCCGAGAGAGGTGACATTTCTCTGGGAAAGTCAGATCTCGCATTCGCGGGACAGCACTGGCGAAATCTTCCAACTGAACCATAGCGAAGGTTTATCCAAAAAAGTCGCTAGGTTTGTCAGTATGAATATTCTATGGAAAAAAGCAGCTAAAAGGGTCTGAAAGTTGCTAAATCTAGTGCTAAAGCCGCGCTTGTGTGTGTGTGAGCTGATGGCAGGGGGCGGTGGATATTTGTGGCGGTCAATGTGGATATTGTGGATGAATTCTTCTGTGTCATCACGTTCTATTAGTTCTACAGCTTCAGTTTCGGAACTTTCACGCTTAGTAACATACAGCTGTTCCCTCACCACAGTGCAACAGTGAAAAGGGACCCCTTTCAAACAGTGTTGCGTTCCAAATGTTGTTTAAGCGACCGTATTGCGGTATTTTAAAAATTCATATCATAACAAAAATAAACACCGGTATTCGGTATGAACCGGTATACCGCCCAGCACTACTCGTGTATTTATTAGGAGATTTTGGTGCTAAAAACTTCTTGCTTGTTTACTTGCACAAGGGTTCTATGTAAATTGACAGCATGCTAAACTAAAACGTCTTACCTAGTACGGTAGGATTCAGTCTTGTTGTTAAACTATTATAAACAACTTTGTATTTATTTGTTTTATTTATTTGCTAATTTAAAACAAAGCAGAAATTTAACTTTAAATTCTAATTATATGGAAACCTTTAACTTAGAACCTTTTAAAAAAAAAAAGTGAAAATCTCAGCAAATAACTGAAAAAAAACAACTTTAAGATCAAATAGTTACTAAAAGTATAAAAGAAAACTATTGCAATCTAAATAAAAATACGTAAATATAAAACATAATATTAAAAATATAAAACAAACTTAAAAACAAAAAAAATAATTCACAAATTAATAAAATGTATAGATTTCCTTGTAGCTTCTTTTAAGAAAGAAGAATCACAAATAAGGTCTATTTAATATCTTGATTCATTCTACGGTGAGATTAAATAGAACGTACTGTAAGGCCAGAGGTTTCTCCTACCAAAAAAAAGAATTTTCTGTTGTGCTGTGGCTTGTTTCCATTGTGTTGTGCTAATTTCGTTGTATTGAGACTCGTTTCTCTTGTGTTGTGCTAATTTTCGTTGTGTTGTGGCTTGCTTCCGTTCTGTTGTGGAGATTTTGTTGTGCTGTGCACTACTGGGCCTCTGTTAAAAAAAAATTATAATAATAATTATTATTTTAACAAATGTTGCATGAATATTACAGCTCGGTGCTGAACAACGGTCTCATCTGTGGCTATTTACACCACATATACATTGGCGACACCTAAATGATACCTAATTGAGAACTTCAAGTCTACTGAGCCATGAAAAAGCAAAAAAATTTCCTCCACTAGAAACAAAACAAAACAGATACATATATAGAGAGCCAATAACTCAAGTTTCTCCTGAAATCTTGTGCTCTTCGTAATTATGTAGCCTCCCAGTTGATTCCGATCCACATCAATGATTTAACTAATTCATTTTATCTGCTAATATTTATGCATTAATAGATAATGATTCATTAATGAAATGTCAGAACTGAACGCATGAACATTTTGACAGCTACTCTTTGGAAATTCAGACTGTATGAGGAGAGGTTTCAGAGGAACACGCTGCATAAGAATTTTGTAATTAACATGCTTTTCAAAGAACCTTCTAGCCGTCACCACCGTCTTGGTGCTCTGACAAATTTCTGTCTTTTCTGTCTCCGTTATTGCATTCCTTTACCTTGCTGTGGCTATGACGTCCTTAAAAATGACTGCGGATGTGAGGCGCGCCTAATAAAGCATTTATCTTCATGATATTTGTGATGTATGGACACTGAGATGGCTCATACTGTCATACGGAATCTGCATCTTGGGACGTTTGGATAATCATTCTGTTGCTCTAGATGCAGACCATGTATGCTGGATAATGTATGCTCTGTCTTTTGAGGAAAAATGGCTTTTGCTCAAAAAGTTCAGTATTCAAGATGTACACCAGAGGTGTTCATATTTCTTAGTTTGACCCTTGATCCACTTTCAGTACCGCCTGCCAAAAACATTTCTTTTCTTCTGACAGCGAGGACGGGTAAAACAAATCTGCACCATTTTGTGAAAAGTAAGAGAAGCTTAAAGAACTAATGGGATCTTTTGAATACTTTTAAAATACTTTGGGATTGCACAAATATAGCAACGCTCGAAGGAAAATAATTGGGTTGCTTTAGAGCGCAGGTCTATAGAAATTAAGCGTTTATGTGGGCCCCTTCCTTCCACGCTCATTAACGAGCTGACCTGACCCTCCAAAGTCAGGGGGATGGAAAAAACCCACCAAATCATTAAATATCAAGATGGCTGGCATTAGCAAAATTGTCTGTGTGTGTGTTGCAGGTATTTTTTTTCCAGCTGAGTTTGCATATATAAAGTCCTTCAGGCTACATCAGGATACAGTGGAAAAGTGTGTGGATGCTTCAGCCACATTTAAAAATGAATGTCATATAGCATATAACGAAATATCAGACACAATGGCATTTCGAAAAAATAAATAAACAATATAATAATATAAATTAAAATGTGATTCAAAAAAGGTTTAAAATTGTATACAAACCTAATATGGGACCCTGGACCCCAAAACCATCGCTGGGGTATTTTTAGCAATAGCCAAGAAAACATTGTATGGGTCAAAATTATCGATTTTTCTTTTATGCAAAAATCATTAAGACAATAAGTATCATGTTCCATGAAGATATTTTGTAAATTTCCTACCGTAAATCTCTCAACTTAATTTTTGATTCGTATTATGCATTGCTAAGAACTTAAATTGGACAACTTTAAAGGCAATTTTCTCAATATTTTGATATTTTTTTGCACCATCCAGATTTTCAAATAGTTGCATCTCGGCCAAATATTCGAGAAATTGACCCTTATGACTATATATGGTCCAGGGTCACATATATGCAAACGTGTGTTTAAAAAAAAAATTTAAACTGAAATAAAAAAAATATTTTTTAACATTTCAGCTAGTTACCAAGGCAAAAGTTCTTACTAAAATAAAATAACTGGAATAATTAAAAAAAAATTACTACACAAAATATATACTTACACATAAAAACTACTAAAAATAAGAACAATAAAATTATTCAAACTAAAATGAAAATGAAAACAGAATTCAAAATATTCATAACTATAATCTCATTGATTCTAAAACGACAATGTATTCAATAAAGTATTTAGTGTAACGTCCTCACATGAGAAATAAATCACATTATTTGTTAACAAAACGTACAAAAAAGTTAAATTTAAAATGTAAAAAACAGATGAAAATTTGAAAGTTAATTCTGAGAAAAGCTTGAGAATCACTGATTTGCAGATGCCACTTGGTTTAATTTATTAATTCATTATTTTCTAATGCAACAAGTGATTTTTTTTAAAGTTGGGTTTAAATACATTTTGTACAAATGGAAATTTAAGATAGAAGCATTGAAGTCAAGCTTCGTTTGGTGACCAGCAACTGCAGCAACGTCTGAATTGTTCTTTAATCACTGCTCGGTTTGAGTGATTACGCCTGATTAGATGTGACATATATACACTACAATATTTCCTTTTTGAGCGACACTCCGTCGTACAAACGTTCACGCTCGAGTCTAGACGGGTGAGAGTTCCAGGCAGCGGTGAGATGCAGTAGAGAGAGTGTGGCGACACGTACGCACACAAACTTGTGTGTAGGGGGGTCTGACAGTGAGGAAGAGTGTAGTCATTTATAGTGTAGCGGCCACGTTCGCCGCCTCTGCTGCCGAGCACAGCCAAACTGCACTGAGCCTGCTGTAGCCTTGAGGGAGAGCACAGACAAGGACAGAACTGCTGCTGTCGCTGATGCATTAGTGGGGGAGATACATCTTGTTGCGCAGCATGGTAAATGACAAAATGATATCTCATCAGAGAGACAACCCGTGTGTGACTGTGTGTGTGTGAGAGAAAGAGAAGAACAGAAAGTCAGTTTGTTGATGAGAAGCCAGTCTCATTATACTTTCGTCATGTTTCACAGAATCACAGCTGGATGTTTTTGTCAGACTGAAAGATGTGGGTAATTTTTTCTATATGTTGTGGTCATAGGCAAAAGTTGATTCATCAAAGTTTGGGTCTCAAATTTTGGTATAGTATTTGCATATTTCTCTACTACAAAATATAGTTTAATACTACTCATCCCTAAATGGTCTCAGGGGGTGTTTACATGACACCGTTTTCAACTAAAAACGTATGTTTTGGCCATTCATTTACACGACAATGGCATTTTGGGGGCCTGAAAATGCAAACTTTTGAAAACAGGCTTCAAAGTGCACGTTTTTGAAAGAAAAAATACTTATCATAAACTATGAAATTTGCATATTACAGTCTACAAAAATATATATGTGGGCAGATGGGTAGTGTTTCTTTACAAAGTGACAGCGCCAACTATTGGCCTGGCATACATAATGCAGCGATTTTAGTTGCTTTTGTGATCTGTGTGAACGGAGTTCGGTTTGACAACGTTGTTGTCTGTAAACAACTTTTCAAGAATGCAAAGGAAAAACATTTAAATTTTAAGTACAGTTGTTGTCACGTAAACGCACCTTAAATCATGTCATCTTGTACTGGTATTTTGGCTTGTAAAAGACATTTGAAAGTCAACATAAAATAGTACTTTTGAGAATAAAAAGGAAAAGAAGAAAAAAAAAACATTGCCTTGTCTTTTGTAAACAAGTGAATGCATTATTCCACAAAGAAATGTCTTCAAAATGATTTCAAACCATCCTTTTTGTTTTCCCACAAACAAGTCAGGCATTTGAGTCAACACAAAAATTTACAAAAAAAAAAAAAGTGTAATATTCTATCAAAACTAGCTCTGCCTCTAAAACAAAGTTTCTTTTTGGATGACATCAACAAGCCCTGTTCTTTTCCTACAACCACTTGTCAGATAGAATCCACTTTTCCCAATCCAGCCTATTTCAGCTTAATGAAATGACAACCTACATTGTTAGTTGCTTATTTTGCGGCTTCACGCTGAAATACACCAAAAAATAAATAAATGTAGATTTCACAGCACAGTAACTTCTAAAATAAAACTCACAACTTAGAGTTGCAAACACAATTTCATGTTAACTTTAAAGGCATATATAGACTCAAAGGAACAGCACAGATTGTGGGGTCTCAGCTTGAAAGATTCGGGTTCAATTCGGGTTTTTGACAGCATGAGATTATGATGGCCATCAACCAAACACTCAAGAGCAGCAAGAAACTTTAGAGAACGCTGATATGAAAAGTGTGAAGAGGCTTGAGAAGTGAATGTAATTTTCCAACTACTTGGCTTGGTAGACAAGAACCTACTTCAGCCGTGTATACCTGACAGAAGTAGCTCATTCAAAAGCCTTGATTCAGTTTGGAGAGGTTTGCAGGTCGAAGGTTTAAATGCTTTGTTTTTTTCCAACTTGCCAAGAGGACAGCTGATTCCAAATGCTGAGCAGAAAATAAGACCAAACTTGATGTTATGTTTCAGTATTTGATTAAAATTATAAACATTATGAGTGCAAATTAAGGAGAGGAACACAATGATTTAAGAAAGAATGGCTTTAGATATGGTTTACATAGACAACTGGCTTCTGCTAGGACCAAACCCGAATTTCATTCACTCAGGCCCCTCTGGTTTCTTTTCAAATGAACTATTTGACTGCAAATCACAGTATGTTTGCGCCATCACCATGAGCAACCATCTGAATCACAAAAATCACAAATGGGACATACTTTGTGGTTTTTGAGACCTCATAGACAAAGAAACAAAGGACCACACATTCACATCAAGTGCACAATTTTGTACAAAAGCACTTATACTTGTGTTCCTGAGACATTCTGAAGATGCCGTTTCCAGCTCAGAAAACAGATTTCCAACAACCAATGAAGCAAACACTTTTGTTTACACTATAGTCTAAGAACACCCCTATAGACTTAAAGGGTTACTCCACCCCAAAATGAAAATTGTGTCATTAATCACTTACCCCCATGTCGTGCCAAACCCGTAAAAGCTTTGTTTGTCTTCAGAACACAATTTAAGATATTTTGGATGAAAACCGGGAGGCTTGTGACTGTCCCACTGACTGCCAAGTAAATAATGTCAAGGCCCAGAAAAGTATGAAAGACATCATCAAAATAGTCTATCTGCCATCAGTGGTTCAATCAGAATTTTATGAAGCGACGAGAATATTTTTTGTATGCAAAGAAAACAAAAATAATGGCTTTATTCCATTTTGGAGAATATCCACTGAACGTAAACTGCGTTCTACTTGTCTGTGTCAGCCGCACCACATGATGTGACGATGTCTTTCATACTTTTCTGGGTCTTGACAGTGTAGTTTACTTGGCAGTCAATGGGACAGTTACAAGCCTCCCGGTTTTCATCCAAAAATATCTTAAATTGTGTTCCGAAAACAAACAAAGCTTTTACGGGTTTGGAACAACATGGAAGCAAGTTATTCCATGACAGAATTTTAATTTTGGGGTGGAGTAACCTTTTAATAAGGACTTCACATTGAACCATTTGCAGAAATTCAGTTTCAACTAAACTTTGATTTACATTTAGTCATTTAGCAGACGCTTTTATCCAAAGCGACTTAAAAATGAGGAAAATAAAAGCAGTCAAAATTAACAAAAGAGCAACAATATATAATTGCAAATGACAAGTATCGGTTAGCCTAACGCAGTACACATATATATATATATATTATACATTTTTTTTTTTTATACACACGCAGCACATATACACACCCACAACAAAGAAAAACAACAGATAGGCATAGAAAATAGAAAAGCAGTGTTTTTTTTTAAATAAAAAAATAATATAAATATAGATAAAGTAGAATTAAATAGAATAGAAAGTGCTAGAGTTAGAGGGTCAAATAAAGGTGGAACAGGTGTGCTTTTAGTCGTTTCTTGAAGATGGCTAAGGACTCATTAGTCATTCCACCAGGAGGGAACAGTTAATGAAAAAGTCCATGAAAGTGATTTTGTGCCTCTTTGAGATGGCACAATAATACGCTGTTCACTTGCAGAACGCAAGCTTCTAGAGGGCACATAACTCTGAAGTAATGAATTTAGGTAAATGGGTGCAGAGCCAGTGGTGGTTTTGTAGGCAAACATTAATGCCTTGAATTTAATGCGAGCAGCTACTTGTAGCCAGTGCAAATTGATGAACAGAGGTGTGACATGCGTTCTTTTTGGCTCATTAAAGATTAATCTTGCAGCGGCATTTTGGATTAATTGTAGAGATTTGAATTTGGTTAGTTATGCAATACATAAAACAGTACTTTATATCTGAGTGAACTTAAATGCAAGTAAAATTCAGGCTATAGAATCCCCTATGCACCAAGTCAAGAGGTGAAGTCAGGGCACAGGCAGAGACACAGTCATTGGTGCTGAGGAACAACGGCAGTCTGCTGCCAACAAAGTCCAAATAAAGCTTTTAATACGTTCACTATTGATCCTGTGCTGAAATAAACTCAGTGTATTGGCAGGGCTGGAATCCTACTTTGAAGGAACTCCATAATGCAGCTAGTCAATGGTAAGCTGTCTGCAATCAATCCCAAATAACAGTTAATTACAGCTCACATCCATTTTAAGGAAAGAGTGGTGGAAATAAGAGAAAGACTCAAGGCAAATATAAAGCTGAAAGGGTACTGAACAGAGAAAATGATGAAGAAAAACAGTTTGAAAAGTTGATGAAAAATGCCTTACAAGGCTATCCCTCCATTAACCCCGGAGTAGTAAACATCGGAGAGCTTTATGAAGGCAAATCTATCAAGCAACCAAGCAGTCCGGGTTTAGCTAGTTAGCTTTAGCAGTTAGACCCTCCTGGTAAATAATATAACTACTCCATTCTGTGGGTGTAACAAGTTGAGGGACATTTGAATGTAGCCATTTCTAGATATGCAAAACAAATTCAGAATAAAGAACTAGCCTATAAGGTCACCGTCAACCAATGTTTACTATTGTTTGTACCTTTTTAAACATGAAACCTATCAAACTATATATTAAATATATATGCTTTGTCAGCAATTTGTGATGGGGAATATAACACTAAACACTTCAAACAAAAATGACTGCTGTCATCCTTCTTATCAAGGTTGTGGCCTTCTAGCTTTAGCATTCACAAAGCTTTTCAATACACTACAACATTTCTGTTCATTTTATGTGACCGGGAAATGCCGTACTTCACAAATCAAGCTAACAATAAAAAAACAGCAAATAATGAATCTTAAATGAGAGTACAACTTACCACCTGTTCAAAATGGCTACTCTGAAGACTCAGTGATGTCACTTCCTCTTCATCATTTCATTTAAAGGAGCAGGTCACTGTTTGACTGGTTTGATGAGGTTGTATAATTACTTCTTGAAGTAATATAATTAAGCCTGTACACTTGCAAATGTACTATATTCCTCCTGACTAGCAACTCTCCATGCTATAAAAAAGACATCCAAACTTTGGGACATTTTATAAATGTGAGAAAACTGCAGCCAACCGGCCTCAAGGAAATGTAGCGAGATAAAATATTTGTGAAGTCTTTAGGTAACAAAAGAGGTATTACTTAGAAATGGCTGAGCATCAACTTAATAGCGTGTCAGATGTTTGAATGTTATCATCTGCCCATGATATATACACTTTCGGCTCGAGGGCGTAGAGCAAACTGCCCGTTTCATAGCACAAGCATTTCAGACTCCTCCACTGATGGCAGCCTAATAGCGTTTATGTTACCAGAAAGTGCAAAGCTCTTCTTTTTCCAGTTACATATCATTAATTTAAACAGTTTATACAGCTTCATATTTACTGAGGCAAGTAGGGGTAAGTGCCCCACTTAAGGTTCTACTGTATCCTGCTGTGTGGACGTTGAGTGAGTGTAAATGTGACCTGAAGTGCTCTTGTATGGCTCCGCACCGATTCCCCACCTGCAACGACAGCCAAACCTTAGACAAGCAGGACTGGGATGTGGTCATTTGTAAAGAGTTTCTTGTCTTTGACTTTTGACGAAAATGTCATCTACAGTTAGTCAATACAATCGCTCATTTTAGACTATTTTAGAGATTTCTGTCAACAAAAAATAAAAATAAAAAATTATGATAACTGTGCCAGATTTGAGCCAAATTTTAAAATATCAATATTAATTCACATTCACAATGCTACACATTCCAACTAGCATTAAGAAACAAGCTTGTGAAACAGGTTTGGGGGTTATTTATAGTTGGTTGTGGGTTTACATTTCACTGTAATGTCACATGTTGTGTTTAGGTGTTGCCATTGCTGTGATGTATTGTCTCAAAAGTGTATTAATTATGACTATACTTGTTTGCGTTGTACTGTTTACTGTAGTATATGCTTGATATTGAGTTTTAGAATAACATAAATGCAGCATTCTTAAAATTCTTGAAATAATGTCCTGTTATACTGTAAATGTGGATATAGTTGATACTTGATGTGTTTGAGCTGATTAACATGCTGAATGAATTCATTCTTTTTCGTTTAATTAAAGGAAGGTGAAAAAGCCACAAACATGAAAAATTAAGCATTTTTTAAACAGAAAGATAGACAAAAGAACACCCCGAAATTTTCGTCAGTAATTTAGTTGAAAAAATGAACACTTGAAGCCGTCTGTCACCGGCATGCTTCAGGTGGCCTCGGTTCGAACTTACGAATAAAGTAAGACTAACGTATCGAACCCGGTTTCCCTTCTTTCTTTATTTGCACGTCTCTTTTTCTCTCTCCTGCGATGGCACACTAATAGATTTAGCAAAGATTGCACGAGCATTTATTACCACATGTAATTGAACGTGATGATTATCGTTGTTGTGTAATGTGATTTTAATGTGGCGTGATGGTTATGTATAAGCCCTAATGACTTGCCTTCGAGGGTTACAGCTCGCACGAAAAAAAGAGCGTAAAAAGAAAAAGAATTTGATTTAGATTTCCTCCCATTTTCACTTGACATATAAATAAAGGGGTTTAATTAAAGCTTTCCTTCGGCAGCTTGCTTTCGCAAATAATTGTCCGTTTTATGAGTTTCCTTTTGGAGATGAAGGAAGTGATTGATAGAAGTGTCGTCTTTTCGTATGCATGTGCGTTTGTGACTGTCTGCTGGCACAGTGCAGAGAGAACGCCGCTCTATTTTATATTTTTCTAAAATATGAGTTATAGCTGAGCAGGTCAGCGCTGCGCCTCTGGTTCAGACGCTTGAATTGCTGTATTTAAATCAGAATGAATCTATATTTTCTGATGTTCAGAGAGGCGGTAGTACAAGGCCAGAATGCTCTTTTTCTCCTCATCACCTTTTGAAAGCGCACACTCCTGCATATATCGCTCGACAAATGCCTGGCTTAACATAAACTTGTCCATTAAGGCCACATTTCATGAGCAAACTCCTTCAAAATGGGGCCAAATTGGCTTCGGTGGGACTATAACCTGTTATTATTGTTCAGCGTTATCGACCTTTTTATTTTAGTATGCAGCAGGCCGCAAAGAAAGAGGCCAGTCTTTCTAAATGGCCCTGTGAATGGTAGTCCACTGTAGAAGCCCATTATATCGCAGCTGAAGACGGCGACATACACACATCGCGCTATAGCAGAGAGACTAGACAAACAAGCACTCTGAACATCAAAAATGCATGCAAACTTTGCCATGCTTGGATAGTCATTGCATATACATTTTCTTTGTCTTTTCTTTATCCTCTTTCTCTTTTCCCTCTCTCAGCGCACACACACACAGAGAGTAAGTAAAGAGAAAGCCAGAGCTTTGCTTGACATTATTAGTTTTGCATTTGGGCCCAGTGCCCGGAGTAACGCTATGGATTTTCGTCTTACTTTCCTATAATTGGATGAGTTAAATTTCTCCATTCATTACACAAGCACATGACCTTGTGACCTCTGCTGCTCTCACGTTTCATTAGCACTCTCATCCCCTGTTAATACGGACCCCTGTCCCCAAAGACCCTGCTCTACAAAACTCATTCCCATTTCCTTCATTACCTCCAGTTTTTCCCCTCTTGTCCCATTTTCAGTATGTAAAAGAATAATTACAGATACATTTTTTTTACAGATGTCATTAAGCCATCATGCATTGTGAACATAGATGTTGAAATGCTTTTAAAAATACTGAAAATTTTTATTTAAAATGTATGGGTAATATGTGTATTATTATTAAACAAATATAAATATAAAATATAAATAACAATACAACTTTAATGATATTTAATATGATTCATTATACTTCTATTTATATTTTAAGTTGAAATGCTTTTGAAAATGCTGAATATTACAATTAAACAAATATTATGTTATATTATAAAAGAAAACATAAAAAGCATACCTGCGCCACACACACACACAAACAACCCAAATCAAGCATGCACACACACACACACACTTGGGTTATGCACAAAGACATGTTGTACAAAGACTTCCTTACACAAGGAGTGCATGCATATTTTATGAAAAGTCAACAGATTGCAGTGTTCCGAGACTGATGTCTCTTATTGCTTCTCCGTCCCCCAGCTGTGTCCCAGCAGTTTGTGTTAGATCATTGTGTTCACGGACGAGTCCGACACAAAGCCGCACAGAGGGAGTCATCCAGATTGCAGCATTAGAGCACCATGCAGAGACGAATGAATTGAGCCTCCTTATTCTAAGACTGGCCACAATGGGCAGATTCCATAGAGGATTCACTGTAATCCTGGAGAGGGTCATGGGATCAGCGCTATCAAGGCTCGCAGGAAGCCTCCTGTACGTTGGAGATTCTGACAAATGGGAACAAAGGAGTAAATATGAATTTCTGTCACGTAAAATGTAAAATCAATAAGTAGTAGGCTACTCAAGTCAGTGTGATCACATCTGCAAAACTTGCTGCCACAATGCCTGGGAGTTCTGAGTGTTTTACAGCATGTTGCTATGCAGTTGTTAGGTGGTTACTTACTGGTCTAAGTCTCTGTGATGTTCTGGTTCTCAGATATGACTTGATTCCTTCTTTCTATATAAGTAAATTGAATAATTTTCCTTTTTATTGTAGGCTGAGCAATAAAACATTAGAAAACTTATAGCAGCACCTTCTTAACACTATACGTAGGACAAGCGGACATATTATTCACTGAAGTTTATTACTTAACCTCTAACCCAAACTAAAGTAAAGGAAAGTTTTATTATTAGTATTATGATCTCATTTAGTGGGATTGCTAAGGCAAGCATCACTATTACAATTGTTTGCAATTATAATTATATTTTACACTACTGTTCAAATGTTTGGAGGTTTGGTACAATTTTTCATATTTTCAAAAAACGTCTCTTATGCTCACCACAGCTTTCAGTTACATTTCTTTTATTTAAAAAAGAAAAAAGAAAAAAAACGGTTTTTTTGTTTTCAAACCGAATATTGTAAAATATTATTACAATTAAATTTTTTTTAAATGTAATTTATTCCTGAAATGGCAAAGCTGAATTTTCAGCATCATTAATCTAGACTTCCATGTCACATGATCCTTCAGAAATCTGATATAAAGATTTGATGCTCAAATATAATTTCTTATTAATGTTGAAAACAGTTTTGCTGTTTAAAATTTTTGTGGGAAACGTGACACTTTTTTTCAGGATTCTCTTTTGTTTTTGAACTGAAAATTCAAAAGAACAGCATTTATTTGAAATAGAATTTTAACAATGTGAATGTCTTTAACTTTGTAGCAATTTAATGCATAGTTGCTGAATTATTTTTAAAAAAAACTATAAAAATGTAATGCATAAAGCTCAACAGCTAAACGAGAAGCTAATATTGAGTGACTTACCTTTCAAACAATATTGTCAGTTACTTTTTTTTTTCTCCACCAATGAAAAACAGATCTTTATTCAAAGATTCACCGATGAAAACATTTGTAATTTGTTTAGTTCCTAAATGAATGTTTTTGAACAAATCAGTTTGAATTTTGAATGAATGAATCAATGGCTCACTCATAAAGACAGCCACTTGTCACGACCTATTGCCGTAATGATGTAACCTACTGAAAGAGTCCCTGATCACTAATGCACAGACTGACAGTCTTTTATACCAAGTGATTAAACTACAGGACGCATCTGTTAAGATTTGGTTTATGATGTGATAAACCTTTATTGAGGCTTAAGAACTAAATTACAGGTACTTTAGTGAGGTACTCATTTAGAACTCATTTACAGATTACATCTGTCTATAACCTCAAACAAACAATGCAAATGTCAATGTAGGTTGATTATTAATAACCAAGTCACATGCTGCAGGATTAGCATAGAATTCTGGCAAAATGATCTTTAAAAAAAATAAAACACGTCCCATTTTGCAGCTGATCGGTTACTATTTTGCAACAGTGGTATTTTTAAAACAGCCAAACGCAACAGACGGCCTAATAGCGTTCATTTAGAAAGACTGATGAATGCCAGCAAGGATGGAGATTTTGAGACTCTTGTTCTAAATTAACCATGAACAGTTTTGAAATTAGGATAAATAGAGGAAATAAGCATCCCAAAAATAACATCAAGACATATTTCACAACCAGTCATCTCAAGCTAACTCCTCTATAATTAAACAGGAAACAATGCATGTTGTGTCACGTTTTCATCATCACCATGATATACGTGTTGAAAAGAACTTAATGATAATCTCAAATGCCATTATACAGCCAGAAGGTCTTGATCTGGTTGAATAAAAAATCCTTATACCTTTTGTAAAACATGTAAACCTTTAACTCTCATGTTTTGCATAATATCTGAAAGACCTCAATATGGAAGCCCATTTCAACCATAATATAAAAATAAAAAATAAAAAGTTACTGCAACTTTTTATCTCACAATTCTGACATTTTTATCACAATTCTGAGTGTATATCTCTTATGTGAAATGAACGTATAATTGTGACATATTTGCAAATTAATTGCAATGACATACATTATTTTTAGATTTTATATTGATTAATACAGCTCAATAGATAATTACTGAGTTGCATGTTTCTCTCTCTCTCTTTTTTCTCTTTTTCTTTCCACATCTCTCTTTTGTTATAGTTTTGCTTTTGTAAAAGAAAAAAATATGCTTGTAATGTTATGTATAGGCTATGATATGTTTTGTTTCACATATTATATCTGAAAATAAAACCATTTAAAAAAATAATTGTGACATAAATTTGCAATTTCAATAATAAAGCCTGACAAATATATTTTTTTTGTGGTGTAATTAAAAAAAATATTACGTTGCAAAACTTAAACTCAGAACTCAGAGAAAAAAGTCAGAATTGCAATATATAAGCTCACAATTGCGAGAAAAAGTCAGAATTGAGATAAAAAAGTCGCAATTACCCCTCTATTATTTTTATTTTTTTTATTCCATGGCGAGGGAAAAAAAAGGACTGTGAAATGTAAATTAAGAATTTAGCCGAAAAAAGTTCAGAATTGTGAGATGTAAACTGAAAATTGCGATAAAAAGTCAGAGATTCTGCCACAGAGTTCTGAGAAAAAAAGAAAAAAGTTAGAATTGTGAGAAACAAAGTCTGAATTGTGAGATATTAACTCTATTGTATCTCAGTATTGATAACCATAGGAAAAACTATCAAAAGACTTCAAAAAAGTTCTATTGTTTTTACACATATATCAAACATGAAGACAAGTAAATGGCAGTTCAAAACGCAAATATCCACTGCTCGTGTGATTTTATATTTAGCATGAAATTAATCTTTTCAGCCTATGTGTAATCAACAAGAACAAATCTCTTTGCCAGTTATTATTACTCATTCCTTCCTGTCAGAGAATGACAAGAAAACAAACAACCACCAGCAGCACTGAATATCTCTGCAGATCTAATGATCCTCATCTAAATTTCAGTCAAAAACAGCCGTCCTACACATCGCCATCCAGCCACAAACAAAGCCACTTCTGTCACGATGCTATCAGCGGAGTGGGCTTGGAGTAAATTGATCATTATCTTGGCACACCCAGAGAGCCTGTCTTTTGCTCAAGTGTACTATTTTACCCATTTCTAGTGCTATTTTCCACTCCCTCTCTGATGGAATCTTCTTTTCTGTCGCCATATTTACATACGGGTTCCGAAAAGGCCACTTGACAAGATAATTCTACCTCTAGAGTTGCGTCAGCTTCTGTCAGGATGTGGGGAGCGGATTACTGTGATTTCCTTAAACAGGATGCACTTTGCTTTACCGCAGATGGCACAGCTGTTTTTTGGCATGCTGATGGAAAACAAAAGCTCGGAGCCGTGAGGAGTGGTCCTCCACGCTTCCCACAATACGAGGACTGAATCTCCTTCGACTCAGCCCGTTCGCCTCGTATCAGCAACCCGCACCCCTTTTCTCTAATCCACCCCCACACCCACAGCTCATGATGTCAGCCCGAATGCATCATTACAGTCAATAAATCAAGACGCCTCCACCGCACAAACTACAGGATGCCATGTGAGAAAGAAGCACCAGCTGTTTCTCTGCCCTTTGTTGTCGTATATCCAGTCGGCAGAGGCAGGCTACACTCGTTACAGTGCTGTTTTTCTTCGATTTCTCATTCTTTGCTTTCTCTTCATCTGGATTGGGTACTGGGCGCATTTCACAAAGTAGCAATGAAGTTACAAATCCCTTAGGAGTTAGTCTATGCCTACGACAACTGCATACTTATACACTGTAAAAAAAAAATGAAGGTAACAAACTGCAAATGGCTTGTAATTCGAGGACATTAAAGTATAAATATCTAGTCCTATATCTACTTAAAGTGTACAGTTAAAATTATTTAATCTCCCACTGTTGTAACACATCTACTTTCTTTTTTCAACTTCTTTCTTGTTGAGTCTATGCAAATTGTTCCCCTTATTTATGTTTCACATTATAAATTTAATTTATTATTAAAAATGTATATCATGTAGAGCATTGATCGTTCACAAGGGGTGCAAGGGGTGCCGAGAGCTCTCTGACCCTCCTTACATGATCAAGGCTCAGAAACGTAGCAAGGACATCGTTAAAATAATCCATGTGACATCAGTGGTTCAACTGTAATTTCACGAAGCTACGAGAATACTACTGCAAAGAAAACAAAAATAACGACTTTATTCAACAATTCGTCTCCTCCGCGTCACCCTATAGCGTCATTTTGGAGAGTATCACATACGTAAACAACGTATGCAACATATGTACGCGGATACGTTGTTTACATTCAGATCTAAGCATAAACAACGTAAACAGCATATCTGCGTACGGTGCTGCTGACACAGAACAGCTTACATTGTTTACATATGTGATACTGTCCAAAATTGCGCTATACGGTGATGCAGAGGAGACGAATTGTTGAATAAAGTCATTATTTTTGTTTTCTTTGTGCACAAAAAGTATTCTTGTAGCTTCGTAAAATTACGGTTGAACCACTGATGTCACATGGATTATTTTAACGATCTCCTTGCTATGTTTCTGGACGTTGATCGTGGTAGTACCCTTGTGTCTATGGGAGGGTCAGAGAGCTCTCGGAATGCAAAAATATCTTAATTTGTGTTCCGAAGATGAACGAAGGTCTTACAGCTTTGGAACGACACGAGGGTGCGTAATTAATGACATTTTATGACATGATACTGATATAAGTAACTCAATGTTAACAAAATCAACAATTTCAGTAAAACTAGCAAATTGTCAAACAATGGAAACATAATAATTATGCCTGTCCCAGTGCATGCTGGGAAGAGGGTGAATGGTACTGAACTACAAAACCATTTTTCAGAGCAGGCATATTTGAACTAAAAAAATCTACTATAGTTTATTTTAAAATAAAAAATGCTCTTGAAAGTAGTTCGATCTTCAGAATATTAAGTAAAGCAGAAAAATGAAATTTTCAGCATAATTTACTTTATGTAAGAATTTCTTCTCATGCACTTTATGTAAGTGCATGAAAAGATTGCTTTCATTGTTGATGCTCACAAATGCACACAAACCCTCAGCTTACACGCTGAAATGCACGCCCTTGATGAAAACTATGGCTCGGTAAATTGCACACGCATTCAAGTCCATGGCGCAAAAATCGAAAGTTTGAATTGCGACACAAGGTCATCTCCATCACAGGCTTCATCTCACAGTTTTTTTTTTTCTTTGTCACACGGTCTGTGTGGCGATGACAGGCTGTCGATCCGTCCATATCTAAATATATATTTCTGAGGGGAGGACAGGAGCAGCAGACCGGCCGAATTACCAGGCCTGTCACTTGCCGACTGACAGCAGGGGGCTTTCCATCTGGCCTTGGATCACGCTCTCTCTCATGCACTTAGCAAGTTAGCAATGCAGCAGTTTCCTATAAAGGCCAAGTGACAATATATTGATCTCCTCAGGCCAGCAACTTCAAGCTAGGCTCGCAGGTTCATTCAATTACCTGTTTGTTGATGTCGTTTCTGGGGCCTGGCGCGCTCTCCTTCTCTCTCTCTCTCTCTCTGTCCCTGGCGTGAAATAGCAGTGGGTGGAACGCTGTCTTGGCACAGGGTGACAGAAGGTTTCTGACAGCTGTGAGAAAAACTTGCTAATGACCGCTTTCTGTTGCACCAGCCTGTGTTTTAATGCTAATCATCATTCGCAATGGACTTGGCCCCTGTTTAAAACAATAATTTATGCAAACATGAATTTCATTTATTTAAAACTGTGTCCCACAAGGAACGTCCTAAAGTTGCACTGCATACTCTCTCTCATCCGAAATTATGCTGTGGCTCTTAATGCATTTATACAAGTCATAATCCTGGTGTTCAACATTAATTAGCTAAAGCTGCCTGGCTGCATATTTTTCCTCATTATTTGTTTTTCATGATTTTTTTTTCCTCCTCCTATCAGCAAATATTTACCTCATATAGTGGACGAGAAAAAAAAGTAGATTTAGCAGGGTGGAATTTCCCAGAAAAAAAAACTGCTCATATCAAGTCCAATCCAATTAAGTCCTGGTTAATACATCCAGAAAGATGCATTAAATCAATTAGTCTTCATGCATGCAGTAATTTTAATATTGACATGTTACAGTTTGTCTTGAGGGCAAAAGTAGATGTGCGGGTGTCAGGTGGATTTATCACAAACAAATTAAAATTCTGTCACCATTTATTCACACTCATGTAATGAACTTAATGGGGATCATGCTTGTTAAGCTCCAAAATTCAACATAAAATGTGCTTTATGTGAGGAACAAACTAAAACATAAGTCACATCATAATGATTTCAGATTGTCACATGAACAAGTTTTCAGCTAAATTTCAGTGCAAAGCTCCATTGTCAGTAGCTTAGCAATGTATGAAGTTTAGTCATGTCTCCCTAGGCTCTCAAAATACTTCCAATATTTGTAGATATTATTATATATATATATATATAATAATAATAATATATATATATATATATATAGTATATAGAATATGCATAGGTGTATAAACTTAAAATATAGGTTTCATAAGATATAATCAATACTTTAAATGAATAGTTTATATTTTTTACCAGTGTTTGAGTTCAACGGGTGTCAATAGCAATGCTTCATGGGATTGTAGTTCATTCCCACATTAAAGCTTCTACCTTTATTTCCGGAAACAACACCACTAAGAAAGTAGGTGGGCACTAATAACTATTAAATGTACACTTTTTTTTGACAGCAAAAATTCTTTGAACATCAGTAAATGTGACCTTTAATTAAAGCTTTAATTGAACATAATCTATTGCTAAAGCCTAAAACTACAAGTCTTTTCAATTCTAAATCAGTGTTCTATTAACGTTCTATTTCTATGAAATAATCATATTTCCATAATTCTCACTCCCAGACCAGTTATAAAGTCTTTGTGGTAGCCTGGTGCGAACCAAGTCCTTGAAACACCCATGGTTGTGAAAATAAGTCCCAGCTGGGTCCAATTAGGGGACGACCAGGAGCGCTGTTTGTGTTGGCTGTCTCTCACCAGGCCATAGGGACTCATCAGGTTTTCATTTGTCTCATTTGTGAAGGCACACAATAGTACAGTTCTATCCACAGTGGTCTAATTAGAGCGTTCAGCGCCACACGCTCCCTTACCACCGGCTTCATCAACACAGCCTCTCCTAATGCGATGCGGCCCCACGTTCCACAACAATGCTTCTACGCTACATTCCTCTGCAGACGCTAACTTACAGCATGATAATGCCGATACTTGTTAGCATTCTCTGCTAGTCCGTATTCAGAGGTATTTTCTGTTTTGCATCCTAAATAGCTGCAAATTGTTTCACACTTTTTACGTCATTGCTGCAAAGTTCATCCCTGGCATGCTAACACGATGCGAACACGCACATTTGCCGTGCAAATCGCCTGTGCCTGCGAATCGCATCTAGATTTACAAACGGAATCCTGTGGATGGTGGTGCGTTTTTGTGAGGATCTGGAAACAGTAGGGGACATCAGTAGGGAGTCTACTGGAGCTCTGGCACTAAAATTGAATTCCACCCCCAGCTGTTTCCAAAGTTTCTCTTATTTGAAAGGCCTTAACCAACAAGAACTGAGTAAATCTATACAATTAAATTGACATGAGCTATGAGGTGAAAAAGGTGCCAGTTTTTTCTTTTACTGTCACAGCAGTTGCTGCATGTTTACAGCATGAACACTACCAGTAAACACACTGAAATGAATAGATGTTTCTCTTGATCTCAAAAACATTCTGTTCTTAAAAGAGATACTGTATTTCACCCTAAAAATAAAAACTTAAAAATTGTTACTCACCATCATATTGTTCCAAACTTTCTTTCTTCTGAGAAAAGTGCTTTTTTGCCCATACAATAGAAATTAAAGGGCTCCAATGTTCTTCAAAATATATTCTCTGGTATTCTGCAGATAAAATAAACAGGTTTGGAGTAAATAATGAATTCTTTTGGGTGAACTTTCCTTCTAAGGCTGATCTTTAAATGCTTGTTTAGGTTACTCAGTTCTTGTAAGGTGGTTTCACAGCAATGCCCGAAGAACCTTTTGGTGAACATTTCTTAAAAGAACCATCAAAGTTTTAAAACTCTAAAGAACCCTTTTCGACTATAAAGAACCTTATGTGCAGTGGAAAGGTTCCATCGATGTTAAAAGTTCATCTTGAAACCTTAGATACCAATAAAGAACCTTTATTTATTAGCAGGACTGTGCTGACTATGTGGACTTGCATTTAAATTTTTAAGTCAAGCTTTAATTGATCCAATGTGCATTTAAGCTTGATTAAACGTGCCAATGCATTATTTTTATCATAATTAATTGCATTAAATTAACACATTAAATCGACAGCCCAATTTAATACTTGATAAAGACACATGCTGCTCAGCTTCCTGTGATCATCTGCACAATGCACATTACAACGTCCTTTTATTACACAGCAGAATCAATGCATGAAACTTTTATAGCTCATATCAAACTAGTGTTAAGCACACATATAAATAACTGCATACGTTTGCCCACAGGGCTTATTTGTCACATCTATAATTGAATGCAAGCACATGCACCATGTGTCTTGAATAATGCATTGTCTGTCTGAGACATTTTCCAAATCCTGAAATATTCATGAAATTTCTATAAATTAGAAAGTACCTGTCCCCCATGTTTCAAACATATACACAGTGAACAATGTGCTTCATGGAAATTCAGCGCTACAATAAAAATGGCCAAATTGAATCAATTAGTGGTGCATATTGGTCATAAATTGGCCATTATTAAGATCAATGTCCTGCGCTATTAGAATTGGAGCTGTAAAGGCCAAGGATGGATGATAAAAGTTCATCTCCTTCCAGCAATAGAAAAAAACATCCATCGGCTCCAAATATCAGCATTCCTTTGTGAATTAGGACTGTCGTGATGTGCAGATTAATTAATCACAATTAATACCATATAACTCTATTTGCTGAGAATAGCCAAATAAAGATAATTCAAAGCCTGCATATAATGCCAGACAAATAAGTCATTGAATGGACATTGCAAAAAGTAGCTTGAGAAGTCAATAAATTATAATTTAAAAATATATGTTTTAATAAGATTATTATGGCATAGGGCTATCATTTTAAATACTATATATATAAAAGTATATATGTAAAGCTTTCATTCACTCCAACTAAAAAGCACATCCTCTTCAAGGCTTTCAAATTGCAAATAGTGACTCTTCCACACAGCAGGGATCCATCCATCTCCTCAGCTGAATAAGGTCAAACACTACCTCACATACATGAATGCAAACAACCCGAAGGTCTTTGATTTATAGTGGCTAGATACAAACACCCTTCACTTAGAATAGACGTTGGGCAGTAATATATACGTAGCCAAATGCCTATTGGTCGATATGGAATTTTAAGGGCCCCTTTGAAGCTCGGACCATTTACATTTGCATTTCAAAATACAACCGCCCTATAAAAAAGGAAGAAATCAAGAGAGAGAAAGGAAAGAAAAAAGAGAATTTATGTGGGAGGACCTTTTCATCTCTTTCCAAATCTCTCCTTCTCTCATATCCTCCACCCTCAGCCCTTTTCTCTCTGTCTCTCTCCATCTATATTCCTCTCCTTCTTCGCTACTTGCAGAAAGCTCACTTGTTGTATTTGATTAGTTTTTATTCCGGCAGTCGTCTACCTATATGTCTGCGGTCCAAGAAGAGGGTAGTGGTTCTGGATCACTTCCTTATTCAAACACAGCCGAAGGGGTCAAAAAGGCAGACCTGTCATCTCCAATGTATTAAACTGCAAAAGAGAGCAACATCTACAATATATGAACTGCAGATAAAAGGAAATGAAAAACGCTGGGTGGGAACTTAACACTTTGTCTGCTGGCGCCTCAGACAGCTCCTATGAAGTCGTCGGATATCTCAAGTGGAAGGGGGTCTTTCTCGCAATTTAGTGCTGGGACAGTGCAAACATGACATTAATTGGTCATTTTCGATGACCCCAAATGGGTAGACGTGGTCCCATCTGGTATTGTGAGAGGTCTCTCATTGTGAAAGGTGCAGGAGACGTCTGTGACCTGTCGTGGCAGTGTTGAATAACCTATTGTCTCCTCGATCGATCAGAACACAATGCGTGACAATGTCGCACCAATGATTTGTGAATGCTGTTGAAGGTCAGCCCTCCATCCAAACCAAAGCGTCCTGACCAACACACACACACACCTCTAAAAGCTCTCCATCTACTCCTGTCTAACCAGTGCTGCTATACATTAGTCAAGGATCATGCATTGCATGCAAAGTCGAGCCTTTCTCCACTTTTAATCCAGGTTCTTTTGCTTCTGTAATATAAAATAGTTTTACAAAATTGACAAATGTTGCATGTCTTAATTCTGAAAATTGTACATAAATGAAAAAACAGCCAATTAGAAAGTGTGGGCGGGGCTACATTGCGTAATTACAAACCAAGATATAGAAACCAAGCAAAGTGCAAAAATTTGGCCATGACAAATATAGTTTCACTCATCATGGTCTGGAAAAGGATCCATTTGTACCTTTATTGTTGATGACAGCAAATTATTTAATGATAACTTTAATATACTTCTAGCACAGCAAGCAACACGGAATATAATATAATAACATCAAACTGAAAATTTGTGTAAATATACATAATTTCCCTTCTGATATTAATTTGAAAAAGCATGAAGCTTTTATAAAATCTAGAGTTTATAGATATTAATAGTTTTTACTATCCAAAGGCTTTATGGTAAAGGATTAAACAGTATTTAAAAAAAAAAAAGGAATATTTTAGGAATGTCAATACAACGCTGCCTTGAAAATATGGGATGAAGTTTGCCCTGCAGCGTGGGTGAATAAATACCCTGTCCTGCGGGGTAGGGAGCCCCTCATACTGACACAGGGGAGCACATGCATAAACGGGCGCCCACGGTCGCGCACGCCACTCCTCACTACCCACCCACGCTCGCTCCAGTGCGCAGTACACCACGACCGCACCCACCACAGACCCAATGCGGTGGACTTCGACCACCACGAGCTCACACGAGGATGGGCGACGAGCGGTCCGGCCCCATCCCGACACGGCCCCGGTGTCCTACCACGACCCCAGACACCTCCTTATCACAATCAGCTGCCGATCCCCCACCGTGGGGAGAACAACGTTCGCCGGCCAGTCACCGCCACATCCCACGCCTCGGGCCCGGACACACCCCAGCACGGACCCACACGGCTCACGCTGACACACTCGCCCGATCCTCCACGAACCTCACCGGGGTTATGGTCGTCCGACCCCCGCGACGATCGGGGGAAGCGATCGGTGTGCCGAACTGCTTATCGTACTAAGCCGCCGGTCAGGTAATAATCCCCTACCGGACCTATCCTTTTAATCCAGCAGCCTCTCTAACTGGGCATTCACTCCCTTTCCTCCTGCCATCACCGCTTTCTACAAACCATGCTTGTTTTTGAGATGAGTGGTTATGACTTGCACGTCTGCGACGCCGGTTGCGCTATCTTCGGCGCCCCCAGCACCCCCCCCGATATATACATCCTCACACTGCTCTCGATGTTTTTTTACCTCACACGCGCCATCACCACAGGATTTGTTCAGCGTATACTACGTCCCAACCAAATTCAACGTCTCCGAAGAATGTCGCAAACTTGGCCGACACCTTCACAACTAACCCAAAACATCGACTCTTAGCCATTAATGCTTCTCCTACTTCAGCCTAGTCCCCAAAAGCTCGCACACCGCTTCTCATCGAAGAGCGTGTTTTACACAACTACACCCCGCCATTTGCCGATTCGTCACAGCTCAAGGGCAGCAGCATCAGAGACGGCACAATCGGCCAGCCCCTGTGCAAAAGACCACACAAGACGAACGTTCTGCACACAAAAGCCGGCCGCATGCACCCACACGCTCCACGGCAATATTGGGTTGGAGATTAAAGCCATATAAAAGAGGGGAGACAAAGGTGACGCCACCTTCTTTCAAACATGGCCAACAGAGCATGGCTTGACAAAATGAGCGGGTGAGCTTCCAGAGAAAACAGGGATGAGGGCGCGGGAGCGTGTGGCGGAAGCAAAGCTCAGGGCAGCGCGGGTGAGGAGCAGGGCCTTTAATTAAAAGGATTATATGAAGGCGCACGGCACGCGAACGGAGAGGCGGTCTGTTTGTCCTGGAGATGGAGTACAGTAAGAACCCATCCACTGGCAGTGAGGGGGAAAGCGAGAGAGAGAGAGAGAGAGAAAAACAGAGCGAAAGACCATAGATGAAAAGAGGGGACGGGTTTAGATTGAAGACAGAGGAAAGAAAGCAAGTTGGAATTAATGAGACAATGAAACAATGGATTCATATGCAGGGTTGGAAACCTGAGGTGCTGAGGTGTGGAATATGATGTGGGTGCGCCATCTATCCCATCAGACTTCCTTTAATGTTTTTCCTGGAAAAGTAGAACAGCGGGTGCATAACATTTTATGGTAACACTTTATTTTGATGGTCCCTTTTGAACATTCTGTTGACAATAAGTAATATTGCACCTACATGTCTACTAACTCTCCTCAGAGTATTAGTAGACTGTTTGCTTAATATTTGCTAACTCTTTATTGTCATGGTCTCCCAACAGACATTCTACTGACTATAAGTAACTTTGCAAGTACATGTCAACATATTCTAACCCTAACCCTACCATTTTGGAGTAGAGAGACGCTCTGTGCAGGACTCTGCCTCAATGAACGATATACTGTTCTGGATGGTTGTTTAAATGGTTTAATATTTTAGCAATACTGTTTTCATTATGTTTCCAACTTTAGTGTTTACCTTCAAGCAACAATGATGAATTTGGCATTTAATATAAAAATGAGCAGCAGTCATCTGAACCTTGAGATTTCATTTATGGCGGTAAATGACAAAAAGGCTGCCTACAATAAAGAGACCTGAATGCCACTGGTCATTTTCTTCCTTTGCCTTTTTTATGATATTATTATGACGAATAAACTGTTTTGTGATACCTAGGGGGAAAATACAGGATTGTGTTCTTTCATGTGTTGTCCATGAAGACAGTTCGATATGGTAGTAACAACTCGATCTTATGAGAAAACATAAGTATTTCATGAGGTGGCAGTTTTTTGTTTTTTATTCATGTGATGCGATTTATATGAAAACATGATTTGTGGAAAAAAGTAAGCATGAAGGTCCATTCCTAACCCTAACAGATTCATTCAAATTCATACAAATTTGCCACCAATTCAAAAATTTTACATAAAGTGTAACCGTTACAAACTGCCATGAGATTGTGTTGGGTAGTAAAAACATTTTCAGATATTGTTAACTAGTTCAAAGTTTCGGGTCAGTAAAATTTGTTTGTTTTTATGTTTTTGAAAGAAATTAATACTTTTATTTAGCAAGAATGCATTAAATTGTTTAAAAGTGACAGTGACGACATGTTACAGAAGGTTCATATTTCCAATAACATGTTTTTACTGTATTTTTTGATCAAACAAATGTTTTGAAAAAAAAAATCTTACCAACCACAAACTTTCTTGTTTGTTCTTGTTTTCATAACTAATGCTGTCAAGCTCCAAAAATTTAAAAAAGCACCATAGATGCACCATTTGTAGTTCATTTGACTTTTTTGTAGCCATAAAAGAGTTTTGTTTGAGGACCAGATGAAATTTAAGTCATAAATGAAATGTATCTGATGACAAACCTGCTATAATGTGTTTTGATGTGCCATATTTGCATACCTTTAATACTGTCCCATCCTGGTTTGCCCTCTTGAAATCAAAGACATCCTGATGGCCTGTTGTCTCAGTGAGTTCCCACAGGCTTTGCAGTTCTGTAATGGATGAATAGCTTCTCTGTGTACACCTAGGGCATATGCACCTCAATGCCTGTGTCTCACATAATCAATGAACAAGCATACATCTCATTGCATTGGTATATTCTGCACAAACCGACATGGAGAGATCATACACATGCACACGCAACCCACAATCCCACCTGCATACGGCTTGCGAGCGATAAAGTCTCTCCATTTCCTGGCCTGTCCAGGCTAGTCTCCCGTTATCACACGAGTTGGAAGATTCAGCTCTGCTGCAGGCCCATGCTGCACACTTCGCTTGTCCTAGATTAACACTTATCTCCCAGTGCCACCAGAGTGCCAGACCCACTAAATGAATTAGATGGGAAGGAAGCCATCTAGACACAAACCTGTGGCTCATGTCATACCAAAAGTATCCATGCCGTGGCAGTTTGTCTTCTCCGAGCACAGCCAAGCTGGAAGTCGCAGTTCAGACCTCTACCTTGCGCAATTAAACAGATAGGAAAAAGTTTAAAAATATGGGAAAGACAAAAGTGACACGTTGAGTCCAAATGACTTGTGGGACATTGTGACATGGGCACACAGGGTGAAAGAATTACATCTAATAATACCATAGATCAATGATTGATTAGGAGTATAGGGATGAAATTTTAATGATCCAGGACCTTTGGACACTTCAAGTAGCCGGTCCACAGAAAGCTGACATATGCTGTATAATTCATCTGAGAGAGTTTGTCCCTGTCTCTCTCTCTGACTCCAAGTGAGGGTTTGACTCTTAAAAGCGCTGGATGGGTGCTGGTCGTATCTGTTGGTAATGTAGTGAGAGAAAGATAGAGAGAAAGAGTTCATGGCTCCTTTTAAACATATGCACTCATTATTCTTGAGCAACTTGGAATGAAAAACTCGTTTAATTGGCAAAAAGCCAAGAGATTTCATATTTTAAAAAAGAAAATAAATAAATAAAAAAGATTTAAAATAAGAAATTGTGAAAAAGTTACTAAGAAAAATTAAACATAAGAAAAATTGTATATAATAAAGTCACAGTTAGCTTTTGTTCATTGTTTTTGTCCCCATTGCTTATAGGGAAGGCGTGGCCTAATGGTTAGAGAGTTGGACTTGTAACCCAAAGGTTGTGGGTTCGAGTCTTGTACTGGCAGGGATTGTAGGTGGGGGGAGTGAAATACCACGACTGAGGTGCCCTTGAGCAAGGCACCAAACCCCCAACTGCTCCCCGGGCGCCGCAGCATAAATGGCTGCCCACTGCTCTGGGTGTGTGTTCATGGTGTGTGTGTTCACTGCTGTGTGTGTGCACTTAGGATGGGTTAAATGCAGAGCACTAATTCGTAGTATGGGTAACCATATTTGGCCACACGTCACTTACTCACTTTTTTTTGTGTTTTACTCAAAAGTGGAAATTGGAGTTTATTAACAGGTTTCATTCTACCTGCACTGATAATTTGGTGTAGAAAGATACAATATATTGCTTATACATAAAGGAACATCAGCATTGGTGAATGTGCTTGGGTAAAAAACAAAAAATACAATGATGTTGTGGCCTAGCGGTTATGCTCCACACACATGGCTTTATATGCATGTGGGTGAAGTGCGTTCAAATCCAGTTTGCCACTAGATATGGGTCAGGATTGTGAATTAATGAGGTTGACTAATGAGATCATCTTGATTTTTTCCTTGATGCTTTAAAACTAATTTAAAGACAGTTCCACCTCTCAGAAAGGGGTTTAGCATGCAGCATGCTAAAATAGCTGTTACACCGTTTACACTGGAAGTAAGTTACGCGACGCACATGATGTTTGTCATTCTAAAACCCTTTTAGCCCTATGAGCCTCTTCATTTGTGGATCACACTTGGTACCTTCATGGTCAAAAAACTGAAGACTTGAATGTAACTATTTTTTGTTTTGTTTTTTCCAGGAAAATGTTTTTAAAAATATCTAATATATTTTTGTTCAATAATATTTTTGGATTATTATTTAGAATTTGGGGGGGATTTTAATATACTATGCGATATTTATATGATTTTTATTAGCTTTTTTCCCCATTATTTATTTCCCATTAATTTCCTATGTTGGTCATTTTGACCACAAAGGTGCCAAGTGTTGTTTTTTTATTTTTCGACCCTTTAACATTTTCAAATCCCAATGATTTTTGTCTGTGTGTCCAAATGTCCATGATTCATGTGTGTGTGTGTGTGTTCAAATAGCTAATGCAACAAAAGTCACCAAGCATCATCTCATTCTGATGAAGCAAAATTGTAAAAATGTCAAATTTTTTGTGACCGAAGAGGCCCAGAGAAGTTGCTAAATTGCATCCTCTTTAAACATCAGCACTTTGTAACAAATTAACAGACTTTCAAATTTCAAGACCATTACCACTGGACTATGACAGTTTTGTATAATAAAAGCTTAGTTATTTAGCCTACTTTTTTAGTTATCCCTTTAAATAACTAAAAGTTTTAACTAAAGTCCCTTTAAGGAAATTTTATTCATTTGGCAACCATCTTGCTAACGTCCACTGGCAGCTCTTTTCTTCATGAACGGGGAAAGACCAAAATCTCTCAAATTACTTGTCAAAATTACAATTGAATAACATTTCTGTTAGGACTACTATCATCAAAATGATAGACACTTAGCATACAGTTTGGTTTGGCTGTATGGTTCTGTTCTGGGCAAAAACTCCCTGCCCATCCATGCAACCTGTCATGAATGAGCAGGAAGACCAGCAATAATAACCCCCCTAGGGTAGACAGAACAGAACAAATCAGATATCATTAATGTACTTAATGATATTTAAGTGTAACATTATTCAAGATAAAGGAGTCTGATTCAACAAGGAATATCAGAGAGCCAAGTCCTGACTGTGATGAAAGGAGGAGTTGGGGATGGAGGAGGGTAATTTGCTTCTGAGCAAGCAAAAAAGCTGCTGAATAATACTGAATAGACCTTATATAGGAATGCAGTGATAGGTGTCATATTCCTATAGGTAGATATGATCAGGAGCGTGACCTGACAGAACTAACGCTATACGCTTGATTTCAAATCAGCAATAAAATCGGACATCTGTACATTATTCTTTTTTAGCTGAAATCACGCTTTAAAAACCCCTCTTTTTCAAACAGGCTTAGCCTCCATATTAGAAAAAACAGCATGCTTATTGATTGACCCAAAAACACCATCAACCAAAACACAACATATGCTGTTGACGAACTACTGTACTTAATTATTTATTTATTTTTTATCAGAGAAGTCTCAAAAGAATGATCTTTTATCCATAGCCCATTAAAGACATCTCCAAAGTCTGGGTAATTTTCAGGACATTTCATGGTTCAGCAAAAATCTCAATCTCTGAGCATTTGCAAAAACAGCCATGATTCCAGAAAATTGCTTGAAACTCATGAATCTCATAATTGAGCAGACGGCTCTCAGCGCCGCATACAGAGAGCCCTTCAAGTTGCTCGGTCTCCCTCTGGAAGGGAAAGCTTTTGGTTGTTGAAGACCCGCCGAGGGAAACGCTACCACAGGTTCCAGTCAGTCATTGGTGGAGCGTCAGTGCGGAGGCTTTAGAGAGGGTTTCTCGGGATGAGGGCAAGTGTGCTTGAGGAGCTATGAAATGAATTTCATTTCCTTTTTCTATCCCTTCCCCTCATTTGCCCACAGTCTCTGAGTGAAGCTAGCAGGCTCAAGATATGTGTCCCACTATTACAGGACTAATCCATCCATGACAGCTTTCAATTTCCTTCGGCAAATTTTTGCACCTCCTCAAATGAAGGTGCAGTCCTGTCTGGATTAGAAATCTCTTTGAGTTCTTACACATTTCCAGGGACCCCACCCCATAAAAAAACTTCATCATGGATATTCACGTGCCCCCTCCGATTTCTGAGCCAAGTAGATTTTAAATGCAATTTGCAAAGAAAATTATTTATTTGAAAATTACAGTGCATGATAACTGTAGGCGAAAGGTATTTGTGTGATTTTTGCCACAGCTTTTTAAATATTAATATCTAAATTTGGTCAGTCCAATTGAGATAAAACTGTCAGATCATACATTTTGATTTAAAATAGAAAAAAACATGTTATATGAACATATGTGTGTGTGTGGTGTGTGTGTGTGTGTACGCAGTTTTGTGACAAATGAGGACATACATTTGTATAATGACAAAGGTATGACATAGGTATTACAAGGAGAAGGTGACTTTTCAGGACATTACCCCATGTCCCCACTTTTCAAAACGCTTATAAATCACACAGAATGGAGTGTATTGAAAATCTGAAATAGCACAAAGTCTCCTGTAAGGGGTAGGTTTAGGGGTAGGGTTGGTGTAGGGCAATAGAATATACGGTCTGTACAGTATAAAAACCATTACGCCTATGGGATGTCCCCACTTTTCACAAATGTAAACCTGTGTGTGTGTGTGTGTGTGTGTGTGTGTGTTTCAGGAGAATAAGGAAGTAAAAATGGAGCGAGAATCATGGTCATTCAATTTAGTTGGCTAATGGAGTGATGGTCTGGTAATCCAGTCTATCAGAACAAATCATCAAATCGCTCAAAAAGCGAATTGGAAATCAAATCAAATGCTTTTACAGGCCAGAAACAGCAATGCACATCTGTATGCCAGCTAAGCAAATTGGAAGGCATGCAACATCACGACGTCTGCAAAAACACGAATGCTTCGAAAAACCTTTTGACACAGACATGTTGATGCAATTTTGTGCGCTGCACCTACAGTATACATCAGTATATATGAAAACATCAGTATGTATAAAACCTTGTGTACCTGAATAACGACATTACCCATCAAAAGACACAACAGCTGATGACACATAGCTATTATTACATGGCAATCACAGAAACACTTTAATAACTGGCAAGATAAGCTGTCATTGCACGGCAGCAAATCTTCTCCACTAAACCTACATTGGAGCAAAGCAAATAGTGTAAGAACCATTGTGCATTCCTGGACCTGTACTGATTCATGTAAATGATTGATCATCCAGACTTCAGAGGGGGTTGGGGTGAAGATTAGAAGAGGAAATAGATTTGCACCATACTGCATATACATATTGCACCATACATACACGCACAAATATACAGTACACACACACGCAGATTTATATCTTACTACGAAGGGATATGCCATTAGCCCCCGAAAGAGTCTTTTCATCCTTCTGGAAAGCAGAAGTGTCAAAATAATGATGAAAAACGTATTATCAATGTGTCTGTCTTTGTGGAAGTGCTATCTACACACACATACACACACACACACACACGTTTGTTTCTGTGAATTGTGGGGACTTGCCATAGACTTCTAATACTTTTATACCGACCAAACGATATTTTCTATCCCTTAACCCATCCCTAACCCTAAACCTACCCCTTACAGAAAACATGTTTGCATTGTTACACTTTCAGATAAACATCATTTACTATTTTTAATCATTTTTTCCCCTTGTGGGGACCGCAAGCCAGTCCCCACAATGTCAAAAATTTCAGGTTTTACTATCCTTGTTGGGACATTGTGGGAAGTACACACACACACACTTAAACATGAAAAAATAATAAATTACTAACTACTAAATACATTATAGCAATTACACAATTAAATAAAAATGAAGTAATATATTTAAATGAAATGACCTATTCTTGTAAATAACATTTAAAATATATAAATTATTATATAAAACAATTATTATATAAAAAATAATTGGTATATATTATATATATATATATATAATATATATATACAGGGCCTAAAATTACCAATGGTCAAGCGCCAAATGTGAGTAAAAATCAGCGTTGGGTCGATGTAACAGTGTCAGTCGCCAGTTGGCAGTTAAGCTACAACTTTTACGATTTATAACAATGCAATGAAGTGAAAACAACAACCAGTTTTTAAAGAGATTCGCTGTTTCTGACATAAGTGAACAAAATAATATTTGCCAAAGACAAGATCATCGTGATTAGCTGTTCTGTCATAAGCGACAAGAGCGAATCGAGTAATAGGATACAAACGGGCTGATAAGGTCAGAGCAGAGTGATGGCCAGCTTGTCCCTAGACACAGTTCTAATAACTTTTACCTGAGAAGATTTTTCTGCTTCATTTCGAAAGATTATCTTTTCCATCCTTTATTCTTCATAACCCGAGAATGCGGCGACACATACCTGGGGTTATGCTGCCTAATCGGTGCAGTGAAGTATAGTTTGAAAGGCTGCGCGTTCGACTGTACACATACGCTGAGCCACTTCAGACAGCTCACCAGTAGAGCTTCAACGCACGAAAACACACAATTATGTCAAAATGCGCGGTTTTGGCGAGTTACCTTGTAAACGTAGTCTTAAATGAGTTGTAAAGTCTTAAATTACTGTAAAAAGTCTGCGGGAGGAAGGGGGGGAAAATCGGATGTGTGTCAGATCCTAGTCGTATGCATCAGGTTTTAAAGAGACAGCGCTGATTTTAAAGTGAAACCTGCTGAAGTCTGTCGTTGGTGTAAATCAAAGAACAAAAAAAAAGAGAAATCCTTGGACTGTTCTAGTCACTTTAATATAGCTTTGAATAAGATTCATAGTTTATACATAAATAATTTAGTTTATGTGAAGATTGTTTTAAGTTCATTTAAATTAGTTGTTATTTTTTAAAGTCTAGTAAATGTTCAAATTGATAGTTCTCAATTATTCTGTAATGTTGAATGGCTATAATTAAAATAAAATTGAGGGAAAATGCACCAGCAGGACAAATTAAAAATTTTGTAAAAAAATGTTGTCATTGTAGTAGTAATAACTGCCTGTTTTTTTCAAAAACAGTTTCATGGCCGGTAAAAAACAAATTTTGGCCGGTAAATTTATCATGTCACTGGCCATTGGCAGGTGTGGCAAAAAGTTAGTTTAGGCCTTATATATAAAAATTATAAAATGAATTATTATTATTATTAATAAAATGAATTATTACTATTTTAAAAGCAATAAAAAACCGTAAAGGCATATTTAAAATAAAGCGATACATCAAACAGTTAATAACAACTATATAGTTGTTTTGTTTTTTTGTCTGTGTTAGACTCTGGGTGTCCTGCTATATTTTTTGGGAAAAGTCTAACCCCTATCATATTTCATCTGTAATGAAAAACACACTATCCATTTAGTCTGAATTAAAGGAGATGTTAATTAACCATCTGGATGTGATCATATCCATTTTTGGAATCTACATATTGGTTTTCATCTCTAACAAGGGGAATAATTACATCTAATTTATTTTGAGAACTCATGAATTGTTTCATTCACACTGTAGTATCACCACTGTGGACTGTGAGAAATAACAAAATAATTATATATAAGAATACATGCATGTGGATCCACATCCAGCTGTATCTAGTTTGCAGCTTTTAAACTAATCTCAACTGATTTGCTAAGTGAAAGCCACATTATGCAAGCACTGGCCTGCCATCTTTAAGAAGGAAAATCACCCTGATGCTCAAACGAACATCTCTACTACAGTACATAAATTACATTTTTAATGCCGCTTCTTCAACATTAATGGGGACAGTCATTTAGAATGTGTTCTTGATTTACATGGCTCTCGAGGATAGCTTGAACACAAAGTAAACTGTTTAAATAATAATACATTTTAATTGGCTTTAATAGTAGATAATATGTTAAACTAATGCCGTCGACATTTGCAGAGGAAAATGCTGTTTGCTCAGGAGAAGATAACAAATCCACAAAAGCTGATATTATCATATTACTGTCAAACACGCACCTGAGCTATCGCATGCATTTCTCTGCTGAAATGTGATAACCTTCCAAAAAGGAAATATTTACGAAAACAATCTACAATGTCGCTACTGTACAGTTTTTTGGATGTATTCGGTTCTTAGTTATGCCAACGTTAGGGGAACATTCCATTCTATCATTTCGAAAATGTTATTAGAATGTTACATTTGAATGTTCTCTCAACATTTAAAACACCCATTTTTAATCTTTAAAGAATGTTTCTTCTTGGTTATGCGAACGGTGGGAACATTCCATTTTATCATTTTGAAATAATATCAAGAACAATATAGTTTTTTTAAATGTTGAAAATGGCCAGCTTTTTGAATGTATTAAGAACGTTTCCTCTTGTTAGTGAAAGTAGAGAAAGTTTCATTCACTTTGAATGTTCATGAATGTTACATTTGAATGTTCATGTTTACGTTTAAAACACTCATTTTTTTATATTTAAAGAATGTTTCTTCTTGGTCATGCAAACATTAGAGGAACATTCCATTTTATTATTTTGAGAACATAGTGGAGAACAATATCTTTTGAATGTATTAAGAACATTTCCTTTTGGTTATCTGAATGTTGAAGGAACATTTCATTCTATCTTTTTCAAAATGTTTTTTAGTTTAAACTATTGTTATTACTGAATAACGTTACTGAACGTTGTTCTGAGCAAGATAGTTCACCCAAAAATGAAAATTCTGTCATTAATTACTCACCCTCATGTCGTTCCAAACCTGTAAGACCTTCGTTCATCTTCGGAACACAAATTAAGATATTTTTATGCATTCCGAGAGCTCTCTGACCCTCCCATAGACAGCAAGGATCCTAACACGATCAAGGCTCAGAAACGTAGCAAGGAGATCGTTAAAATAATCCATGTGACATCAGTGGTTCAACTGTAATTTTACGAAGCTACGAAAATACTTTTTGTGCACAAAGAAAACAAAAATAACGACTTTATTCAACAATTCATCTCCACCATAGCGCCATTTTGGAGAGTATCACATACGTATACAACGTATGCTGTTCTGTGTCAGCAGCACCGTACGCAGATACGCTGTTTACATTGTTTACGCTTTGATTTGAACCTAAACAACGTATCCGCGTACATATGTTGCATACGTTCTTTTTACGTATGTGATACTCTCCAAAATGGCACTATAGGGTGACGTGTGACAAAAAGTATTCTCGTAGCTTCATAAATTTACGGTTGAACCACTGATGTCACATGGATTAGTTTAACGATCTCCTTGCTACGTTTCTGGACCTTCATCGTGTAAGGATCCTTGCAGTATATGGGAGGGTCTGAGAGCTCTCGGAATGCATCAAAAATATCTTAATTTGTGTTCCGAAGATGAAAGAAGGTCTTACGGGTTTGGAACGACATGAGGGTGAGTAATTAATGATGACAGAATTTTCATTTTTGGGTGATCAATTCCTTTAAGCAAATATTGACATCAACATATGGACATTCAGAGAACATTGTTCTATCAACTTCACAAGAACATATATCAAATATCAATATTATTAGAACATACCATCTTAAGAATGTTTTGTTGTAACATTTACATAGCCTTTAGAAAACGTTAAGTGAAAGATATAGGAATATTTCCTGTTAGCCGGGATGCATTAAAATGCCTGTAACCACTTGTAAATGGTTCCACTTGTGAAAGAGTATATTAATAATAAACAAAACTTTTGGACCCTATTTACACATTAATTACTTGTGATTGGATCGCTAGAAATTATATTAATACTAAGTGTAAGCACTTTCCTAGTGGGCAGAATCAGCTTCTTACAACATGAGATCACCATATGTTACACATAAAACCGCCCTGTGATGTGGTTCAACACGGTATTGGCATTGCGATCATTTAGCAATCACGTACAACAGGCTTCATTTATTAGCCATCATTGATTTTGTCATTGTTGTTGTCACGGTGAGATGAAAGCGCCCAGAACGCGCTGGTCTTGAAGGCAGTGAGATTTCAGCAGGCAGGTGCTATAGGGACCATGAGGCCCAAATTCAAACGCAATATTACAGAACAAACTTTCTCCAGCCGATACTCGGATTGATCCCATGGCACAGTTTACAACCTACTGAAGTGGATCAGAGACCTGTAAATAAAAAAATTTAAGATTTCAGTCATATTTCAGAAGTGTGCTTACAAAACAATATCAAAGCAGCTGCCTAGGAGAAATCTCTGACACAGCCTGACTTTGAATGCATTGCACATTGCCATACTCGAATGTTCATATATGTATAGAAACGCACACACAGATATAAAGTCTATAAGTCATATATCTTGTATGCATAAAAGTGGAGCTCAATGAATGATAATACATGAGATAGGGATTCCAGCTGCGAAAGAGAGTGTTCAAATACCTTCTAGTGCTTCTGCCATCAGCTCAAGGTCGGCCCAAATCAGCCATAGATTGCTTCATATCACTGCCATTGAATCTTCAAGCACTAGCTGCTTCCATCTTATCAAAAAGGTCGGAAGATTTATTATTTTACCCTTCCTTGGTGACCAAATGGTGATTTTTTTTCCATTGAAACTCTATTTTAGCCCAAGAAAGATCTTTGTGTTTGGTTTAAAAGGCTTTTAATATTCAGTATTTTGCCCAATTTATACTTCAGACTGGAACGGGATGTGCAAAAATGGAGAGATGAAAGCTGTCAAGCCTTACTTAAAGGCTCAATCATGACAAAATGTTAAAAGACCAGCTGTTTCCAGAAGCCCAAGAAGTAAGAAAGAAAGAAAAGTAGAACTGGTTGCTTAAATGGTGGATTTAACACCAAAGAGAAACCAATTGGTTAGAACTAATGCAAATGTAACATCACCTAATTAGTCTTGTAGATGTATCACAAACTTTGGGTCTAAGGAAGGATTTTAAGTGTTGCAATATTTAGCTTTAGCATGCATGATACTCTAAATCTACCAAACTGAAATGTATTGTACAGTGCACATGGGTTTGAGAAGGAATGAACCGACTTTATTTTTACTTTAGTCAAGTAGACTTTTGAGTGCTAATTTGCATTTGTATTTTTCTGCAGACCTCCTGGGTTCCTAGCTAATGATAGCTAACTGAAAGCTTACAAGAAGCTCGTGTATAATCGCAAATCAGGTTTGAACTGAAAAAAATAAATTACAAGGATGCAAGGACTTGTAAAGCTGAGTCGACTAGGTAAATGTCAACAGCATGTAATTGAAGGCTACCACAATACAGGTTAACAAGATAAAAGTACAAAAATACAAATATACCTGTCAAACCATGGATGGGACATACCAAAGGGGCAGTTTGGTTGTGTGCAATATTTTAATGTAATTTCAATTAATTTTTCAGGTTTTTCTTAATTCAGTTTTAAATTTGAATTGAGTTAGCAGGATGCAGAATAGTAATTTATATTCCAGTGTAAGGAAGCAGAATTCAAATTAATTGAAATTGACATACATTTGACTATTGACAAAGCCATTAAAAATGTTTTTAAAAAATTAAAAATAATAAAGTATGAATGAATGTTAAAAGTCTTATTAATGCTTAACTAAGCCTTGCTTAAAAAGGTTAAAAAATAAAAAATAAGTAAAAAATAAAAACAATTAATTAATTAAAAGCTAAAGTTAGAAGGCCATATGGAAAGAGAGAATGATAACTAAACTGGCTGACTTGCTAAAGTCACAAAAGGAATCAGAGTTCGTGCAAATCAACATGTGGTATTCATTCTTCGCATATTCCCCCACAATATTTTGGCTAATTTCGTAACATGTCTGGTGATGATAATACTAGTGCTACTGCCCATATTCCACACCATCCGATGATCCAAATCTCTGGAATGAAAATTACAGACACTTGACCATGATTAACAGCATCCCTGTCAATTACCAGGGCTCAGCAAAACTGCATGCGTCCTAATTAAAATCAGTTGAATTAACTGAATTAAACCGAATTCATTTGTCACATAGAAATGACCAGATGCTGTGGAATCTGGCGTTTGTTAGAAAGCTGCAGGAGTGTTTGATTACAGTCACTCCTTCAGGAGTTCTTTGCATCACCCACAGGAACAGAGGCAGCGGAGGCGAGGCAGGAGTGTTTGGCTCGCTGTAAACGACGCCATATCAATTATTGCGTTTTCTTGAGAAAAGTCGATGCAGCAGTGCCTCGGGAAGACTGACTGGCTCATTACTCCATTGATATTCTCTGACCATGGTCTCATGCTGAATGCTTCACTCAGACAGGAACAACATTAAAGAGCCTCAAGTTTTTCTCCAGCTGCCCGGGCAGAAGATGCCTGGTACGGTAAGACTGACTCACTCTTAGATGGTGGTCTGAAAGTCTGTGTGCCACCTCATTAAAGACTTGATCATCAGACACAGCTCATAGATAGAATGGATACAGAATGGAAGCGCAATGTTGCAGCTGGTTGTTAACATGTTTAATGTAACTGGGGTAATAAATAACCTTTGCAGCATAATGGATATTTGGTTTGCTCAGCCAGCACAACTGCCTTTTTTGTAAATCATGAAAAGACTGACTAGGGAAAAAAAAAATGTTGGAGTCTTTTTTTAGTTTACATAGTCATTGTTTAATATGTTGCAGAAATATTATTTGGTGTTGATACCATTGCTATTATTTTTTTAAACCTTTTTATCATGTTTTTTTCCCCACATTCATCTTTAAAAATAAATTAGGGGGAAAAAATTGATACAGAAAGAGAGATAAATTGTGATCAAATTCGCCTCATTCGACATTCTTTTCAAACATGTTTATGCACAAGTAAAAAAACTTGTTTGCCTATTTAAATTTTTATAAAATGAAAAATCACAATGTACTAAAAAGTTTGGCAAGTGTGGTGAACTGGCTGTTGTTTTTTTATTTAAAAAAAGCCAATTAACTTTAAACTTAAAATAGTTCAGGTTTAAAAATGCTATGGGAAACATGTATTTTAATAAATCAAACCTATTTTTGTTAAAGTAATAACAAAATTATTTTTTAAGAAAACAAAAACTTGTCAATAAACATTCAACTTGACAGCAAACCTGTCAAAAGTAAAAAAATAAATAAAAGTTTTGGAAAATATGTCTCTCTCTCTCTCTTTATATTTTAAATCACAAATATATTTTTGTTAAAATAAAAAATGATAAGATCAAGATTAAGACTACCAACAAAAATGCTTTAAAAAAAAAAACATGGCATAAAGGCCAGAAAGCAAAATTGTACACTGTGTTTTTTTTTTGGCTAAATAAATATCAATGTCCTGTACCGCATTATATAACTCTGTGGTTCTTTAGAAAAACTATTAATGTATTGCCACTTTAAAGAAACCAATATGCAGATCAGGAAAGCCTGTGTAACATCAATAACCAAAGATCAATACACACAACTCATTTTCTCGACAGAGATGCTGAATCGAAGCTGCTTTGAAGAACCTTTACTTTTAAGAGTGGAAGGAGGCGGTTTGGTTTTCCCCTTCTCCTCTGCTGCACAGCAAGAGCCAGCTGACTGTTATAAATACAGCATTCTAATGGTAACTTTATGATGTTGCCTGTGTGAGTCTACGACCCTCCGGGGGCCACTTGCCTCCAGCCCTTCTCCTCCTTACCCTTCTTACCACTTTCTCTCTCTCCCCCTTCCTTTCGTCTGTGGATTTACAGCCAGCGTGTAGAAAGACGGGGGCAGTAAATTTTCCTCTTGCGTTGAATAATTCATAGCGAGGCCTATAACACATAAATAACAGATGAGGACTCTGGTTTAGGAGATAAAAGCTGGAAAAGTGTCGGGCTAATTGTCCATGATGGCCATGTAATAGTGAAATATTTGATTGTGGGTTTTTTTTGGTGAGGGGGACACATAAACGTGTACATATGTCCACATATGTGAGTCTGACAGGCATGCTCGTGAATATATATGAACGTGTGTGTATATATATTTGCAAAGCTTCATATTGATTCTACCCTGGGGCCAGAGAGCGAAATAATGTTTTGCGGTTTATAAAAAAAGAAAAATAAATTTAATTGTCTCTCACACAACTTTCAAAGTCTTCTGTTGTGGCATAAATAGATTTGTTACAAGCTTGCCCTGGACCTCATGGATGTTTCTGTCTTGTAAATGTTTTGTCCAGCAGTCTGTACAGCAGTTCAAATGATAAATGGCATTAAACAAGGTCATTAGCACAGTAAAAAGGCCACAAAAAGCATGCGGTTCACCTAAATTGTCAATTTTCATTAGCTCATCATGAAATCTAGCTGTATCATAGCATGACCTTTGAACTTTGTCTCTCCTAATGTGGTTTAAATGCAGTTATCACTGAAAAAACTTTAAAGCGTGGCTGTACTGGAACCATAGATTGTCTTCCATTTCACCTCCGGCATCCCTTGAGGAAAACAACGACAGAGAGAAAGACTGAGAGCTTCTGGCTCAAAGCCAGGCTCCCCTGTGAGGGCAAGGAGGGCAGGACGTAAGGAGGGAAAGATCTGCAACAACAATAGATTCTTATCTGACTCTCACCATTGCCCTGAAAAACACCACGAGCAACATGTCCACCAAGATAAATAAAGGAGAAAAAGCCACGCGCCGGGCCTACAGATCGATCCCGGATTCTGGAGCCCTGCTCTAACCTTTCTCACTGATAAGGCGACCGTGAAGGTCAGGAGCGGCTGCGCTGAGGAATGGGCCTTCCAGCCCGCTCACACCCGCTCTGGGGACCGTCCTGCAGATTGACAGGAATGGAGCCGCCCACTTGACGAAACAACGTCTGTCAGTTTGACCTTTTTTGTAATGCATCGGAGGTCAAAAGTCAGAATATTCTCTGTCTTCAACTGAGTATCACTGTCTCGTTTCTGCTCAGGCGCTCAGGGGGAGCGTCAAAAGAGCAAAACTGAAATTGTGTTTACTTTTAGACGTAGCTCTTGCAAACGTTTCTACATATAATGTACTTGTAGATTTCCATCTCTCTTAAGCATCCTCATGCATATACAGTTGTGCTTATAGGTGTACATACCCATCTTTTTGCATCAGTTCTGTATGTTCAGCATATAAAAAAAAATAGGAAGTAAAAACAAAAAAATAAGATAATAAGAACTGTTATTAAATTGATTAATTTTATATTTTAATTCCACCACCAGTAGAATCCAAAAGATGTTTAGTATTTAAAAATATGGATCATAAATCTGAAAGAATAAGATGTTTACATGATTAAAAATATATAACATTATAATAGTCTCTTACACTTACCAATGCTGCATTAAAAAACTGTAAAAACAATCATGATGTTATGAAATATTATAACAATTTAGAATAACTGTTTTATATTTTAATATATTTCAAAATGTAATTTATTCCTGTGAAGCAAAGCTGAATTGTCAGCATCATTACTGCAGTCTTCAGTGTCCCACAAAAATGATCCGTCAGACCTTTCTAATATGCTGATTTATAATCAATGTTGGAAACAGTTGTGCTGCCTACGTTTTTTTTGAGACCTGTTATACTTTTTTCAGGATTCTTAATAAAAAGTTAGACAGTGATAAACAAAAAAAAAGTTTAAAAGAACATTTATTCAAAATAGAAATGCTGAGTTACAATATACACTACTATTCAAAAGTTTGGGGTCAGTCAATGCATTTTTTCTTTCTTTTTCTTAAAGAAATTAATACATTTATTCAGCAAGGATGTGTTAAATGGATAAATAGTGATAGCAAAGGCTTATATTGTTAGAAAAGATTTCTATTTTGAATAAATGCTGTACTTTTTAACATTTTATTCATCAAAGAATCAAAGAAAAAGGTATCACAGGTTCCAAAAAATATTAAGCAGCGCAACAGTTTCAACACTAATAATAAATCAGCATATTAGAATGATTTCTGAAGGATCATGTGACACTGAAGACTGGAGTAATGGCTGTTGAAAATTCAGCGCTGCGTCACAGAAATAAATTCTATTTTAAAGTATATTAAAACGGGAAACCAATATTAGAAATTGTATGCATATTTGAATTGAGTTTATGCAAAGTATGCACAGAAAAAAAATTCTAGTGGACAACATGCAGATATTTGCCATGCAACACTTCAGGGCAGTACTTTTAAGTATAAAAGGAGAGCTTCACCATTAGAATAAAGGTAGTATGAAAGGCTAAATAAAACAAGCAAGTGAGGGACTGAAAAACAGAGATGGAAGAGAAACTCCCTGTCTCCCTGACCCACCTCAGCTGCGTAACCTTGAAGGAGCAGATAGCTAAATATATATATAAATAAATGAACAAGTGCATTTTTTCAGTAAACCAGATTAGACCTTATCTTGAATGAAGTGTTCCTATGTGTCAGCTAAGAAGCAGCTGATCAAGATAATGAGCTTTGTTTTTTTTATTTTCTTTCTCCCTGCCTTCTCCTTTTGAGGTCTGGGAGGGGGGTTTATAAAGCACTCCTCTGTTTTCTCCTCTCTGGCCTGGCCTCTATATATATATATATATATACAGTGGGTACGGAAAGTATTCAGACCCCCTTAAATTTTTCACTCTTTGTTATATTGCAGCCATTTGCTAAAATCATTTAAGAGTTCATTTTTTTTTTCCTCATTAATGTACACACCGCACCCCCTATTGACAGAAAAACACAGACTTGTTGACATTTTCACAGATTTATTAAAAAAGAAAAACTGAAAAAAAAAAACTGGTCCTAAGTATTCAGACCCTTTGCACAGTATTTAGTAGAAGCACCCTTTTGATCTATACAGCCATGATTCTTTTTGGGGCAAGATGCAACAATTTTTGTCACACCTGGATTTGGGGAATCCTCTCCATTCCGTCCTTGCAGATCCTCTCCCCTTTCTGTCAGGTTGGCTGGTAACGACATGGTGGACAGGCCCTTTTTTTAGGTCTCTCCGAATGCTCCACTTGGGTTTAAGTCGGTCTCTGCTGGCCATTCACGAACTTCACAGAGTTTTGTGAAGTCCACTCCTTCGTTATTTTAGCTGTGTTCTTAGGGTCATTGTCTTGTTGGAAGGTAAACCTTCGCCCAGTCTGATGTCCTGAGCACTCTGGAGAAGGTTTTCCCTGTACTTGGCCGCATTCATCTTTACCTCTATTGCAACCAGTTGTCCTGTCCCTGCTGCTGAAAAACACACCCACAGCATGATTCTGCCACCACCATGCTTCACTGTTGGGACTGTATTGGACAGTTGATGAGCAGTGCCTGGTTTTCTCCAAAAAGTTCTACCAAAAAGTTCTATCTTGGTCTCATCAAACCAGATAATCTTATTTCTCACCATCTTGGAGTCCTTATCAGGTGTTTTTTTTAGCCTTGCACTGAGGAGAGGCTTCTGTCGGGCCTCTCTGCCATAAAGCCCCGACTTGTGGAGGGCTTCAGTGATGGTTGACTTTCTACAACTTGCTCCCATCGCCCGACTGCATCTCTGGAGCTCAGCCACAGTGATCTTTGGGTTCTTCTTTACCTCTCTCACCAAGGCTCTTCTCCCCCGATAGCTCATTTTGGCCGGACGGCCAGCTCTAGGAAGGGTTCTGTCGTCCCAAACATCTTCCATTTAATTATTATGGAGGCCACTGTGCTCTAGGAACCTTAAGTGCAGCAGAATTTTTTTTTGTAACCTTGGCCATATCTGTGCCTTGCCACAATTGTCTCTGAGCTCTTCAGGCAGTTCCTTTGACCTCATGATCTCATTTGCTCTGACATGCACTGTGAAATGTAAGGTCTTATATAGACAGGTGTGTGGCTTTTCCTAAGTCCAATCAGTATAATCAAACACAGCTGTACTCAAATGAATGTGTAGAACCATCTCAAGGATGATCAGAAGAAATGGACAGCACCTGAGTTAAATATATGAGTGTCACAGCAAAGGGTCTGAATACTTTGGACCATGTGATATTTCAGTATTTCTTTTTTAATAAATCTACAAAAACGTCAACAATTCTGTGTTTTTCTATCAATATGGTGTGCTGTGTGTACATTAATGAGAAAAAAACTAACTTAAATGATTTTAGCAAATGCTGAAATATATATATAGAGTGAAAAATTTAAGGGGGTCTGAATACTTTCCGTACCCACTGTATATATAGTGCATTTCCAATAAAGACAAAAATATTAAACTAGAAGTTAAATTTTTAGAAGGAATTTGCACAAGCAAAAGCACTGTGGGTAGTTGCCAGGGTGTTGCTTTGCAGCTGCTAAGGTGTTCTGAGTAGTTTTTATGTGGGATGTGTTCCATGTATAATTGTTGCTGAAAGCCCATCCTGAAGTTTTGATATCCCAGTCTCCGCATATGGCTCGTATTCCTCTGCAATAGTTTATAAAATAGATATTTTAGTCTGTTTTGTGTTTTTTATCTTGTGAATGAAAAGTACAGGGGTTGGGTTCAAAAAACCTTCTTAAGAATACAATTATGTTTAACTGTTACACTGGGAAAAAAAAGGTGTAGAAACAAATTTTACTCACAAATTACTAGCAAATTTCACAATTAATTACAAAGAAACCGTAACACATTGGATTAAAGTAGAAAGACAAACATACTAGGTTTTTTTCTATTAATTCTTATTTACAACTTCAGGGGGAAAATGTTGTTTTGTTGTGTTTATTAAATTTTTTTACTACCCAAAAATACTTCTTATGAGTTTTATTATTCTTAAGATTGTTCTTGAGACAAAATGTTATTTTTTTCTTTCTTTCTTTCTTTCTTTCCTTCTTCTTTCTTTCTTTAATTGAATTGAATGGAATTGAATTCAAATTCTTGAAAATAATCTTCCTAAAAAATCATTATAAAAACAGTACTTCTTAAAGTTAGGTCCATCTTAGGAGTTAAAAATAAGAGGTTCTTAAGAAAATATTTGAGTACTTTGGATTTTTTTCAAGAATTTCTCTTAGGAACATTCTTAAGAACTTAGAGAACTTTCGGTCACACTTCATTTTAAGGTCCAAGTTTGCTATTAACAAACCATTAACTATGACTTTCGCCTCAATAATCTCCTAATTTGCAGCTTATTAAGAGTTAGTAAAATAGTTGTTAAATTTAGGTATTGGGAAGGATTAGGGATGTACAATATGGTCATGCAGAATATGTGCTTTATAATACACAGCCAATATATTAATAATAGACATAATAATATGTTAACAGTATGTTAATAATTGGCATAATAAGCAACTAGTTAATAGTGAGAATTGGTTCCTATACTGAAGTGTTACCGAACTTTCTTAACTTATTTCTTAAGATGATTTTTGTAAATCCAGCCACTGATCATTTAGAAAAAAAATAGCATACCTTGACAAGCAGTACAATTTGAAGCACCATTCTTATCTGTTTAGTTTGGAAACAGTGCCTGAAAATGGAAAAAGAAAAGATGTGAGTCCAAGTTTGCAATAATACTGGAAAATGAGGCATTTTGTTGAGTTTGTTTTAGTGTTTGATCGGCGTTCTCATGTTTAATGGGGGAAAAGAAAATGTTTGTTTGTTTGTACAAGAGTATCCGTGCGTGGGCTTTTATTTCGGTGAAAGTCATGCGGCGTTCTGTGCGGATGAGCGTGAGGACACAAGCAAACAGAAGTTGGAGAGTAATTGGAAAAGACATCGGGTGGATATAAAGACGGATCGGGCCGCTATCTGGGCCTCCTCCCCCGAGCTTTAGTCTATTAACACTGCCACTCTTATCATCTGTGCTGCACCTGACAGGCCTTAATCACACTCTAATGGATTTAATTACCTTACACAGGTATCCTGCATACAAGCAAGCCTGCTGTCTACATGACTAAAGAGACGCAGACCAGGGAGCTGATACAGGTGGCTTTGGTGATAGGCTTGTATTGCGCTAAAAGGTCACGTCCTAAGGGCACGGGGTCATAAATACTGACCTGGGCAGCCGTTTGTGGTTTATTCACACACATAATATGGGGTATATGGGAGATGACAGCGTAGATGTTTAAGATGAATAGTTTGTATGGTGTGCGGATGCATTCCTCTAGGATTCAAAGATGGGAAGAACGTCAGAGTGTTATTCAGGCAAACATAACTTATATTTTAATGTGTTTATGCTATTCAGGCTGTTGGCTGCATAGTCTTTTATCTGCCACTTTAGACATTTGACACATATTGTGCAATTTCAGTGACGCTTCAGGCAGAAGAACCATAAAGCCTCTGTAAATATTTATATTAAAATGTCTGGATTTAATGCTTTTTATATTCAGACAATTCAGACAAAACAGACAGTATGTTTTGTCATATATCATAGGCTGTCACTTTTCTTGAAACCCTTAAACGTTTTTGTTTTTCTCTTTTTGAGAATCTACATGTGCGAACCAAATGTATCCAGAAAAACAGTAAACTTGAAATCTCTATAGAAGCCCATTTCCCTCTCAGAGTGGAAAAAATAAATGAATAAATAAATAAAAAACTGTGGGGGGAAAACTCAGTCACTCTGAGAAATATTCCAAAATAAAGTCACATTTTTAAGATATAAGGTAACAAGCTTAATATATAAGTTCCAATTGTGAGGGAAAAACTGTCTGAGGAAAATAATCTTTGACCTTATGTCACAATACAAGAAATAAAGTCCACTTTTAATATATATATATATATATATATATATATTATATATATATATATATATATAGATATGTATGTATGCAATTAGAAGAATAAATATTGGTTCACCCTGAGACAGAAACAATCTTTAATAGAAAACAGCTTTGTAAACAGAGAATAAAAATTAAAACTACAAAAAAGAGAGTGTTTGTGGTTTAAGGTAAGAGATACATTGCAATTACAAGAAACAAAAATCGCAATTACAAGAAACCAAGTTGCAATCATAAATTATTCACGTTTATTTAAGATGAAAAGTAATGGTTTAGACATAAGCTGCCATTAGGATGCAACTATGAGATGGAAAATAACACTTTTGCAATTACAAGAAATAAAGACGCAATTAAAAAAGTCACAATTAGCAGGAAAAAAGTTGCCATTAGAAGAAAATTAACTGTATATTATTTACCCTGAGACAGAAACAGGCTTTAATAGAAAACAGCTTTGTAAACAGACAAGTAAAAAAATGCACACAAAAAAACAGCGTTTGAGGTAAAAGACATTGCAATTTACATGAAACAAAAATCGCAATTCAGGCACAGTTGCAATAATAAGAAATTAGGTCACATTTGTAAGATACAAGGTAATAATTTCAAGACGAAAAATCTGCAATTGTGGAAAAAGCTTTGAGATGGAAAATAACACTTTTTAGATTTTAAGTCACAATTGCAAGAAATAAAGTCGCAATTGTAGTTGCAGTTGTTGTTAAAATAAATAACTGTATCTTACTCTTTAATAGAAAACACTTTTGTAAAGAATATAAAGTAAAAACGCAAGAAAAGTGTGCGGTTTAGGTTAAGAGACATACTTTAGGTTAAGAAATATCATTAGCTCAGCATAAAAGAGAAGTCAATAGAAAGTCCTAACTTTGACAGAAACCCAAACATGCACATACTTATTTTGAGTGAATTTGGAAGGAGGAGGCTGTTGTAAAGATGCCAGACAGAAAAGAGAATTCAATATTTCCACAACACGACCATTCTGGCAAGCGCCAATGACAGCAAACATCATGAAAAGATATGGAGAGAGGGGAAAGTAAGAGAACTGTAAAATAAATGATATCTGAAGCCATTTCCTGTGGGTCTTGCCATGCTGGGCAGATTTGAAACTTTATGGAGTTATGTAGCGACTTAAATTTCCATTAACTGAGGGTGAAATGTAAGTTTTCTGTGATGAGACTTTGGCATACAGTGTCTCCTAAGATCATGATGGATGGAATATGTGCAGACCTATTTATAGGTCCAAGGAAGGGACCATAATGGTGAAAAATATCACCACTGTACATTAAGCACCGTTCTGTATCACTGAATATGCCCATCACTGGAACAAAACAACCCTGGATACAGAAACCTGCCATAATGGTTATGTTTCAGTGTTAAAATGGCAATGTGCAGGTCTGTGGGCAGCTGTAGAAGGAGCAGTTTTCATCAGAACCAGTGAGTGACATGGCTTTCATCACTCTGAGCTCCTCCAGGGTTGAGCTACTGCTGTTATTCCCTTGGACATCAGAACGCATGCAATAGCACGGCCACCAGAACACCCTACGGCTTTCACCAAGGTAATAAAATGCCTTTGCGAATCCCTCACACACTGCGAGAAAGGATGCTAACATCAGAGAACTCAAGCTACAGCTACCAGGGCATGAAAGACACTAGCTTAGCTGGGACTCACCGAGCGTTGGCGATTCGCCTTTGAAGCAAGGGGTGATTGAGAGGATTTTGGATATCGCATTTTCTTCGCTGCAAAGTCTGAGGGCATCTAAATAAAAAAAGCATGTTAGCAAAACTAAAAATCAAATCAATAAAAAGTATATAAATATGAAGACACACTTAAAAGCTTTAAAGGTCCCCTGAAATGCTTAGAAACATGCAGCGTTACTCTGTGTTGACGTCATTTTAACTGAAACAGGAAGATAGGGCGACCATATCAAGCAGCCCCACCCCTTTTTAAAATAGCCAATAGCATTCGTTTATACCACAGCTTGGGCTAGAGCCGTTCACAGCCGTTGAGCTCCATAAAGCCGCATTTCTAGAGAACATTTGATTGGACAGAAAGTTTGATGAGGAGCTGAAGTACGATGTGACGTCAAATAAAAAAAAAGTTGAGCCGTTTTGGCGGAAGTGACGAACTGCAAGCTTTGAATGCTTATATCTTCTAAAGGCGAATTTTGTCACTGTTTTGGAGCACACTAGCTTACAGACAACCTTAAGGCTAACATACTCATACTAACCCCAAGACGTTTAAAATTTTGATTTCATGGGGACTTTAAAATAAATAAGTCAAGCTGAAGAGCTAAAAACCTTAAACTGATATAAAAAATAAAGCTAAATTTAAAAAAATGACAAAATCACATAACTAAAATCCTAAAACAAATAAAAACTCAAATGAAAATAAAAATTTACAAATAAACATGACAAAAGCACATAACCAACTAACTAAAGCAAACAAAAATTAAAATACAAAAAAAGCTCATTTAAAATGTTAATAAATACTATAGTATACAATTATAAAGTTACATAAAAAGTTAACTTCTCATTTTTTTTAGAATACATTGTATTTTGTGACAGTAGAAATCAGTTCACAAGACTAAGTAAATCTTTGAAGAAAATCATTTATAATTAATTAATTATAATTAATAAAACAACAACATGAATTAGTGTTAGCAGCACTTTTTTTGTAATGCGACATTTCTGTGTGAAACAGGATATTCAAAAGTGGAAAAAAATATTGTAGCAAGGGATTGGATTTTATCTATTTTATCTATTGGAAATTGATCTGAAAAGTGGGCATTTTATAACAGAACTGAGCAAAAACAATTTTAAGATTGCTAAAAAACAAACAAACAAAAATAAATAAATAATCATTTTAAAGCTTGCTACAAAAACAAACAAAACTGATAATCATTTAAAAAACAATAAATAAAGATGTTAGTTAGTTAGCTGTTGGTTATCATTATCCAAAAGTATGGCTTAAGTGACGTCAGTGGAAAAAGAAAAGTAGTTAACATTGGAAGACTGAGTTTCCAAATCTGGCTGAAGTAAAACATTTCTTTGGAATAAGGTGGACTAAGATCAAGAATGAGTCCATTTTAATATCATGTTGACTTTACACCACCATTTCTGTGTTGAGAGCTACAATGAGGTATTTTCTTTTGTTTGGGCGCAGCACTAGTGTATGTATGTACCAAGAAAGGCCTGACGTTGATGGAGAGGGTGATTTCAGGCCTTGCCGTTAGCAGGAGGAGATAGAATATCTTCTTAAGGCCCAAGGATAGCACTTTTTATGAGATGTTCATTGCAAAAGCTACATCAACCTGTCTAGAGCTACTGCAAGCCCATCGTCTGCTTTTCTCACTCTCTTCCATCACTCCCATTCTCTTGCCCATATCCACTACCCCTCTCCTCTGCTTCTTTCACTGAACTTGTCATGCTCTGAGAAAAAAATATATGTACAGATTTTTTTCTCAAATCATCAGCAGGACTGTAAATACAAGGAAAGTCAGCACATCAAATCAGCGAGAGGAAGTGGAAGCCAAACACTGCCTTATTACTGCCAATAATACACATACAAAAAAGTACTACAGTATTACTTGTTGTATGGACAGTACTATGACAATGATATATACAGATATTCTTTTTAAGTATTATTGGAGTACCATGTAAATATCATGATATAACACTTTACATAAGGTATCATTTGTTAACATTAATTAATGTAACAATATATTTTTACAGCATTTATTAACCTTTGTTAATGTTAGTTAATAAAAATGTTTATGTTAGTTCACAGCACATTAACTAATGTTAACAGATAATACATTTGATCATAAAAATGTATTAATAAAAGCTGATGTTAACATTAACTGAAATTAATAAATGCTGTAGAAGGTGTATTCTTTCTAGAAGGTTCATTGTTAGTTCAAGTTAACTAATGTAAATAACTAAAGTTATAACAAACGAAACCTTATTGTACCCAAATTTAATAAAATTTTACAATTTAAAAGAAATTGTATCAATATGGTTATATGATGTTATTATTATTTACATTAAAAATTAACATAATTTTTACAGCATTTATTAATCTTGGTTAATATTAAATTATATATACAGTGGGGGAAAAAAGTATTTAGTCAGCCACCAATTGTGCAAGTTCTCCCACTTAAAAAGATGAGAGAGGCCTGTAATTTTCATCATAGGTATACCTCAACTATGAGAGACAAAATGAGAAAAAAAATCCAGAAAATCACATTGTAGGATTTTTAAAGAATTTATTTGCAAATTATTGTGGAAAATAAGTATTTGGTCAATAACAAAATTTCATCTCAATACTTTGTTATATACCCTTTGTAGGCAATGACAGAGGTCAAACGTTTTCTGTAAGTCTTCACAAGGTTTTCACACACTGTTGCTGGTATTTTGGTCCATTCCTCCATGCAGATCTCCTCTAGAGCAGTAATGTTTTGGGGCTGTCGCTGGGCAACACGGATTTTCAACTCCCTCCAAAGATTTTCTATGGGGTTGAGATCTGGAGACTGTCTAGGCCACTCCAGGACCTTGAAATGCTTCTTACGAAGCACTCCTTCGTTGCCCGGGCGGTGTGTTTGGGATCATTTTCATGCTGAAAGACCCAGCCACATTTTCATCTTCAATGCCCTTGCTGATGGAAGGAGGTTTTCACTCAAAATCTCACGATACATGGCCCCATTCATTCTTTCTTTTACACGGATCAGTCGTCCTGGTCCCTTTTCAGAAAAACAGCCCCAACGCATTATGTTTCCACCTCCACATGCTTCAGAGTAGGTATGGTGTTCTTTGGATGCAACTCAGCATTCTTTCTCCTCCAAACACGACAAGTTGAGTTTTTACCAAAAAGTTATATTTTGGTTTCATCTGACCATATGACATTCTCCCAATCCTCTTTTGGATCATCCAAATGCTCTCTAGCAAATTTCAGACGGGTCTGGACATGTTCTGGCTTAAGCAGGGGGACACGTCTGTCACTGCAGGATTTGAGTACCTGGCGGCGCAGTGTTTTACTGATGGTAGCCTTTGTTACTTTCTCTGTTAGCTCTCTGCAGGTCATTCACTAGGTTCCCCCCGTGTGGTTCTGGGATTTTTGCTCACAGTTCTTGTGATCATTTTGACCCCACGGGGTGAGATCTTGCGTGGAGCCCCAGATCGAGGGAGATTATCAGTGGTCTTGTATGTCTTCTATTTTCTAATAATTGCTCCCACAGTTTTTTTTTTTCACACCAAGCTGCTTACCTATTGCAGTTTCAGTCTTCCCAGCCTGGTGCAGGTTTACAATTTTGTTTCTGGTGTCCTTTGACAGCTCTTTGGTCTTGGCCATGGTGGAGTTTGGAGTGGGACTGTTTGAGGTTGTGGACAGATGTCTTTTATACTGATAACAAGTTCAAACAGATGCCATTAATACAGGTAACGATTGGAGGACAGAGGAGCCTCTTAAAGAAGTAAGTTACAGGTCTGTGAGAGCCAGAATCTTGCTTGTTTGTAGGTGACCAAAAAATTTTACCGAGGAATTTACCAATTAATTCTTTAAAAATTCTTTAAAAATCCATAATGTGATTTTTCCTGGGGGTTTTTTTTCTCATTGTGTCTCATCATGTTGAGGTATACCTATGATGAAAATACAGGCCTCTCTCATCTTTTTTAGTGTGAGAACTTGCACAATTGGTGGCTGACAAAATACTTTTTTTCCCCACTGTAACTAAAAATAAAAAATTAAAATTATATTTATAAATTAACATCACACATTAATAAGTACAAATAAGTAAAAAATAGTTTTAACAGTTAATGCATAATAATGACGAATATTTTAATTGTTATTATGATTATTATTAAGTATGAGTAAATAAATTGATCCCTTTGAAAAAAAATCCAAATATATCACATTAATAGACACAAAATGGATATAAAACAGATTCAAACTCTAAATTCAGATTTGATAAGCTTTTTTACAGATTTGATGAACTGCACATTCTAATGTGCAAAATTGAGCTATTTCAATTCAAACAAGATTGAAATCACAATATATGTGAAATATTCAGAACAAAATAGTCCCATCCGTGTTTTGTCACTTTCCTAAACCCATTCAACCTGTTTAAACATTCTAAAGTTTGTTTCAAACTTAGCACTAACATCCATCAGCAACTTCCTCCAAACCACAGCAAACAAAGAGTAGTGTGTGTATGTTTGTGTGAGATAGAGAGAAATAGAGATGGGATGGCAGGTGGCTGTCGACACAGTGAAAACACAGCCCTGCGGAATTGTTGATACCTCCTGAACACACTCACACACACCCCCACCCCCCCCCCCCACACACACACACACACACCCACAAACTTCTTCATCACCACCTCCTCCTCTGCCTCCTCCTCTCCTAGTCTTCATCAGAGAAGAGACGTCAGCATTTACATTTCCCATCAGCCCCAGGAGACTTGCCATCATCACACAGCTTGGCTCAGTGACCCCCAGCTCCTATCTGCCATGTTTCTCCTCCATGTGAGCGCAAACACACACTCACACACGCACTTGGATGGCACAGGCGCTGGGGGATGGGCGTCACAGGGTATAGCAACTGTAAAGCTAAATTATTGCCAATCAGATTTTGTTCACAGCTCAACTGTTAGACAAATTGCAGCTTGTGCTATTTGCCATGGGTCAGAGAGCTGAGTAATTTCATTTTAATAAGTCATATTTGACAGCAAGATGACACTACAAACACACACAGATATGTACAGGTGTATCCATGTATCGCATCCACACTAATGCAAAAACAAAGAATTCTCTGACTTACTTACCCAGGACAAGTTGGATGAAAGTGTTTCAGGCCTTTGTTCCATTGCAAAAGGAGACCTGAACTGAGACAGAAAGAAGGATAGATAGAACAAGAGAACGATAGACATAAATGGATGGATGAACAGATATAACAAAAGTACAACAGATGATTGGGATGGATGGATGGATGGATGGATGGATGGACGGATAGACGGATGGATGGACAGACGGATGGACGGATGGATGGACACAATGATCAATATAATGACAATCAGAACAATAAACAGAGAGATAGAATGATAGATAGATAGATAGATAGATAGATAGATAGATAGATAGATAGATAGATAGATAGACATCCAATCATATGGATAATGTTGGATGGATGGAACGATAGAACAAACGATAGACACACGATATAACGAACGATAGACAGACGATAGATAGAACGACAGACAGAACAACAGAAAGAACAATAGATATATAGAACAATAAAATTATAAAGTTGATGGATGAGTGGATGGGCAGATATATTTGATTTGTATTCTAGTCTTTTCAGAAACGTTCGCTAAACAAGCAAAGAGCATCTCCAATTCTGCACCTATATTTCAAATACAGCCTTTGTTTTATTTGGCTTATATTATATGTCTTCTGCTGTCCTTGAAAGGTCTTTATAAACCCAACAATGCACAATCAAACTCATCTCTACTGCAGACATAAATGCCGCTGTTGAATTTAAATAGCTCAGCTGGTAGCCACCTGATTTATTTCATTTTATTTTAGCAAAAATACAGCCTCTCCATCCACGCAGCCAATCTGAATTCTGCGCTGGCTGCACAGGAGGCAAGTTGATTAGATTAATATATATCTGAGCAAATAAACAGCTTCTGCCTTCAGGGCTCATGGTCGGTATTCCTTTAGAACTCCCCCGAAATCAAAGCGCTTGATATCCACAGCTGCCAAAACAGCATAAAAATCAGCCTTGGTATAAACACATCAGCCATTCCAGGCAACGGCAGCACAGATGTACAGTAAAAGCAAATCTCAGAAGATAAAAAAATAATTTGGAAATAGACAGTAAATTTCTCTCTAAACTGGAATTGGACTCAAAGGGCTCGGTGTCCGCGGCCTGTCATGTTGTATAGCGGTGTCTTTGAAGTCACCCGTCAGTGGCGCTAGCAGAACCCACTTCTGAGGCCGGCTTCCCTTTCAAGTGTTCATCAAGTGTCCGGGTGTTGCTACATCTGCTGTGAAGCAGATAACCGGTGTGCTGTCCTGGAATTCTATTAAATCCAACAATATTTTCTATGCTAAAACCATATTCATTAAAAGAGTTTGAGATTCTCTGCGTGAGAGGCAGGGCTGCGTTATCCTAATGGGCAACATGGGCTGCAGCCCAGGGCCCCGAACACTAGGGGGCCCCCGAGTCGATTCTCTTTTGCATTTTATACAGGGTTGCCAACCTTTCCGTATAATACGGAATTGTCCCGTATTTAAGGCATCAGTTTGTCTTGTATTTGCAGGCATATACATACGGCGTGTATGACCACCTAGACCATACAAATAACAAATAGATTATTATTTTTCCAAAGCATTGTTTGAATTGCGAACGTAGCCTTCTCAAGGAAGGCTTTAAGACCAGGCAGAATCCTCATAGAATCCTCATAGAAAACATACTATCTACCTTTTACTATTTGCAATAGTTGGACCGAGGCTATGGAATAACCTTCCTTTATCTGTGAACGCTTCAAATTCTGTCTCTGAGTTTAAAACTAAATTGAAATCTTATTATCAAAGCTGCGTTAGCCCAGGGCCCCGCAAAGGCTATTAGCCAACTAGGGTTGGGTGATATTTTGAATATTCATGATATACGTATATTTGTGAGGATTGTGCTGTCAGTATAAAATTAAGAAACATTGTGAATATGATCATTTTAATGTGACCTTTATTCAGTCATACATTTTCTTATAGACCGTGTCATTGTTTTGTGATCCCTCCTTGTATTGCCACTTGAGAGTATGGTAGCGTTATGCAGCTTTTTTCCTCTCAAAAATGTTCACAGAAGTTTTTGTGGGGAATTTTTCATATGTTTTATTAATTTTGGGTCAGCAAGATTTTTTTAAAATATTAATAAAGACATTTTTGAAGAAATTACTTTTGTTCAAGGATGCATTAAATAAAAAAGGGACAACATTTTTCACAATGTTACAATGTGAAAATAAAATAAAAATATTTCAAATAAATGCAGTTCTTTTTGGAAGAACCTGGTGCCGCCGGCTCTTAATGATGTTTTTTTTTGTTTTTTCATACTTTTAGATATGCTGTTATTTTTTAAATGCTACTGCTTATGTTAGCTTTCATTATACGGTTTTATCCTGTTTAAAGCTTTAATACAGTACGGCAACGCATGTATAACGCTTCTCATGCTATGGGAAAATAATGTTACATGGAACAATTTATTGTTGGAGCTGAGGATCTGAGAACCGCTGCTGTAGAACATTGATTTTGAAACTTGTGAATCCATTAGAATCATTAGAAGACAGAATCGCGATTCATATATGAATAGATTATTACGTGCACCCCTAGTTTTCTCTTACTCTTCTCTAAAGCAGCGCAGCATGGCCTCGCCCCCTTTGTTGCATGTTCCCAGGGGCAGGGTTTATCTGGGTTCATGACGTAACGAACCCAGGAAGTAACTTCTTGTAGTCCCTATGAGCCGTTTTTGTAGGCATTAAACTGCCTGAATTTTAAAAGATGGTATCTCCTTTGCATTGAACTTTCAGCTTAATAACTTTGCAGATATTGTTTATGTTCAAAAAGCAACATTACACACTAACTAAGGTTAAAAAAGTGAAATCGCAATCAACCACCCCTTTAAATACATAAATAAATAAAAAGTGACTTTTCATCACACAATTCTGACATTTTCTTATATTTAAGAATTGTGAGGGTTTCTTTTCTGTTACAGAATAAACATTTTTAAAGGTAATGCAAGTTTATATCTCACAATTCTGGCTTTTTTCTCAGAGTGTGTGTTGGTGCGGGTGTGCTTGCTGCGTGTGGTTTGTGTGTTTTACCTAGAGTAAGTAAGATAAGTAACAATTATCTTTTTTTATCTTATCTTTTACTCCATGGCCGAAACAGCTTCTATAATTTATATTCATTAAAGAATCCTGAAAATAATGTATCATGATTTCCACAAAAAATATTACCACAACTACTGTTTTCACAATTAAGAAGAAGAAGAAGAAGAAAATGTAAAGAAAAAATCTGCATATTAGAGTGATTGCTGAAGAATCATGTGATACTAAAGACTGGAGTAATGATGCTGAAAATTCAGCTTTGCCATTACAGTAATACATTTAAATGTAAAATAAAAATAGAAAGAGAAAATATATATATACATTAAGATAGAAAAAATATTTTAGAAACATTTTCAAAAACATTAAATTATCTCACAGACCCCAAAACTTTTTGTGTGCATATATGAAAAAAAAAAAATGAATACAATAAAATTTGGCTAATACTCCATTAACATTAGGATGTCCTTAGAATTAAAGTTGCTTTCCATTCAGTTCATAAGTACAGCAGAGCACAAATGACACTGTAGATGCAGCGCACAGACCTGTGCAACTGTGCTCGACCCAGGTCCTTCTGTTTGCCAAATATTTAGCCAGAGCCGATCCTCCCTATATGCAAAATACGCAAGCTGCGTAGGGCCCCCGAAACACCAGGGGGCCCCCTTTCTCTCAAAGATGATTTCATTTTAGTTTCGTTTTTTAATTTGGCCAGCGGTTATGAAAACATGAATGATCATTTCTTTTAATGCAGTGCACTGTCGCCCTTTCTAAGTAAAAATCAGTCAAATCATGTAACGTGAATGTCGTACAGTCTTGCTCGAGACTAAAAAATGAGTTGAAAGTGTACCGAGCTGCAGAAGAGACACTGTTTCTCAAGCGCTTTCCGCGAGTGCGATTCGAGACGGAGTGAAACACGGACAAATGCGTTTCATTAATTTGTTCATAACCACTCATACCCCACTCAACACAGTTTTGCGTAGGGCCCCCAGAAGTCTAGGATCGGCACTGTATTTAGCCCTTGACAGCCTATTACCGCCTCCCACACATGTATAATTACAGAAAAAAAGAACACAAAGTGATTCCAAAGGGGAAAGAGGTAGGAGGTCCAGTATCTCGCAAAAAATAAAGAAAACATTATCTTTTAATTACATTCACATCATTTCACAAAAACGTGTTGCTGTATAATTTGGGGAGTCCTTCTGACACTCTCCCCCCCGCCGAGTGGCTTTAACGGAAAGCTCATTTTAAACTTAAACGTATTTCTTTTAAATAATCAGATCAAACTACAGATAATCAGTTCCACACTACCTGGTAATTGAAAAACTGTTTAATCTGACGCTTTAATAGATTATTTCTTTGAAGCACCATAAAACCTGGTCTTTCAATCTAAAACCGATGCAGAACTGCAGCAGCAAAATTTCACCCTTTTTTTATTCTTAAAGAGACAGTTCACCCAAACTGATTTGCCCCACTCATGTCTTTCTGGAAACCGTATTACTTTTTTTTTTTTCTACAAGGTAAGAGTTGGCACTGGTCTCTGTTCCATGCATTACAATGAATGGGGAAGCAGACAAGTACAATATTTGTTTCACACCATTTGTTGCTCTATTACCGTTTCAGATGTTTAAAATTGTATTTTTGAGTGAACTATTCCTTTAAATGCAGTTCAAACACAGGGATTTTAATGGTAAAGGCTTACTGCAAAGGGCTTTTCACACTGAAAGCGAATATTCGCCACGAATGTTCGGCGCGATGACGCTTTTGAATCGAAACAATAGATCCCTATGGGGCTATTCACACGAGGCGCGATCATTCGCGAGGATTTTTTTTTCATTCTGTGTGTCGATTTTTTCCCCGTCGCTCCACGATGAAACGGGCCGTCCAATCAGATTCGAGCTTAGATCACGTTCCCAGAGCAGCTGCTGTTGCACAAAAAGATGAAAGTGGCGCTGTTTCGAAAACCAGTGTAAACAAACACCGAAGAAGAGAGTGGATGCCGAGTTCCTGTTAACTTATCTTTGGTATCTGAGAACAGATTTATTCTCACATGTTCTTAATATAATTTCTAAATTCTCCATTGAATTATGTGATCTGGAGTGTCCGTTTTCTTCCACGTGCGCAAGTGTTATGAGTCAGAGCACGTTAACTCTCTAGATCTTCCATGTTTAAAAATCGTGTGAAACATTTTTCTACACATGAAATATGAAAGCAAATAGACATATGATTATGACGATATATTTTCTGTATGTGTTTTGTATGCAGCTCATTGTAATTTTATAACAATAAAGGATGTTTAGGTAGTGTGGCGTTATTAAACATAGCCTACAAAGAGTGCTTGTCTGCCTATTATAGAATCAAAATCAACTATAGATCACAATCGGAAGTTATTACAAGCACTCAATGATGGTTTATAGTGGGTTTTAAGCAAAAACATTAATAATCACATACATTTTCAAATGTGGCTTGATGCTAATTGTACTTTATATTTATATTTTAAGATGTTTTCTTATAAGCATTAGGCTATAGTTTGTGTTTCTGGCATAGAACCAAACTTTATTTAGCTATTGTAGCGTCTGGACCAATCAAACACACAATATATATTCTCTTTTTATATGACAAATACACTGTAACACCCCTCAGTTAACAAGCCATATGAGGACCTATGGACCCTTCCCCCGAAATGCGTAACACCACCCAGGAAGCCGAACAGGCCCCTGGTCCCCATGGCAACCACGACACCTCTGCTTGCCAGATCCCTGTAGCGACCTAATGTCAATGTTGAGAACACCTTTCCTTACTACAATCTCCATAGGAAGAGACACAATGCAGAGTAATAATGGACTCTTCTCTAATTAATTCATATGGAAATCTTTCTTTGAATGAACACACATACCCAGTCATTGTGTATATAATTGCTGTCTTGTATATTATCTGTTGTATTGTAGACTATTTTATGCATGCTTATGATAGAACCACTCATTCATGTAACCTTACATATAACGTGTTTGGTCTCTATTAATTCGTATTCGGATGATCTAATTGAGAGTGTATATTGTATGTATATACCTACGCAACATATTAGTGTTCTAAGAATCTTTAGTAATTTTGATCCAAGTTTCATATGCAAATTACTATGCTTTCAAACAAAGGGTCATAAAAACTCCCCAATATCTCAAAACTCCCACTTTGGATTCCAGCCTTTCTCATTGGACAACCCCATCTTGAGAGGCGTGAATCTCTGCAGACTTTAAAGGCCTCACTTCATGTGACCCGCCCAGTCGGTGGTTTGTTTTAATTTTGAGAGGATGTGAGAAAAACGCACCCGAAAACCCTAAGCTCGTGCCAGGCTTCGGCCTTGTCTTTTCCATTCATCAAGATTCTCTGACTCAAAACTGGTTCTTTTTCATCAACCAACTTCAGCAAAGATCAACTTGAACCTTCAGATTACATCAAACCTCTCTTTCAGACAGATGAGACTTGCAAGTATTCAAAGTCTTATTAATTGATACATAGGTATAACATTTAAGAATCTGATTTTTCCCCGGGTAGATCTGCTGAAATGCAAATGTTTTCCATACTCATAATTCTTATTTCTCTTCTCTCTTCTGTGTTAAGCTTTTACCCTTTCCTATACAAACTGTGTGTGTGTGTGTGTGTGTGTGTATGTGTGTATGTGTGTGTTAGACCAGTTTATGTGTTTATGTAGAATGTTAGACCAGTTTATGTGTTTATGTAGTATGTTAGACCAGTTTAAGTGTTTATGTAGTTAATAAAACCTTACTTGTATCACACTTGCTGTGTTCATTGTTTACTGATAACCGGAGACACTGATCATGCAGATTTACGTTACAAACTTTTGTAGAATTGTACAGTAAGAAAGTTATTTCCCAATTAACGTTCTTAGAATTGACAGACAATTGACCCTGAGAGGTCAGCTAAATATCTACAGCGGATCTAAATTAATTATTACTAGTTATGATTAATTATTCATATTTCCCCATGAGCTGATTCGCTACACTATATTTAAATGTTCTATATCTAATTTAATGCTGTAATATTGAGCAGTGGGCATGTAATTCATATATGAGATACCAGACTGAGTAAAAAGCATTGCTGATCGGCACCACTCAGGCGTGGAATGAGCAGAGGCGATCATCGGTTCGTGCTCGGTGTGAAAGCAAACGTTCGTCAGCGATTGTTCACCTCTCTCGCTGTTCGCATCGCGCTCAGTGGAAACGGCTTTAAGTAGGCCCTTTCGCACCGCTTTAGTTCCAGAACTAAATCTACGGTACTTAAGTACTGGGGCGATTTTGCGCGAACTATTTCCCAGTACCATTTAAAGGGTTGCATTCGCACCGACAGTGTGTACTAAGAAGTGACGTAAGCCGGTCGACAGCGACGTCATTTGTGCACGGCGTTCAACAACAGAAACAAAGAAGAACAACGTTAACAACAGGAGGATGAGGACGCTGTGATCGGAGCTGTGTTTTTGTTGGGTCTCGCGGGTTTCACAATAATGGACAAAGTCGACGTATACGTAAAGCGATTAAAAGAACGGAAAGGAGGACTAAAAATCTCCAACGACAACTGGCAGTGCTACATTTGCTACAAGTGCCTGCACTTAAGTGTCCGTCCATCTATCGCTGTTCTCCATACTTGCGAAATAAGTTGACACAATGTTTACAGTATGTTTACACAGCGTTTTAAATCATGGCGGGTGAGGGCGTTTTCGTACACATTTGGCCAATCATTCGCTACGTCAGGAGGAAGGGGAAAGGAGGGGGGGGCGATTATACCCTTGTGGCTGTTAGAACCATGCCTTTTTTTTTTTCCGGATTAGGGCTAATTTGGTTTTCGAAAAAGGCAGTCCGGTACTAAAATCTCTCCCAGTTCCGGCGGTGCGAACACGCCAAAAAGTGGGTAGTTCCACAATTAGTTCTGGTACTATGAAAAGGTTCCTGCGGTGCGAAAGGCCCTAATGATGATGTAGATTTTACCGCTCCACGCTGCTATGATGAGGATCGGAGGCAGGCCGTGTAAAGCCGGCCCCCGCTCACGTGATCGATGGGCCAGGTGGCGAGTCAAGGGGCTAAACACCACTAAAAATGCATAGGCACTACACACCACGCCCACCTCTCAGCAGTTATTCGGTGAGGCATACATCACCGTAATGAAAATGAGATGCTAATGCACTAATTAAAGATTGGAGTGTGAGCCGACCCACTCGGAGGAGTTTCACTAGCTTTGGCTTTGTCATTGTGCCTCAGTTCTGGTCTAAAGAACCCAAAATAAATTCCACATGGGCACAGCTGCGAGGACAGGAGAGAAATTCAACCTCTGATTCAACAAAAGTGACATTTAATAGAGTGATGGGCTGTTATGGGTCCCAAAGTAGCTAATGAACACTTTTGTCTAATGAAAAAGACAAGAAGAAATGGACATAAATAAAAATGCTGCTACAGGGCATTGCAAAAAAAAAATCCTAATCATATCCATTTTATTTCTAATTTTCTAGTCAAATAAATAAATAAAATAGTGCATAATAGACTTTTCAGGGAATATGTCTTAATACAAGCATATTTGTCTTTCTTGGTTGGCAGAATTATTCACTTATTTTAAGAATTAAGAGTGTTTTGTTCTATAAATGAAAGAAATAGTTATTTCTTTCTGTCTGCATCCATTCCAAAATGGCATCTGTAAATGCAACAAGTCAGGTTGGACAACATGATGTCATAGACAATTGCATGTCATGTGTTCAGTCATAACATGACAATAAGCAGACATTCAAATTAATGAGATATGAAAGCCGAGAGGAAGCTTATAATAAAACATTTCTAGGTGAACAGCTGCATTTCTACACGAAGCCTTCATAACATGGCAATAGTGTACTACAACACTGCTCAAACCAATCTTTTGTTACTCTATGATTTAAAATAGTAAGTAAAAAACAAACCATATGAACTCTCAAGAACAATGCATACATAGAAAATGACTTGGGCTCCATGTAGTGTCACCAAGTTCAGATACATTCTCAGAGTCAGAGGGGACGATGAATCATGGACGTGAGAATTTCTTTTGTCTCAAAGGTTTGTCTGAAAATTGGAATGCAAATTGTCTCTCTTCTCATTCTCAAGTCTCTGTATGGAGAGACCCACTCCAAGTTCTTCCCCAAGTCATAATCAGGTTCTGTTATGGGTTTACCCTCCGCTAAACATTATTGCTTTCTCTCATCTCCACCTGACCACAGAAGGTCAATGGTGTGCGAATAAGTGCGATTAACATGAAGCTTGCAAATGAGTCTGCTTTTGGACTGGAGAACAAAACCGAAGAGAGTATCAGCTAACTCATACTCATGCTACACAAATATGATGAAGGGCGTTAGCAATACAAGAACATTCGTTATAAAATATCTTGACCTATGCAAATGGCCTCCTGCAGGGAGAATGAGGACAGGCTCTGTGGGGGTCAAGACATAATGGAGAACCTCTGATGCAGAATCATGATTGCAAGATTTAGTACATCTAAAGTTACCAGCAGAAGTTTCTGAAGTTCCCAAGGCATGTATGACATTTAATAGCACATCTATATTTAAATTTATTTGCATTTATTCATTTGCCGGATGCTTTTATCCATAGCGACTTGCAAGTGAAACCAATGAGTCGTGCCCTGCTGATGTCTGAAACGCTGCAGCGATTCACTCAACTTATGCACTCTATATGGATGCTGTAGGATATTTATTTGAATCTTTAAAGGTGATGTGTGTAATTATTCATTAAAATACCTTTTCTGTCCCAGTTTAATATGTAGAGAACTTCACTGGCTGTTGGTAGGTTGATTTCTCCAAAAAATGCAGTAACATCAAAACACTGCAGGATGTTTAAGCATGTTGACCAGCCGACGTTGTAAGTTTGGGACAGGACCATCTGTTTCTCCAACCAATAGAAGATGGGAAATCGGCTTAAAAACGGATGAAAACAAAATCACAAACTGGCAAATCCAGTGGTATGTAAATTACGTACTTTCACCCCCGGTTTCACAGACAAGGCTTAAGCCTAGTCCTAGACTAAAATGTAAGTCTGAGCTGTTTCAACTGAAAGAAACTTGCATTGACTGATCTGAAAATATATCAGTGCCTTTGTTTTGTCTCAAGATGCACACCAGTAATGTTTTTTTTCTAAGCATGTTTATAAAAATTGCTTAAATGTCTTAATTGAACTATGACCTAATCCTGGCTTAGTCTAAGCCCCGTCTGTGAAACCTGACCTTAATGTTTTAGCACAGAAGAAGTCCCGTAAAGATGTTAAAAGTTTTTATTGCATAAGGTGGTTGTGTTATATATATATATATATCTATATACTGGATATATAGTAGTTATTTATTTATTTAGTCATTTTTGCAGATGCTTTTATCCAAAGCGGCTTACAAATGAGGACAACAGAAGCATTCAATTGTAGTATTAAAACAACTAAATCAGATCCAAAACTAAAAGATAAAACTTTATAAATACTACCTATACACTTTTTAAAAATAAAGAGATTAAATAAAATGACAAATGCATACAACATTTAAAAACTAAACATTTAATTGAAAACAAAAAAAATAAAGCTAAAACAATTCAAAATATTAAAGAACAAAAGGAATAAGAGTATAATAATGATTCTAACAAAACACTAAGCCAAACACCAAAACCACCTACATATTGTGTATGTCCCAACCACACACACAAACATATAACTGTATATGTACTACATATTTATTAAATTCAATTATATATTATTGTCATTTCCATTTAGTTTGTTAAGTATTAAATACCTCAAAGTAAATACAACTAAAAGCTTAATAAAGACCTAACAGACATATAAATTCAGATATAATGTAACTCAACTTAAAATAATAACAAAACATAATACAAATAAAATGACAGTCGTTTTTTTTATCAGTAATCGTAAAAAATAGCACTGCCAAACACACACATGCTAAAAAACAACAACTTAAACATAATAAGAAATGGTTATAAAAACTGAAACAGGAGCGAAACAAGTAATAGTATATGTAATAGTATATGTAATATACAATCTTTCAAAATATATTTACGTAAATGTATTTTTACCAATATATTTTTGGCCATTTTGAAAATATATTTTAAGAAATTATATTTATTTTTTAAAACCCTTGAAAATATATTTTGGCCTCCATATATCTCAATCCAAAAAAATACATTCACATGTCACATTTGAAGAAAAGCTTTATTTGTTGTCTATAACACATACATTATGATAAAAAAAAATTAATAATGAATAAAGCCCAAATGCAGGCAACTGGAAGACTATAAATGTATTTTCTTGCCCTGAAATACATTTTGAAATATTTTTTGGTATATGAAGCTTGAAACTCAATATATTTAGTAACTAGCAAATGTTGTGCCTTGAATATCACTGAGACTTCCTTGGCCAACTAGCTTTCTCAGAAAGCAACAGGGGAAAACAGATTGACCAAACACTAAACTGACTTGGGAATAGTACTAGTCCAGCACTAACGAATGTAAACCAGCCTGTTCTGGCTAATCAAACCTGTTTGTTTCAGCAGGTAGACTTGAGTCAGATCTGGAGTAAAACTATAGTGTGCACTGGACACCCGGCTGGAGAACTGGGGTGAAGACACTGTGTTTTGCCCAACCGCCTTTGTCTTCTCCCTCCAGCATTCCCCCACATGAGAGCCTGTGGAAAGACAGCATTGGCTTTTCCTCATGGACTAGGATGTGCTCCAGCAAGGACCCCTTACATATTCATGATATCTGTGTGTGTGTGTGTGTGTGTGTGAGAGAGAGAGAGAGACAGTTTCCATCCTGTAGAGAGCCTACACTTCAGTGATCAAGAGCGGGGAAGAAAGAAACAAAAAGAGGGAGAAAGACAGATAGGAACGGTGAGAAACAAGGAAGAGAGGGAGAGAGAAGAAGAGAAACTCAGGGAGAGAGAGCAGCCATCCAATTCATCACCGAGCCCTCAACATAACTGCCGGGCCGTGAGATTGGGAATAAAGACGCTCGCCAGTCTGCATCCAACACAGACGGCAGCGCTTCAAAAGCATTCAGCGTCACACTCCTACATAAACACGACTGCAAACATTCCCCACCAGGAAAAAAGACATTCAAACAAACACAGAAACTGGAAAGACAGAGATTTCGACATACACAGAAAGCTCACTGAAGTGTGTAGCCCCGCCCCCTTTTCGACTACCATCTGCAAATGACTGCTCGGATATCTTTGCAATTTGACATTGCTTTGTCTCTTTCAATAAAATGGGCAAAAGCCCCTTTTGCTAATTAGATTTCTTGAAATAATTATAGTGGGTAATGAAAATGACCCAGAGGACCTTGGTCATGTGAGATAGAGGTGATGCTTTGATTGCATTCATCCACACCATTAATTGCAGTCAGATTTGCCTGATGCTTCTGAGCGTGATTTCATTCCGAACAAGATTTTCACCTCAATTCTGTATGATCAGAGAAGGCGATTGCCAGAATTTTCTCTCTCCATCTCTCGGTGTCTGATTTTGTCTGATTCGCATGCTAGTTGGGGAGCGAGCACACGGATCAATCCCATGTCTGCTTATTTAGCCGAATCAATAGGTGCACGTGGACCAGGTGTGGGGTTAGAATGCCGCCGGACGTGCCAGACTGACGCTCTCTTCGTGCCAAAACAAGGCGATTAGATATTTAGCTGCTCATGTGCCAAAGCTATTGAGGATGTGTTCTGGCTTTCCACTTCAACAAAAACCCCACCACTGAAATTTTGTCATGTCCAAGGTCAGAGAAACACAAAATGGGGTTAAAATATGGGACTTTTGCTTTCAGAAGATGTCTAGCACTTATACCTGTTGTAAAGCTCACTGCCACAATGTTAGGGTATTGCCATGTAGTTGCTAAATGAAGTTAAATAACGTTCAGGAGGAGCCTAATCATTCAGTCCTGTCAATCATCATTAAAAGCCTAAATAAGCAGCATTCATTGCGCCATCCCAGCGACAATTCTTCCGGCATCCCTCCACCTCCCCATCTCCTCCTCTATTTCTGTTATTCTCACTCTATGTAGTACCGCAATGGGGACATTGAACTCGGATCTCAAGTCAAGCCTCGGGTTCGAGCCTCCATCGAGGACAGCGAGCTAAGCTCGTTAACCATTATCCATCAGGACTGGATGGGCAGGCAAACTCGTGAAAGTGTTTTTATCACAATGCTAACCACTTCAAAGGGTGAGAAAAGCCCCTCACCAAGTCTCTATTACATTCCATTCTCTAGATAGCACTCAAGTCCCTCTTTAATTCACATTTAAGGTATTTTGTAACCAATTTTATCCACAATGAGACAAATCTGATTTCTTATTAGCAATAGCATACCTATCCTCAACTAGCCATTTACGTCAGTTCTTGCTGAAAAGCTTCCTGAAACGAGTCTAAGATGATTTGACTTTCTTACTTGGTCTCCCAGGCTGGTCAACTGTCTCCATGATATTCTATTTAATTCTCAAGATGTCACTCAAGTCCCTCTTTAATTCAATTTTAAGGGATTTTGTCTCCAATTTCATCCAAATCTGATCGCTAATTTACAATAGCACACCTCTCCTTAACCAGCACCACAGTTTAAGGTACCAGTTACACCTGTCCTTGCTGAAAAAACCTTCTTAAACCAGACTAAGATTTTGATGGTCTTAGTTGGCCTCTCAGACAGGCCAAATGGCTGGTTTTAGAGTGGTTTTGGCACTTTTCAACTGGACCAGGCTGGAAGACTGGCTGGCTGTGCAACCTATAGCATGGCCCGTTTTGGCCATGCTGTAAGACCAAATGAAAAAGGAAGGTTAGTAGCATTGGTTAGTGCTACCTCTGCTTTGAAAAAAAGTTGCTAAACTCTTTTCTTGATCTTAGCTGGATTAAGCAGGTTTTTTCAGCAGATAATTTTTTTTTTTAAGCAGGTTTTTTCAGCAGACCTTAGCGGTGTGTTTACATGCTTAAGTTTAATAGGTCTACTTGCATTTAGAATAATTTGGGTTTTATCAATTTATCTTGATAGCCAAATCATAATTTTTAAACGAGATACAAGATTCAATAGTCAAATTTGACTAAAAAGACAACAAAAAAGTCCCGTAATTGTTTAAAAACAACGCATTATAAAGTACATGAAATGCACTATATTTATTTTACCGTCAATCTAAACTCTCCTGTCTTTTTCTCTTTCACACATAAACACACACACTCACTCACTTCCAGATCTGCGATGCCCTTGCAGAGGTCAGTGGTGAGAGAGGTACTCCTCAGGAAAGGGCCAGCAGGTTGGTTTTTAGTGGTCTGATCTGTGCTTATTTAGAGGCTGTGAATAATGCATGAGATGTCGGTGTGCATGGCTCTGCAGGGATAAAGTGGCTCTCAGCCCGATATCCCAGCATTCCCAGGCCCTCCCAGTCCGCACCGCAGGTGAGCTTCAGCCGGCGCTCCGGAGGTAACTTTCATGCTCTGCTGGGCAAACATTTTCCAGGTCACATTTTCAATTACTCTGAGAGCCGTGCCGACTCACATCCCTCAGGCTCCCTATCACACACGCACACACACACACACGGCCAACGCCCACTCTAAACAAGCTTTGCTCGAAGAGGAAATTAGGAGCGCGAGAGAACAGGGATGCGGGGCTTTCGTTGTGTGACACCTCTGACAAACAACGGGTTTGTTCCAAGTGTCTGCCAGCTTTCAGTCAGTGCCAAACCTGCAGAGGGGCAAAAAACAAATCGTGTCAGTGAAATCTGTCAAAAACATCAGGTTTGACAGAGGAAATCAACGAACTGTTATCCAGGGTTCACTAAAAGACTCCACGACCTTTTCAAGGACCTAGACTTTTCAACAAGTCTCCCATTTAAAGGGATATTTCACCTGAAAATGAAAATCGTCATAATTTGCTCACCCTCATGTCTGTCCAAACGCGTTTTGCCTACTACTTAAAAGAAGATATAGCAGAATGAAAAGTGAAGTGACTTGACAGGGTGTTATTTCAGAAAATCAGATTTTCAGAACGACAGTTTTCACGCATTGATTTAGTTAAATGTTCATAAAACTAACATTTGGTTTCATTTCGCATATCAAATAATTTTATTATAAAATTATTTTAAATATATGTCATTATTAATTAGATCATAAAATTAGAATCGACCAATTTTGATACACTTCCAGATATTTTTATCAAATACAAATGACAAAAAGGTCTCCATCCACTTTCTTTCACACATTATTTTAACAGTTTTGGTCAAGTAAATCTTTTTAAAAAAGATTTGCAAGCAAGTTCTTATAATGCTCACCAAGCTGCCTATTTCTGTAGTTGTTCAAAAATAATTCTAATAAGCGATTATCTAATATTTCTAATAACTATTATTACTATGTTTGAAAAAAATTTTGGTGGGTGCTTAGTTCGTGGTATCCGTGATACATTCTTTTCTGGATTTCTTGATAAAGACAAAGTTCAAAAGAACAGCATTTATTTGGAATACAAATTTTGTACCATTTTTGTCACTTTTGTTTAATTTTATGCATTCTTGCTGCATAATAGTATTTATTTCTTTACAATAAATAAATTAAAACAAACAAATCTTATGATAGGGAAGAAAGCAGCTAAAATTTCTCATTTCTATGGTACAAAGAAAACCATACAGGTTTGCAAAGACATGAAGGGGAGTAAATGATGACAGAAATAAATTTTGGACTGAGCTATTCCTTTAAATGTAAGACTGTCTGTTCCCCAGATCTGCCTTTGTCTCTCTTTTCCTGTTTCTGGGTGAACATGGCGCATGCTCCTGCTCTCTCCTTCTTCAGCCTGTTCTTTCTGACAGGGTGGTGTCACAGAGGGGGATGTTGAATGTCAGCACACGGACAGACTTACACTCTTCAGCCTGAACACAGTCTTTCATTAAAGCTAGCATCTCTACTTTGCCATCACGTCATCTTCACACCCACTCCATCACCGGTTTTCACACTTGTTCCTACTGACTTCCTCTTTTACTTTCTGGGACAAACTCAATAAATAGTTGCACCACTTTTGTGTGCAATATTTCAGTGCATATTATGCATATTATTCAGTGAGCCCACACAATCAGACACAGTTGCAGAATTATGTCCTCATTTTCTCACCCCATGTCGTTCCAACCCATTATGAATGGCTTTCTTCTGAGAAACACAACATATTTAAAAATAAATAAATAAATCTCTGTTTTTAAAGTTCATTGATGATTTAGCACAATATTTTCTTTGTATGGACAAAAACAGCTAGAACATTTTTCTAAATATCTTATTTGGCATTTTCCAAAATAAATGAGAGTAAATAAAGACTTTTTAATTAAACGTATACTTCCTAATAAGAATCATCAATAATAATCTACATATTTTCCATTGCGGAAATAAAAAATGTTAACTGACATAAAATAAATATTTTTAAAGAAACTATTATTTTAGCTAGCTGCACTGCATTTCTTATTTTTTTTAAGTTTAACTTAACGTATTAAAATAACAAACAAAAAAAATGAAATAAACCTATAATGACACGTAAAAAAAGTGTGAGAGAGAGAGAAACACAAAAAAATTACTAACTCTAAAAATAATAATTAATAAATATTAATAACATTTTAATAAAATGGTCCAATCTGGCTTATGATATATTTTGATCTTGTATTTCAGCTTCATCAAAAAAAAAAAAAAGTATGTATGCGATGTAACTTGTGTCGAGGAGAGAGAGACTGCACCACGTTTCAGCGATGAGCCTAATACTGCTTGTGTAGCTAATAGTCCAGAAAAGGCGGCGTCGCATGCCCGAGCTGGCACTTTAAATTATTCATTCTGTGCTGTGGCACAGGCGCAGGCGAAAACAGCGGCGCTCAGCTGATACACTGCCGCTCATAATCTCTTGCTGTCCACGGGAGCAGAGACGAGAACTGGATTTGAGCAGCCATGGTGACTCCCAGCAGGATGGCGGACTGAAGGCTGGAGCACAGGAGGAGGAAGTGTGAACTCAATAACTCAATTTGTGAGAGGATGGGAAGGCCGGTTCAGAACAGAGGCTGGAGATGAAAGCTTGTGTCTGCAGGGTGCAGCCTACTTGAGTGAAATGGATTGTGGGTAAGCAGGTGAGTTAAAAGTAAGGTAGACCACAGGAATCTGAGGTTACGAAGGAGGTTAAATTAAGGGGTCAATCTTGGGTGGTTTACATGACCCCATTAGCCCCTTCTAGTAGATGCCAAAACTACACCATCTGCAAGGAGGGGAAAAAATATCTTCCTCCATTTAAAAGCATATATTTAATTTTCATTATAGTTTTACATTTTACAAATTTCTAAATATTTATCCAGTCAGCAATGTGATGACATTATTTTAATGTGATTCCACAATGATTAATCACTTGGCTAATCCTTTATAACAAAATTATAAAATAAACTAAAACATACTATTGATTAAATCAGGATGAGAAAACAAAAAATAGATATCAATAACACATTAACAATGTTTTTGATTAGGAGAAATTAAAAAGAATCTGAATCTTTCAAATCATTCAATCATAGTCAATGTCAGGGATCGACGCTGCAATTACATTCAAAAGAAAAAATGCACAGCAAAGATAAAAATAAAATAAAATAAATAAAAAATCAAATTTTTAAATTAAATTAAAACTCTGTTTTAAGCAGTCTATTTTTGCTTGTATTCCGGTAAAAAAATATCTAAAAATAAATATAGACAAAAGAAGCAACACTGCATTAGAGACTGCATAGACTTGAATGTATATTTGATTGAATAGAATGTACTGTATAGACTTGAAAGTATATTTTGTATATCTTGCTTCAATGATTCTTTTAGACATTTTAAGTGGAATTTATTTATTTTACATTTATTTTAATACATTTTTAGAGGTTTAATTTTTTTAGATTGGATTGGAGTGCAAAAAAAAAGAAAGAAAGCTATGAGGAGAGATGGCAGATTTCAAATGCTCACATGCTTCCTGGGGGTCCTGCCATTGAAATAAATGGCAATGCTAATGGTTTCTAGGTATTATAGACCTTGGGTTAAACAACCTATAGAAACACATCAAATATCTGAAAAAAAATTAAAAACAGAAATATTCTTTGCACTGCAGGGTGTGACATGTCTTGCCAAGTCTTTGAAAGACCAGATTGGTTGGCAGTGGGCAAAAAAAGAAGGTCAAGAATGGCCAGTAATATAAGTCATGAATAAAAAAGAAAAATACTGTAGTGTTTCAGTGTTCCCAATCCCACCAACCCCCCAAGCTTTTCTTTCTGCAATGGAGGAAACAGTAAAAGTGTGATGTGTGCTTCTCCTGTTTTTCCTCACCTCCTGCGCTCAGTATTTCTGTTTATCACTCCTGCTCAGACACAGTAAACAACACCATAAAGCAAAAAACAAAGAGCTTTCATGCGGTCCAGCTCCCACCTCCGCTCCCTGGTACACTTATGGCTAACTTTCTTCTCAGACTTACAAAACTTAACAAGAATTGTATGGATTCAAGTGTGATGACCATCTACCACCCACCCACACAGACACTTCTGTATATACACACGGACACACTTACAGGGCTGAAAGCAGCTGAACTTGGGGACAGGTGTCTGGGCTTCTGGGAGCCAGACACACACAGGTGTTAATTAGACAGACAAAAGCGTGTGCAGAAGGTGCTTGGTCTGACACAGCAACCTCAGGTCCACCGTTGCCAAGATATAACAGAGTGTCAGTGCCTGCCAGAAGTTTCCATCTTTCGATCAGTTACAGGGAGTCTGAGGACCTGCAGACAAAACAAAAAGTTGATTGAGTGAATGCTAATAAGCTATCAGGTGCTGTTCTACTTTGTATTAAGCAAGTCAATCCACTTGATGGCCATCTTGGTGCTGCCCCAGGGCAGCTCCTTTCTACTTGATTGGGGGAAGACGGAAATCTCCAAAGCTGTCAAGTATACTTTCAATAACATGAAGCTTATTTAGCTCAAATCAAGCTAAAATGCTGTATTTTTCAGGCTGGTCCAGATAATGCACTTGCACATTCTGCAATAAGAAAGCAGTTAATGCCTTTTCCAATAAAAGCCATTTCACATGACCTGTGTCAGAGTTGCCCAAAGTATTAAACTCTATGGAGTGAAGCGGCTGCTACATAGTTATATGGCTGTCAAGCATTGTAACACGATGCTCAAAGTTCAAGCAATTTCCAACTTCTCTGCTGAAAAGGCCCACTTAAACCACCGTATGCTAATTTGCTAGTCTTAGTTTGTTTAACAGGGTCTCCCAGCCTAGCCAAATCAGGGTTTAGCTGACGGACAGTTGCTCTCCCAGCCTGACCAGCTAAAAAGTGTGCAACATCTCTCTAAAACCAGCATGAGACTAGCCTGACTAGGCTGGGATACCAGCAAAACCAGCTTAGACTGGTTTAAGATGGTTTTAGCATCAGAATTGTTTGAACTGACCTTTCAAAGGACAGCCAACAGTTAATTCACATGACGTGTGCACTCTGCTAATAAAAACCTTTAACCAAAGACTTAAACCAACCTAACGTGATTTGCTGGTGTTAGCTGGTTAAACCCGGTTTACTGTAATTCAGACCAGCCTAGCTAGATTGACCAGGCTGCAAGACTAAATAGCCCTTTTATTTGTAACTAGGATTTTTTAAATGTGAACTTTAGCTCATTAATGATGTCTTCTTTACAAAGCAACAAGAAACAAGTTAGAAACAAAGGGAGAAGGTCAAACCTGGAGGTGCCTGAAATGAGACTGGAACTTGTCATCACGGTGTCTCAGTTCTTATTTACAGAACAAATTTACATTTACAAAAGCATGCCGAGACAGTAAAGTTTAGTACACCCACATTCAACTGGACTTTTTTCTTTCTGTGATGTATCTAAGCCATTGCTAGGACTTTGTGTTCTATAACACTTTCTGCTTTTTTGCTACTTAGCAACCAAGTAAAAACTGCCCTTCCATGATGCTGCAGTACATGTAACTCCAACACTTTTAATTTGGAGGTCAAAACAGCTGGCTCGCTTTCAATTTATGAACTGAATTGACCTAGTTGGAATCTGAAATAGAATGACAGGTAGAGGAATTTACTGGATTAGAGTTCAAATAAATTCAAGGTAATAAAATGGTCCTTAAAGGGGACATAACACTATAATGTGGGGTTTGGGTTTTGACTTGTTCATGTTTTCATGTCTTTTATTTTTGTAGTTTAGTCATGCTCCCTGTTTGTGTCATGCTTCCCTTGCCCTCATGTATTCATGCCATTGGTTCTCTTGTTCATTATGCCATGTTCTGATTGGTTGTCTTAGTCATGTGTCTTGTTTCCCATTGGTTTGTTCTTGTCTTGTGACCCTCTTGTTTGCTATAAGTAGCCACCATGTTGCCATTGTCTCTCGTCGTGTATTGATCTTGTAACCCGCTGTCGGTGAGTCTAGTCTGTTCATGCCTAGTCAAGTCTGTTCCTGTCAAGTCAAGTCTCGGATTATTGTTTGGATCACACTGTAAATAAACTGCACTTGGGTTCTTCAACTCGCCTTCAGTGGATTGATTCGTTACAAACACATACAGTTTCACCCAAACTCATGTTAATCTTAAGTACCTATAGAATAGTATTGCATCTTTCATATCACCAAAGAGTCTTTAGTTTTATCAGATTTATAAAAGAAAGATACAGCTTTACGATTCTCGCTGAAAAAAGTCGAGCTCCTGGAGGCGCGCTGTGGGCGGAGCTAAAGAGTCATGAGCACTTGCGCGCCGATTGCCAACTAAACATAGAAATTTGATGCAGTTTTACTCACCGCCTGCGGATCCGAGTCATGACAGGGATCTTTTATCGCTGGGACTGCTCCATATTTCAGTATCAAACGATGTGCAAATCCAGCGTTGAACTGGGCCTTGTTTATAAAACATTCGTCACTGAAATGACGGGAGTAGTTGCCCATACAAGGAATTCTGCCCTTAATGAAATCATAAAGGGCCATGATCGGAAAAAAAACTTTCCGAAACTTAAGGTGCATTCACGCCATATCGTAATTACCTTAATTACAAGATACAAGATAAGATGTTTAGCATGGGAATCCAATTATTTAAGAGTGTAAATAACTCAGAATGCATGAAATAGAATTAACGTCCCCCTAAAAATGAAGTGCATTTAACTTAAATACAAACTGATATAGGTGACTTTTTAAAAAGAGACATCATATTTAATCTGTTACCTTGTACTCAAAATATCAGTTCAAACTAGAAACAGGCCAAGAAGTCTCCGAATGAATTCATTCACAAGCAGGTAATATAGATTCCCTAAATGCCGATAATAGTAAATAATTGTGCTGAAAATTACGGCAGCAGCTGTGGCGATCGGTTCCTCCTGTAGAGTGACTCGAGAGAGGAAATTCACCAGAGAGTAATCGGAGCATGAATTCGCTCATTTACTTTGACTTAACGAAGCAGGGCCATGTACAGCAACACAGCGTCAGTCCTCTGATAATAAATAATGACCTGTCAATTATTCACAAGACTTTCAGTGGGATCTGCGGTGCATTACCAAGACTCTGTGTCCTGCAGAGATACACACAAACACACACACTTTGTTCTACCTCTCACTTACATGCACATGTGCACACACTCTCATTTTTTATCGGCCCATCTTGTTCCTTCTTCCCCGCTAACCCAACCACGCATACACAAACTAAAAATAGTTCCCCTTTCTGTGACAATGCCACATCCGAAAAATCCACATCCTCTCTCACATCAGTGTGTACAGATGGAGCTGTGCTTCCTAATTGAAGGTGTTAAGTGGACAGCTTCTTGCCGGAGGACACGTTTAATTAGACAGTGGATGCCAGGGGAGACATGGAGGCAGACAGAGACAGTAAAACGCGGATGCAGAGGGACACTTAAACGTTGCTCGCATCTCACTCCGTGACCAGACACAGGCTGTTCACTCTTGTGTACACAATTATCTCTGCACTCTATTGACAGGACTCTCATTCCACACCCCGGCCCTCCATGTTGGAGCCCCAAATCCGGTTGTTCATGCCCTTGTGCTCCAAGAAGGCCTATAATACCTGTAGCTAGCTGTCCGTTAGCATTCATATTCATTTCAATGGCAGTCGCTAGCCTACCACAGGACCCACCCGGAAACACATGATTTGGAATCTGCCATCTTTGCTAATGGGATTCCAGAACTTTTTTAATTAATCGCTAATTGCACAATATATGGTTAATATTCAATAATCAGTGATTCCCCGCCATATATATTATGTAACAAAACACTAAATGAAACACTAAATGAAAAACATTTTCTTTAACTGAAAAAATATGACATAACAAAATAATAAAAAACTACGAAAAAATCTAATGGCCACAAAATATTTTTGTAAATATATTATATTATATTCATATGATATGATATATATTATATCTATATTAATTCTAGTATATTATATTATAGTTATCTCTATTATATTATATATATAAATATAATTAATTATTATTAGATTATATTATATTTATATATTAGTAGATTATATTGAACAACCCACCTGCATTAAAATGTGAAAATAACACTAGATAGCAATAACACTACACTGTGCAGAGTGCAAAAAATTCAAAAGGTAACAGAGAATTAACTTAGGTAGCCCTAAAATACTAAATCAAAAAATAAAATAAAACAATCAAACAAACAAAAAGACAAATTTTAAAAAAAAGATTAACTAAACGTAAATTTACAATGAATGAGTAAAAACTAACCAAATCTAAGCTACAAATAAAAAATAAAAAAAAACTGATAAAATAGCTCAAAACGATAACTTAGAATGTGGTAAGATGCTTTTACCTGCAAACTGTGTAGTTACAAGCAGGCATTAAGAGGTTATGCAAATTGGCCAACCCTTGACCCTTTGCCAGGCACGCTCAGATTGATGCTCCCTGCATGGCTGACTTTATTAGAGGATGCCAAGGGAGTTGGTGAGATACTCCTGCCAGGCTCATGTCTCCAAAGTCTGTGCATTAATCAGGATGGGTCACGTTTGTTGCCGTCTGCTCATAAGAGACGCATTGCAGGGTGCCCTGATGGAACATAGAAATGTTGTACTTTATCTTATTGTCTGACACATTAAAACCATATGGAAAAACAAAGACAAAAGAGAAAAATCAAGTTCTTCTGTGACAAGAGGTGCAAATTCTTTGACTTGTGCTCCTGATGATTATCCTCCATCACAGAGCTAATGTGTGAAATTCACTGCCGTGAAAGCTATTATTTTTCCCAAACGTTATCTACCTTTGAGCGTAACGGTGGTCTCAGCAAGTCAGTATTTTTTTTCCCTCTTTTTTTTTCATGGACGATTGGAATCAGAGATGGGGAGACAGCTGTTTGCTCAGATCTGTCGGCCACTGGGATACATTTTCACATTCCTCTTAACCATAAAATTGAAGCTATCAAGGCTTCATTGGCCTCCCATTACACCTCAACCTGCAGGAGTTTTATCTTTATGTCAGTATCGCTCGTTCCCATCACTGTCCTCCTTTCTTCTTTCATCACATCTGTATATGTCTTGGATTTAACTGGGTGAGATCTTATCTTTGACAGGATCCCAACAAGTTTGATTCAAATCAAGGATTCAAATATTTGAACTCAAAATAAATCTGTCAACTGTGAATTTCTCTGGCCCTGATAAGCTCCAAATTATATAAAATGGCTCAATAAGACTCAATAAATATGATCCAGTCATGTCATTCCGGCAAACTTCAGAGTGAAGACTTATCCAGAGCAGATTTCTGACCTTCGGTGAAATTAAAAAGATCGCTGAACTACTATGTCATAGTTAAAACTGGGGATCTTCTCTAAGAAGGAGATAAACCATATGATTCATTATAACTTTATTTACCAAGCAACATGCTAAGCTGCTTCGTTTAGCTTTTTTCACTGAGCTTTTTGGAACGAGAGAATGACAGACAGGAAGAGAGAATGATAGAACAATAGACGGATGGACAAACAGTCAGATAGATAAACAGATAGACAGAATGAACTACTTAATGACAGACAGAGAGTGACAGAATGATGGATAGGACATCAGATAGATAAAATGACAGATAGAACAATAGACAGAATGATAGAACGATAGAACGACAGACAGATAGATAGATAGATAGATAGATAGATAGATAGATAGATAGATAGATATATCGATCATAAGAAAGATGTCGAATGATAAATAACAGAATTAGTCGCCAGAAAAACCGCTAGAACGATAGAGAGACAGATAAAGATAGAATGATAGAAAAAACAACAGAATAAGCAATGTAATTAAAAATAGAAAGAACGATAGATAGAATGAATGATCAAGCGACGCGGACAAAATGCTAGAATGTACATAACCAATGAAGTCGGAACACAACCAATGATGACAGAAAGAACGACAGACAGACAGACAAAGATAGAATGATAGACAGAACGATAGAATGAGCAATAAAATTAACCATAGAACGACAGAATGATAGACCAGCAGAACGAGAGAATGACAGAACAATAGATAGATAGATAGATAGATAGATAGATAGATAGATAGATAGATAGATAGATAGATAGATAGATAGATAGATAGATAGATAGATAGATAGATAATATGACAGAGAGAGAGAGAGAGAGATAGCCCCCCCAGACAAAATATAGATATAGAATGATAGACAGAATGATAGAACGATAGAATGATAGAGAGAGACAGATAAAGACAGAATGTGTGATGGAATGAACGATAGAAAGAATAATAGAATGATAGAATGTAGAGCGACAGAGTCAGATCGATAGACAGACAATGATAGTCAGAACAAATGACAGAACAATAGAACGATAGATAGATAGATAGATAGAAAGACAGATAGATAGATATAGATAGAGACAGACAGACAGACAGACAGATACAGTAGATAGATAGATAGATAGATAGATAGATAGATAGATAGATAGATAGATAGAGATGACTTTATCTGAAAAATTGTCACATGATTGAGATCACGAAGACAAGAGCAAATGTCCTCTCTGCCATCCAGCATCACAGAGGACACGCAGCTGACGGCTCACGCTAACCCTCAAAGCTGCGAGGATCAAGGAAAGCCACCCTTGATGTCTTATCCTCTCACTCCCCGTCTCTTCATAAAAAATTATCTTGGATCCATTCCTCAGGAACGGGAATTTTAATGGCATCTGCTTCTGGAGCAAAATGCCAGGGGTAAAGACGAATCAAACAAAAGCAGCAAATAAATCTAATTAGAAAAAAATATGCTTGTGTGCCTGTAGGTCGAGGATTAGCCAGATGTTGTTATGTAATCTGTACTCATCAGAAACTACATTTTGACTTCTGTTGCTAAGAATCGTGGATCGCACGGTAAACCTGGGGGTTTATTTTGTGACGGATGGCAATCTGTTCCTCCCTCCCTTTATCCATCCCCCCTCTCTCTCTCTCTCTCTTTCTGCCTCTTTTGCATATTTTTGGTTGCAGGCGCTCGTTTGAGAAGGTCAACTGAAAAGGGATGCTGGTAAGAATGCTGTCGCTCAAAAATGACTTTCATCTCCTAGAGGACCTGTGTCACAACTGCAATCTTTCTCATATGGCCCTTAGTTCTGGATGTCATTTACAAGGAGTATATTTAATCACAACCATGAAAACTACATTTTTGCATTGTCTAAGAAAATATGAGTAGTGCTTACCAAAAGTAGCAGCCATAATATCGTGGATGCCAGATATGGCTTAGATCCCTCTTTCAGTCTTAATTTCATCTGATTATTTCATCTGCAAAGCAAATATAGCAAGACTGATCACTTAGAAAAGTAATACAACAAAAATTGTAAGTATCAGTCCTTAGCACAAATGCTGTGGGACAAGTTACATGCAATTTAATACTTAGGGTTAGAGTTTTGTTAAAATACCCTAAATATGATCAGCAATAATATTGCTTGCTTTAGAAAGCACCGTTAATACAGACGTTACTCTAGATTTTAGAATATTAAATACTTCTGCAGCCACTGGGGGGGGAACACTGCTAAGTCCAATGAATTTCAGCTATAATAAGACTGAAAATTATTTCATCCTTTATATTAGCACCAGAAAATCACATTTTAAGGTAAAAAAAAATAATAATAAATCCTTTTTCCTTTTTCTCTCTCATTTACACTCTGTTATATGTTGAACTGCTGCTAATGAGCGATAGAGAGACTTTGAAGAGAGCCATTACCATTTGAAAGGCATGAAAACAGAAATCCCCAAATAGAGTTTGAGTTTAAATGAAAATAGAGAGCCATTTAAATAACAGAGACAAAATGCGAAGATGTCCACCTGACACGTTTGACATGTTCCTGTCGTTGTCCATGCTGCGATGCTGCCATCTTTGAAGCCTTGGCATGGTTTTAGATTTAGAAGTTTAAACTGATATCCCTTTGAGTTTTGGTCCTTAAATTTTGCATGCTTTAATCTTCCATTATTTAAACATTAATGAAATATTCGCCCTGCTTAAAAGATTAACATCATCTGCTATGTCACCTAAATCAACTTTCTCTTTTGAGTAATTGTCTTTTAATCATTGAACAAAAAGATCGGAAATACCTTTTTCATACTTTTAAAGGAATAATCCACACACACACACACACACCTCAAAATCACTTAATTACCCTCATGTTGTTCCAAACATGTATGTCTTTCTATTTCTGTGGAACACAAGAGGATACATTTTGAAGAAAGACACTGAAACTAATGGGAAGTGGAGTGTTTAAGCTTAAAAAACTACAAAAAATCACAATAAAAATATCACAGAGGTCAACTATATTTGTGTGAGGAGAGAAAAAAGCTATGTACGTTAAATATTTCACTTCAGTGAGATTTTCACCTCTTAAAATTGAGTCAATGTGTTGCAGTCAATAACTGAATCAGTTTGATCAAAATGATGAACAAATGATTCAAACTGGGATTGGAAACTGGATGAACTGATTCTGACTCAAAAGAATGATTCACTCAAAAATCTGACAAATGCCAAGATCATCCAAGGTAGATGTCAATGAGTAGTGACTTAAATTTTGGAATATTTATCACACAAAATTTTCATATGAATAGAAGCAGTCTGATTCACGAACAAATGATTCAAACTGGGTTTGGAAACTGGATGAATTGTTTCATTAAAAAAGATTTGACTCAAAAGAATGATTCACTCAAAAATCAGACATAGTGCCAAGATCATCCAAGGTAGTTATCAGTGAACAGTGATCTAAACTTTGGTTCATTCATCACATTTTTGGTGCTTTTTGTCATTTTGGATCTTAAAAACTCAACTTCAACTCAAACTCATGTTTGCAACAACATGACGGTGAGTAAATAATGACAGACTTTTCATTTTTGGATTAACTATGCCTTTAAGAGCACAGCTGATCCCTTTCCACTCATGACCTACAGCCCATCCTGACCATCAGCAGAAGGCTGGCCGTTCTTTATACGGATCAGACTCTATAAACCGAAGTCTCTAGTATTACAGACCCCAGAGATTTCTAGGATAAGAAGAGAACAAAAGCTATACATTTTAAACAGACGGGTGTAAACAGGAGGTGTATAAATTATCTATAATTGTAGAGAGAGGCACATCATATAGATGAATGCATTTCCTCTCTGATGGATCTCGCCGGAGTGTCAGACAGCGCCAGTGGTCATCAGCTGTGCCGTGCCGACACCACTCAATAAAAGCAGCCGGTCTTATATTTACATTCAAATATGCTTAGATCAAAATGGACCCCAGGGAGACACGCGCCGTCAGATTGAAGAAGTTTCAATTCTCACTTTGCCTCGGTCTCTCTCCTCAGGCTGTCTTCCTCCATCACTCCTTTTCTCCCTCCCCCTTCTAATCTTTTTCTTTACTCTCTCTCTCTGTCTCTGCACTCCCTCTTTCATTTTCACTCTACCAAAAATCCTTTTTATACTTCTCACATTATTTATTTTTCTTGCCCTTTCTCCCATCGCTCTGGGTGCTAGAGTGACCAGATGAATGGGATAAGTTGGAAATGTGGCCTGGTTGTAGGTAGCCCAAGTTTGAATCCTGCCATGTGTGATTAACTTTAAGTTTTGTTATATATTTGTTATATAATAAGTTTTTGTTAACAATTCTTAATAGCCTAATTCAAAAAATGTATTAGTATATAAAATCTTTATATAAGAGAGAGAGAGATAAGTATATATATATATATATATATAGTTTTCGTCAAACGATTAATTGCGCATTAATCGCATCTAAAATAACGTTTTGCTCACATAATATTTTTGTGTACTGTGTATGTTTATTATGTATATTTAAATACAAACACATGCATGTATATATATATTTAAGAAAAATATGTTGTTTATATATTAAATATATTTATACATAATATAAATTATATGAATATAAAAATATACATGTAAATACATGTAAATATTTTCAAATGTCTACTGTATATGTGTGTATTTATATATTCATAATAAATAAACACAGTACACAAACATATCTTCTGTAAACAAAAACTTTTTATTTTTGGATGTGATTAATCGTTTTGACACACTATATCTATAATATATATATATATATATTAAATATAATAATATATACACTGCCCTCAAAGTTTGGGACAGTAAGACTTGTAATGTCTCTTAGCTCATCAAGCTGCCTTTAATTTTTATCACAAATAAGAAAAACAAAATCTTTGCTAAATTTATTACAATATAAAAGAACTGTTTTCTATTTTAATATCTTTAAAATGTCATTTATTCCTGAGATGCAAAGCTGAATTTTCAACAGCCATTACACCAGTCTTCAGTGTCACATGATCTTCCAGAAATCAGTCTAATATGCTGATTTATAATCATTACTGTAAAACTGTTGTGCTGTTTAATATTTTTTTGGAACCTGTGATACTCTTTTCAGGATTCAGTGATGAATAAAAAGTTAAAAGGAAGATCATTTATTTAAAATAGAAATCTTTTCGAACAATATACACTACAGTTCAAAAGTTTGGGGTCAGTACATTTTTATTCTTTCTTTTTTTGAAAGAAACTAAAACTTTTATTCAACAAGGATGTGTTAAATTAATAAAAAATTATAGTAAAGACTTATATTGTTAGAAAATATTTATATTTTATAATGATGTTCTTTTTAACTTTCTATTCATCAAACAATGCTGAAAAAAGTATCACAGTTTCAAAAAAAAATATTTGGCAGCACAACTGTTGCCAACATTGATAATTCTCATCATAAAACACATATTAGAATGATTTCTGAAGGACATTGACACTTTAGACTGGAGTAAGGCTGATGGAAATTCAGCTTTGCATCACAGAAATAAATTATATTTTAAAGGATATTAAAATAGAAGATATTATTTTATATTGTAATAACATTTAGCAAATTACTGGGGGTTTTTTTCATCAAATACATGCAGCCTATGATGAGCTTAAGAACTTCTTTTAAAAAAAAACATTACATCTTACTGATCCCCAACTTGAACGCGTATGTGGTGTTGATAGAAATACATTATCTATATATATATAAATATATATATATCTATAATATCATATATTATATCTAATATATTTATAACACCACACACAACACATTTATTTATAACAAGCAATTCAATGTAATTTATATATATATTATATAGAGAGAGAGAGAGAGAGAGAGAGAGAAGAGAGAGAGAGTCAGCCCACACACATAGATAAAACATTTTTAATCAATATATAACACATATTTAAATTCCAACATTGATAGTAAGAAGCATTTTGAATAACCGAGCACCAGTAACTAGATATTGATCATGTTACACTGAAGATTGTTGAAAATGTTGCTTTGCCATCACAGTAATAAATTAAATTTTAAAACACATTCAAATAGAAAACAGCTATTTTAAATTTTAATAATATTCCCATTATTACTGTTTTTACTGTATTTTTTATCAATTAAATGCAGCCTTGGTGAGACGTCTTTCAAAAAAAATAAAAAATGACTAACTTTTGACCAGTCATATATATTTAAAGTCACAAGCTTACAGACACACTGTAAAAGGAGGTACCTGCAACTGCTATTTTTACTTGATTTAAGCAATAAAAATGGTTTTGCTAGTATAAATTAATTAATTTAGGCTGATTCAGTACGGCCTATGTCCTACGTCATCCACTGGAACAGATGTTTTATACACAAATTCATTGATTCGCTTCAGAAGGGCTTTATTAACCCCCGGAGTCATGTGGAGTACTTTTTATGATGGATGGATGCACTTTATTGGACTTCTATTGAATCACAACAGCCATTCACTGCTAATATAAAGCTTGGAAGAGCCAGGACATTTTTTTTTTTTTAACTGCCATTGTTTTTCATTCCCTGGGAAGAAAAATCATAGACATTTTGGAATGGCATGAGGGTGAGTAAATCATGGGATCATTTTCATTTTTGGGTGAACTATCCCTTTAAATAATATATTTTTGATTTGAATAAAACTGAATGTTATACAGTAGCTATCACAAATCCCTTGTTATTCCTTACATATGGCTATGAATATGTGTTTCTATTCAGTCATTACAGGCTAACAGAACGCAAAGTTCAGTCCCAAGTCCTGAAAATTGAAGGGAGTCACTTCAGTTCTAGAATGTGGTTGTTGCTCTCATTAACCAAACTGTGTGTGAGCATGTTTGTATATTTAGCACTCAAGACAGGACCAGCCTCTCCCTCACTCCCCGTTTCTTCTTCTAGCATCATTTTTCTTTCCTTCTCTCTGACTACTGAACACTCTCGTTCAACATCCTCTTAGAAAAAACGCTTTGCAGTCATAGGTCAGCAATAGCAGAAATTCCACCCCTTTCCTTCACAATCTCCAATACCTGTCATGTTAAAATCAATAATTTACACCATTGAGGATATGGGAGAGCGGTGTTCCTGTCAGAGGTGTGTGCGTGGTCTGCGCCGGATTTGACAGATGGACATGTGGGTTTATCAGGCGGACCGTTATCAATTCCTTAAGCAATTAACGGCTGAACCGGGTGCTTGGCATGCTGGATCTGCACAGATAAGGACTGATGCGAGCCCTGTCTCATTAAACAGGAAATTGTCAAAACACTGGCCATGTCTTGGTCATATTTGCATGCTTGATTGAAAAAGACTGACCAAGACAGTACTCACACCATTATTGTATTTTAGTAGTCACGGTCTTATTTGAATATTGGTGTTAATCGTATTAGTGTTATTAGTCTTCATATTACACTTGGACTAACACTGTACTATTGATTCTTGGACTAATACTAATATGAGGACAAATAATACTACAATGACTAATAATTAAACTAATATTAGTACTGTGATTAAGATTTAAAATAATACTATTATTAAGAGTAATACTACTTCTAAGAATTACACTTCCAGTGTATTACTTTTTATTATTTACTATTTTACTACTTCAAAAGTTTGGGATTTGTAAAATTTTTTATTTTATTTTATTTTATTTTAAGTTTGAAATCTCCTATGCTCACTAAAGCTGCATTTACAGTATTTGGTCAAATTTACAGTAAAAAAACAGTAATATTGTGAGATGTTATTACAATTTTAAAGAATTTTTTTCGATTTTAATAGTTTAATTTAAAAAATTAATCCAATCTTCAGTGTCACATGATCCTTTAGAAATCATTCTAATATGCAGATTTGCTGCTCAAGAAACATGTTTATTATTTTCAGTTTGCTGCTCAAGAAACATGTTTATTATTTTCAGTTTGCTGCTCAAGAAACATGTTTATTATTTTCAGTGTTGAAAACAGTTGTGCTGCTTGTTTTGTGAATTTTTCGTTTTTCTGGATTTTTTCATGAATAGAATGTTTAAAAGAACAGCATTTATTAAATTGATTGATTGATTGATTGATCATGTTCTCCTTTTTTACTGGAATACAATTTGAACACATGTTGAATAAAAGTAATACTACCTTCCATAAAAAATGTGTGTAATAATAAGACTACTATTAAGACTAATTTTTTATTTACTTAGGAGTATTAGTCATGAGTATTAATCTTCATCTTGGTATTTGAGGTACTTTTGTTATTTTTGTCTAAGGATTATGGAAGTTTCAGTTTTCCATGCACACCAATGTGTATTCTTCCAGCGAGCTGAAGATAGAGCCATACGCTGCGGAGGCATGGCCTTGTGGATCTTTACAACGCCCAGATCCTTTATAACTCCTATATCCTCAGAACCAATACACCTTTACCCTGCATTGCACTTTATAAGAACCTAATGCACTGCGGACTATAGCTCAGTTTGTATTGTTTTGGGGGGAGGTCAACTTCCCTTAGAGTCTGTGACAGTGTGACAATGTGCAATGTAATTGGACAGTTGCGAAGCAGTTAATATTCCTGCCAGAAAGCGGTCGTCATATCCAAATTTACCATTATGGGGGGGGGGGTGGGGGGGGGGCGGGGGGAGGGGGGGTGGGGGGGGGGGGGGGGGGGGGGGGGGGTGGGGGGGGGGGGGGGGGGGGGGGGGGGGGAGGGTGGGGGGGGGGGGGGGGGGTGGGGGGGGGGGGGGGGGGGGGGGCGGGGGGGGGGGGGGGGGGGCGATACAGGACCATCCGCCACCCTTTCTCAAAATGCCCTGACATAGCTCTTGCGATGATCATATAATGTGCCGACTTAATTGGAAATATAAATCCCAATGCACACAACATTAGGGAGAGCTTTAATCCACACCTCTGCACTTGATGCATGATGACACATCGCAAATGTGCTGGGTCAGCCATGTCACTTTTAAATATCACAACGTCCTGAGGGGCCCAATTGGAACCAGGAGACAGCAAACATATTAAAATCCTGCTACAGCCCCCGTCTCCAAACAATTACTCTCTCTCTCCCAGTATTCGAATTGTGTCAAAACTCTTGGGGGGTAAATAGACCCCCCCCCAATCCCCTATCAATCAATCAATAAATAAAAGCTTATATAAATATGATTCATATTTTTGTCTTGTCCTCGTTATCGTTGAGAAAACCTAATTCTAAGATAAATGCTTATTTTACGATGATCGGTGAATTAGGTGCCAAGCAATCACTAAGCAAAGAAATTAAATATCTAGCCTAGTGGTGTTTTCCTTATGTATCCCTATTTTCGATAACGATAATCAGATGATATTTGGCTAAGTGTGTTGCGCTGCACGGCTGCCGTGGACAGCTGACTCCTAAAGTTTTTGATATTCTTCATATTCTGCGTGGTCAGTTCACAGCAATGACAGAAAATAATCTTTTCCAACAAGTTTAAAGGGATTTTTACCCTTTATGGTAATTTGTACCTTTATTATGGAGCCAGTTTTTTTTTTCTAGAAGTGTGCATTATATTTTGCGTCAAATTCTTATATTTAATAAATAAATTCAATTAGAATAATAAGACATTTGGGGCTGTTACCAAACAAATAAAATCATTATCAACAAAATTCATCTTTGCAATGCAGAGGAAACACAAAGGAAAAAGAAGAGCTGCATTCTAAGAACATTTAGCATGTATTTACGAACCACATGGTTTAATGCAGGACATGAATGCATTTAACCTGCAGTTACAAATGCATAAATAATGTTTTGATATTTTAATGCCTAATCACGGTTGCAATACGAGATTTGAAATATTACTCTTCAAAAATGAAAAGGTACTTTATATGTGAAATTAAAACCGCCAGTAGGTGGCAGCAAGTCACTGTTAATAAGCGAGTCATTGAGATTGAACGAAACACCATTGTGTAGCTCAGAGACCTAAAACAGTGCTGTGGCTGTTTGAAATTTGAACAAAAATGACAAAAGCAAATAAAAATTACTAAAACTTAAATTTACTCAAATTCAATTTTAAAATATAAAAAGCCTATTCAAAATATTACTAAATACTATAACACTGATTTACAAAAATGTTAGTACCAAAATGTTGTACTAAAATTACTAAAACTAAAACTGTAAGAAAAATTGAACAAAAAAATTGGTAAAAGCATGTTACAAAAAAACCTACTAAAGCAAGCAAACAAACAAAAAGACAAAAAAAGTCAATTCAAAATATTAGTAAATATTATAACACTGAGATACATAAACACTGTACATTTTCTATATACAGTATGGATGACAATGCTTATACTGGAACATACTATGCACACAACAGTCAAAAAATGTCTCAGGTAACTGATGCTGTCTTTTAAACTAAATATATGTTTTTATTTAGGTAGTATTCTGATTAGAAATATGTCTTTAAGTTTAACAAATATACATTTTCACTATTACAGTACAGGCAGAAAAAAACTGTAATGCTAATTACTACATTAAAGGCTAAGATTTACTAAGATTTAAATATTTAATTAAATATAAAAAACACATTTATGTGAAGAAGTACAACCGGAGATGTGTTGTTGGTGCACAAGAAACGTTTCTAGACTGGCATTTCACTGTAGCCACTAGCTACTGCTCACTCTCTACTGAACAGCTGTTCTGCCGTCCCCTTTTCCATTAATATGTTTTCGACTCCCTTTGTCAGCAAAGCTCTGCGCGTACATTACATTGTTCGTACCATAATGCCTTCTATCTGGATAAAGGCCTTCTTTTTCCAGTTCTGCGCAGGAGAACTATCTGTAGTGCACCACCCTGGCTACATTTCCACACCTCCACTACACTACGTAATGCGTTACACATAAACCTCACCCAGTCTGCTGTTTGGCTTGTTTTGTTTTTATAATGGACTTGCGATTGCACGCTTTGGGTCCTAATTATCAAGGCAAACAGAGCTTGGCAGTCTTTCAAATAGAGGGTAGAAAAAGAGAAGGTTACAGGGAGGGTGGGGGATAAAGAGAGAATGGAGTGAGTGAAACAGACTAAAAAAAACACAGGCCTTTAATACTGTCCTTCATTAATAACACAAGAGGATTCTTTGTTTGGCCACCAGCAAAGATAATTTTTTGAAAGAAATTCCTGTTTAAAGCAAGAAAAAAAGATGGGTGCTTTAAAAATAAATAAATAAATAAATCAGGCTTCAAATGTTATGGTGAACCATTATAGGATTGTATCTACAGAATATGTCCTATTATCTATGGAGATATGATTGCAAGATGTATGTGGATTAGCATCAAAGCTGCTAAAAATAGAGAACATTTCCCATCTGTCTTATGAAAATTAATGCAAAAAAACGAAAGCTGTTAATACGTTATGTATTTCCTTGCCAGTTGTTTTCAATCATCAAATCATTCAACCAGAGTCCTAAAATGTGGTTTTAAAGCATTGAAGGCTCACAGGAAAAAGACTGGACCTTTTAATACCATGAATCAGAGTTAACCCTTAGCCTTAGACCAGATCTAGATCCCCCTCACATGTTTGATCTTGTGTCTTTCAACTAATTCACTCTCAAAGGAAGCGTTGGCATCGTTTCAGCTTAGTGCTGCTAGCTGTAAATGCCGTTAAAGCCCATCGAAGCATGTTTACCTTTGAAGATACGTTCACGCTTAAACCTGGGGGCTTGGTGTCAGAACATGTTACTTTGTGTTTAGCTCTTACCTGATGAGTCGACCTTATTTACCCTGCGTTCAGAGATGATGTACACACATTTGTGGAGGCACATTTCTGGCTCAGGGCAAGAAGGCACTGGATGCTCTTTATGAAACAAAACAAAAAAAAGATGAAGCCACCAGTTCAAAGAAACCTGGAACATTTTATTTTTTTTGTAAAAAAAAAAAAAAAAGATGTATTTGAAAGAGAAAGCACAGCATTAGTGAAAAGCATATTAATGCCACTGTTTATTTTATTTTATTTGTATTTCATTTTTGTATTTCTCTGAAGATGTAACAGAACTCTCATTTCCTATATGACACAATTTGAGAAGCTAAACAACCAAAAACTGGACTATTGTGGCATTTGGTACATATTAGTTCACTTTAATGCTGTGTAAGTGTAGTTTTTGCTATGGTAAAACCTTAAACAGATTTTAAAGGAAATTGCTGGAACCGGTTTGTTTGATTGATTGATTGATTGATTGATTGATTGATTGATTGATTGATTGATTGATTGATTGATTGATTGATTGATTTTTGTGTGTGTGTCTTCAGTGCTTTCTTGCATGGGGTGGTTTTGCCATGCTGACAACAACAACAACAAAAAACACACACAAAAAGCAAAACAAAACTAAAAACAAAAATCAAAATAAAGCTAATCAAAACAAACAAAAGAGAAAGCAAAATGAAGCTAAACAAAACAAAAAGCTAAACAAAACAAAAAGCAAAACAAAGCTAAACAAAACCAAAGGCTAAACTAAACAAAAAGCAAAATGAAGCTAAAAAAAAAAAAAGTAAAACAAGCTAAACAAAAAGCAAATCAAAGCTTTTTTTGAAGCTTAAGTAGCTTAAGCTAAAATGTCTGTCTTTACCAGAAGGCTCCTGTTGTTCAGTGGGGTGCTCCAGCAGTCTCTAGTGGTGGACTGTGGGATACCTCAGCATATGGGGTAAAATAATGTGTCTAAAAGCCAAAACATAAAAATACTACAGCTAATGGCTCCATTTGCACATAGTCTTCTCTTCCAGTTAGTCCCACACAAACAGTATCCAAGTCAGAGGGAAAATTGAGGGATTCACACAAACAGAGGGAGTGAGAGAGCCCAGAGGAACCACCCAGAGGACAAACCGCTATATTTTAGAGTTTGGCAGAGGAAGGGAAAGATGGATTTGAAAGAAGGCTTCCCTACAAAGCCAGCAGCTAAGAGAGGAATGAAAGACACAGCCTCTTGTAATAAAGATTGCCTGACAGGATGGGAACAGGAGTGAACTAATTTTGAACACGAATATGAGGGCTGCAGAATGAGATGGTTATGAAATATGTGTGATTAATTATTCATTCAATCATTCTTTCATCCATTCATTCACTCATGCTTACATAACTACTTCCAAGACACTAATAAAAGAAGAAGAAAAAAACCTTGCACTGATATCAAGAACATTGTCAAGATGAATACTGAATGTGTGCACACTTTTTAATTACGGTTACATTTTACCGTAGTTTTTGAAAGAAATCCAACAAAACTTCATTTATTTGATCAAAAATACTGTAAAAAAAATAATAATGTGAAATTCTATAACAAATTCTAAATAAATGTTTTCTATTGTAATATAATTTACATTTTAATTTTTTGCTTTGTTTTGTGCAATATGAATTTTCGGCAGCAATTACTCCAGTCTTCAGTGTCACATGACCCTTCAGAAATCATTCTAATATGCTGATTTGCTTCTCAAGAAACTTTTATTATTATTGTTAATGTTAAAAACAGTTGTACTGCTTAATATTTCTGTGGAAACCGTGAAAGAATAGCGAGTTCAAAAGAATAGCATTTATATTAAATTTTTTTCCCCATTTAATGCATTCTTGCTAAATAAAATTATAAATTTCTTTAAAAAAAAATCTTATTGACTCCAATTTTTGACATATACTGTATGGCAGTCATATGGACACAACTCACACACAATCTATGCATTTAGCTACAAATACGATAAGCAGTTATGCTAAAAGCCTGCAGGATGTATTTTCGGGCGTAGCTGGTCGATGGGGGGACGTAGGCAGACAGGTCCCGTTAATGGAAACTTAATGGGAGCCATGTGAACGGCCAGCCCGGGTGGCATCCTCAGCTCTAGCCATGTGACAGAACAGAAGGCGCCGAGAAGTGACACATAGCAGCGGGGAAGGATGGGGCAACAGGGAGCGAAGCGCTAAAAAAAAGAGGAACGAAAAAAGTCGACATGACACCTTTGACAGTGACCATGGAACCATGCCTAATCGTGACGCACTTTGTTTGTTTTGTGTAAGCCGTGACAGGAGGAGCAGACTGCACCCCTCCGCACTCCTCCGCCTCACCACAGAGAAGATCTGAGGGTGTGCGTCACTATTCTGTGTGTGTGTGTGCTTGTGTTTCTTTTCTCTGCAGTTTCAAATGAGGTAGAGCTAGATAAAGGGAGAAGGAAGGGAGCATAAACACAAGGAACTCTGGGGGGGGGGCAGCTCACACCTCTGTTAATTAAGAAACAGAGAGACTCAACCGATGAGAAGATCCAAGACAACAACGTGCCAGCCATTGGGTGACAAACATCTAAGGAGCTATTTTAAGGACGGATCAGAGTGGTGTTCCCTCCGAGCCAAGCGAGTAAGGGCCCATGACACATGCAATTAAAGTTTCCTCAGAAGAGAGATAAACTTTTGTTTCCTTTGTGAGAGGATCTCTCTTAAGTTTGTAGAAAAGGGGCCTTTTTATTTTTCATCCTTATTTCTCCCAATAGCTAATGGGCAACCAAAAGTGCACAAAAATGTTTCAAAATGCATCTTGATAAGGCTCAATTATAGTGATGGAAGGTTGTATGGTGCAGAAGCTTGGTCTAATTATTGATTTTTTTTTCTCTCAACATTCTCTTCTTAATGTGAATATAGGCCATAACTAGACTTTTATAATTCCAGAAGAATATACAAATGCTGCTTGCCCACATAAAGCTCATCAAAAGTGCACATAATCCCTTTAAAACAAGCCAACAGACCAGTTTTTTGGTTTTCTGTAATTGAAACAAAACTCTGTGTGTGTGTGCGCGCGTTTTTGTGACAAATGAGGACATAAATTTGTATAATGACAAGGGTATGACATAGGTATTACAAGGAGAAGGTGACTTTTCAGGACATTACCCCATGTCCCCACTTTTCAAAACGCATATAAATCACACAGAACGGAGTGTATTGAAAATCTGAAATAGCACAAAGTTCCCCGTAAGGGGTAGGTTTAGGGCGCTCGGGGTTGGGGTGTAGGGCCATAGCACCTACCAGTTTGTACAGTATAAAAACCATTACGGCTATGGGATGTCCCCACTTTTCACAAAAACAAACCTGTGTGTGTGTGTGTGTGTGAGATAGAGAGAGAGAGAGAAAATGAAAATTGGAAATAAATAACTGGAATAACCGACTGTGTTTATGTAACTTATGTGTGTTTTTGACATAACCTTGTGTGTATTTAACAGTTTAAGCACAATAAGACAGGAAGGAGAATTTAGTTTAGTACTCATGCCGTGTGACAGCTGCTTTCTGTGCACGTGCTTCGGATGTGTGTGCTCGGAAAACCGTATATCAGAAATTTAAACTGATATGGCTTTATAAGGCATGATTTCAGAGCGATAGACATAACAATCAAAACCAAACAGATGTTTCTTTTAGCAGAGTATCCCAGGTACGAGCTATAAAGACACAGTCCTATTCTAGAAAAGGGGGCGGGGAACAGTGGCTCATTTGCATTTAAAGATACAGGCATGAAAACGGTGTGTTTCTGTTTTCACTCAAAATAGGCATTTATAAAATTGTATAATAAATATTCTGTGGGGTATTTTGTGCTGAAACTTCACAGACACACTCTGGGGACACCTGAGACTTATATTACATTGTAAAAAGGGGCATAATAGGTGCCCTTTAAAAAAAAGGCCTAATCCACTTTGCTGGTCTGAGATGGTCTCCCAGCCCAAAACCCCTCTAAAACCATCAAATCAGATCAGTCTGAGAAGCTTGGGAGGCCAGCAACCCAGACTGGTTTACACTGTTTTTATTAAGCAGGGAAACACCCATAGGAAAAATGTATTGCTCAGTGGTTGCTTTTCCTAAGCTCAGGAGACTTAGATGAGATTCTCATACATCTCTCACTTTAGTACCAACACCATTTCAGATGTTTCTCCTAAAATTCCTTAGGAGAAATAGAAGTAGAAACAAACGAGACATGAGAAAAGAAGAGTCAAAACTGAGTATGTGGTGGAAGAAACATAGAATATATCTTTATGGTCTTGCTGCAATCTCTATCAAGACTCCATTATAGGAATATTTTATTGCTCAGTGGTTGCTCTTTCTAACCTCAGGAGTCGTAGGGGTGATTCTCATGTATTTCTCAGTGTCTCAGATGTCTCTCCTAAAAATTCTTAGGAGAAATAAAAGTAGACACAACTGAGACATGAGAAAGTTCTGAAAGAATGGAATCCAAAATGACAATGGGAGAGAAACGAGTGAGAAACATGAGATATCTTTATTGTCTTGCTGTAATCTCTTGCAAGACTCCATTACAAAAATGTTTTACTGCTCAGAGGTTGCTGTTGCAATGGGGTTTTTCACCTTTAATGGTCAGGACAGTAGGAGTAGAGACAGGAAACAATTGGACAGGTGAGAATTGAACAGGAGCAGGAAAAAACCTTTAGCTGGGATTCGAACCCAGGTTGTCTGAGGTGCAGTTGAGCCTTCATGTCGATGTGCTGTCCACAAGGCTATGGCTCTGACAGAGGTTACTCAGGATACTAAGGGCTGATTCTCTTATATGTCTCATTGAGATATCAGCTTTGTTTTAAGATGTCTTCAGTTTTATTTTAAGAGAAACGTTAAACTTTTACTAATATTTAAATAGCATTAAACATTTCAGAATAGAAAGGGTTACTAGTTTAAATTTATCTTCAATGTCCAGCATTGTATATACACCACATTTTCCAAACACACTAGAAAGGACTTACAAGTGCAAGATGTTTAGTATAAGAGCAATGCCTTTTTTTAACAAACGTAACAATATACCAGTGTATTTGTTTTTTGCTTTGTTAAAAATTTTGTCTTGTACAGCCCACTTTTGCATGCACGTAAATACAGGTTATGGTTTCCTCTGTTAAATCACTGTGCAATAAAACACTGTCTACATAAAACAACTTCAAATATGACAATGCATGTATTGTCTTTGATTGAAATGGTGTAGATAAATGACATTGAAGCTAACCAGAGCGAAGAAAAATAAAACAAAAAAGAGACCTATTTAACATCTCAAATATTTCTCCAAGACAGAAATTAGGTTACTTTTAGATTGAATGGAAACTTTTGCTTGAGTCTCCTGATTCTCAAACTTGTCTCCTGAGACAAAAACTGTGAACATTCTCATAATGGTCTCCGTATAGCTTTAGCAGAGATCTCAACAACATCTAACAATGTGCTCAGATATTTCACCTAGTCTAAAGACTCTGATGGTCTCATATTTGTGTCCTCCAATGTTTAAACAAGATCTCAACAACATCACACACTGTGCTTAGATATTTCTCCTTAGCTAGAGACTCTGGACCTCTCACATATGTCTCCTCTAAAGTTTAGAAGAGATCTCAACAACATCCCACACTTTGCTCAGATATTTCTCCTTAGCTATAGACGCTGGATCTCTCACGTGTCTTCTCAAATGTTTAGAAGAGATCTCAACAACATCACACACTGTGCTCAGATATTTCTCCTGCACTAAAGACTCGGGAGCTCTTACATTTGTCTCCTCTAAATTTCAGAAGTGATCTCAATAACTTTACAAAGTGTGCACCAAGTCAAATGCCTCAATATGAGCTCAAACTTTTATTCCATATTATATGTATTAATAATCAAATTAGTCAATTAATAATCAAGACTGAGTCATAAGCCACTTATGTGCCTTTCAGCAAAGAAAGCTCAAGGGTTATATTTTCTGTAAATCTATTTTGATTAAGGCATCTGGTACATTACCATTTCCAACAACAAATTATGTGCCTAAGTACATAAACATTGTCTTATAAAAAGTAACATTATCCTTATTGCTGCATAATTTCTCTCTCAATATAGCCTTTAACTCTGAATTTATGATTTCCCCCCATTTATTTAGTGCCTTTCAAGTACTTGACTTAATGCACACATTTTAAAGTTGTTGAGATCTCTTATAAAGTATTACAGGAGACAAATATGAGACCCCAGATTATTTAGCTAAAGAGAAAAAAATCTAAGCATAATGTGTGATGTTGTTGAGATCTCTAATCTAAACATTTTAGGAGACAAATGGGAGAGATCCAGAGTCTCTAGCTAAGGATAAAAATCTGAGCACAGTGTTTTATGTTGTTGAGATCTCTTCTAAAGCATTAAAGAAGACAAATATGAGACCACCGGTGTCTGTAGCTAAGGAGAAATATCTGAGCACAGTGTGTGATGTTGTTGAGATCTCTTCTAAAGCTTTAAAAGAGACAAATGTGAGAGATCCAGTGTCTGTAGCTAAGGAGAAAAATCTCAGCACAGTGTTTTATGTTGTTGAGATCTCTTCTAAAGCTTTAAAAGAGACAAATGTTAGACCACCGAAGTCTTTAGCTAAGGAGAAATATCTGAGCACAGTGTGTGATGTTGTTGAGATCTCTTCTAAAACTTTAAAGGAGACAAATATGAGACCATCAGAGTCTTTAGAAAAGGAGAAATATTTGAGCACAGTGTGTGATGTTGTTGAGATCTCTTTTTGACTATTGTGAGAGTGTTAGAGTTTTTGTCTCAGGGACAAGTTTGAGAAGCAGGAGACTCAAGCAAAAGTCTCCATTTGATGTTAAAGTAACCTCATTTCCGTCTAGGATAAATATTTCAGATGTTAAAGAGATCTCACTTTTGACTTTTCTTTCCTATGGGCATGTACACCAAGTCTACAATGGATGAAATCAAATTGGAGCATTAAATCTGGTGGGTAATAATGATAAGTCCAATAAGTTATAATGTAGTGTTTGTTGAAAGATAAACCTTCTTCAAGTTCTCAACAAAGCATTTAGCATGTGTGTAAGAGTGAGAGCACGGTTTGGTACAGAAGAAATGGAGAAACAGAGAGGATGGGGCATAAGTAAAAATAGAAGACTAAAAATGATATCAGTGAACGTCTCCGGGGGCCAGCACAATGCCACCTTGATCGAGGATGACAGCTTCCTGTTTTTAATTGTCATGGTTGCTGTTGCTTAGCACCTGGGGGGACAGGAATGATGCTGATACAGATAGTCTCTAATGAGTATTAATCTAATCATGCACAGACACAAATACAGCCAACACTCATAATCACGTAAACCTCCCAAACTCTGACATTTAGGTAGGGGGTTATTAACGGATCGTAAAAAATCACACCGCTAAAAAAAAAGTGTCACTTTGAAGTGAGGAGAGAGAAAAAAAACGAGTCGAAAAAGACAATATTTACCTAACACAGCTCAGAAACATCCAATAATTGCAGTTTCATCAAACCGAGGCGACTAAATGTTTCGCTGTTGCTGTGCAACCGGGTCACAACGTTGTCAGGTGAGGGAAAAAAGTCTGGATTTTGAAGCATAATCCAAAACATAAGTCACCAAAATGCCATCCTCAAATCTGCCAGAGCAATATCTAATCAAAGCGAGAGACATACAGCATCCCATATTAAAAAATAAACAGCAGTAGATATGAGGTATTCGGTGTGTGCTGCGGCCTTGCAGGTCTTTTCACATTCGCCGTTACTCTAGCAGGAGTCTGGCAGACTGTAAATATCCCTTCACAGCCACAATGATCTAACGGAACAGCGATCTCCAGCTTTGAGCGCAGTAGTGCATGCTGGGGTTTTTATTTCTTTATAAGTCTCATTTACCGGTGTTGGTTTATTCATAACTTTTGCTCTCTTGATTTTTATGAGAGGACAAAAAACCAAACAACCAGGAGGAATAGCACCCCAAATACCCGCCGTGTGTTATTGAATTGTAAATAAACCAGGAAAAAGCACAACATTCTGAAACACGAAGGTGAGCAGAGCACTGGCTTCTGAAAGCGAGCTCCATTATCGAACTGTCAGGATTGTTTGGTGTGCTTTTTCACAATGTTAATTCATTTACAATGCAGATCGAGAGTCTGGTCATTAAGGTGCTGGCTATACATGAGTAATGCACCGCATCTGTACCTGTTCCCGTGTCACAGAACTTTGGAAACAAGCCGTCTAATTATAGCGATTAGTATTTTGGAAGCAGTTCCAAGCTCACGGTCCGGCCTTAACAAATGAAGGCTGGGATTATCCAAACAAATAGGATGTCTGCCATCTTGTTGTACATGCTGACGCTTTTAGAATCACATTAAAGAGTGCTGGTATCTGGTTGTGATGTTTTAAAAAATGAGAAAAAATACAGCAACGGTAACATTTGACCCTAAAAAACAGCTTTAGGGCACAGAGAGTTATTGAAGACCTTTGTTTTAGGGTCAAAAGACATGTAGTGCAGCAATATATTGAAATATTTAAATACATAATAATTCTATGCTATGTATGACAGTAATAATTTAATTTACATTTAATACAATTACTACATCACAACAGTAACCAGTTAAAATGTTGTAAAAGTCAATGAAAACACTCTGTCATTGGTTCAAATATAGATAGCCCCGCCCCAAACTCACACCATTGGTTAAGCCAGTGTAAGCAGAACAACGTTTTGCTGCAATACTTTAAATTAAACTTTTTTTTTTATAAATGAATTTTATTTAGCAAGTGTGCATTAAATGCATTAAACACACTGTATATACATGTACATATATACACACATACATACAGTGGGTACGGAAAGTATTCAGACCCCCTTAAATTTTTCACTCTTTGTTATATTGCAGCCATTTGCTAAAATCATTTAAGTTAATTTTTTTTTCCTCATTAATGTACACACAGACCCCCATATTGACAGAAAAACACAGAATTGTTGACATTTTTGCAGATTTATTAAAAAAGAAAAACTGAAATATCACATGGTCCTAAGTATTCGGACCCTTTGCTCAGTATTTAGTAAAAGCACCCTTTTGATCTAATACAGCCATGAGTCTTTTTGGGAAAGATGCAACAAGTTTTTTCACACCTGGATTTGGGGATTCTTTGCCATTCCTCCTTGCAGATCCTCTCAGTTCTGTCAGGTTGGATGGTAAACGTTGGTGGATAGTCATTTTTAGGTCTCTCCAGAGATGCTTAATTTGGTTTAAGTCAGGGCTCTGGCTGGGCATTCAAGAACAGTCACAGAGTTGTTGTGAAGCCAATCCTTCGTTATTTTAGCCTTGTGCTTAGGGTCATTGTCTTGTTGGAAAAGAACCTTCGGCCCAGTCTGAGGTCCTGAGCACTGGAGAAGGTTTTCGTCCAGGATATCACTGTGCTTGGCCGCATTCATCTTTCCCTCGATTCAACCAGTCGTCCTGTCCCTTGCAGCGAAAAACACCCCCACAGCCTGATGCTGCCACCCCCATGCTTCACTTTTGGGACTGTATTGGCCAGGTGATGAGCAGTGCCTGGTTTTCTCCACACATCCCACTTAGAATTAAGGCCAAAAAGTTATATATTGGCCTCATCAGACCAGAGAATCTTATTTCACCATCTTGGAGTCCTTCAGGTGTTTTTTAGTGTGTCTTGCACTGAGGAGAGGCTTCAGTCGGCCACTCTGCCATAAAGCCCCGACTAATGGAGGGCTGCAGTGATGGTTGACTTAATACAACTTTCTCCCATCTCCCGACTGAATCTCTGGAGCTCAGCCACAGTGATCATTTGGTTCTTCTTTACCTCTCTCACCAAGGCTCTTCTCCCCCGATAGCTCAGTTTGGCCGGACGGCCAGCTCTAGGAAGGGTTCTGGTCGTCCCAAACGTCTTCCATTTAAGGAATGAAGGCCACTGTGCTCTTGGGAACCTTAAGTGCAGCAGAAATTTTTGTTGTACCCTTGCCCAGACCTGTGCCTTGCCACAATTCTGTCTCTGCGCTCTTCAGGCAGTTTCTTTGACCTCATGATTCTCATTTGCTATGACATGCACTGTGAGCTGTAAGGTCGTATATAGACAGGTGTGTGGATCTTTCCTAATCAAGTCCAATCAGGATAATCAAACACAGCTGGACTCAAATAAATGTGTAGAACCATCTCAAGGATGATCAGAAGAAATGGACAGCACCTGAGTTAAATATATGAGTGTCACAGCAATGAATACTTAGGACCATGTGATATTTCAGTTTTTCTTTTTTAATAAATCTGCAAAAATGTAAACAATTCTGTGTTTTTCGGTCAATATGGGGTGCCTGTGTGTACATTAATGAGGAAAAAATAACTTAAATGATTTTAGCAAAAGGCTACAATATAACAAAGAGTGAAAAATTTAAGGGGGTCTGAATACTTTCCGTACCACTGTATATATATAATATATCTAGATTATTATATTATTATATTATTAATAAGAAATATTGCTTGAGCAGCAAATCAGCATATTAGATTTGTTTCAGCATCATTATGTGACACTGAACAATGGACTAAAGGCTGGTGGAAATTAAGCTTGGCCATCACAGGAATAAATTAAATTTTAAAACACATTAAAATAGAAAACATCCATTTTAAATTATAATAACAGGCTACCTCACAATATTCCTGTGTTTACTATATTTTGATCAAATAAATGCAGCCTAAGTTGGTGAGCATAAGAGACAGATCTTTTGAATGGTAGTATAGCTCAATTGTAGCTGTCTCTGTACTATGATGAAAAAGGATAACACATTTTAACACACACAAAAACGGTTACAAAATGTATATTTGTATTGTTTTTAACATCTAATTGGATACTAACCTAAACCAAGAAGAACAGCCTTCATTTTTGTGCAGCCAGCAATCTCAGTCCATGGATGCTCCTATTAGTGCTAACTATTTGGCAGTTAGCAACTGCATCGTCACTTGTTTATTGCCTCTCATTGTGCTTCATTTCAGAATGTGCCATTTACCTCGCATTAAATAGAAGCCTACCTCGCTTCCCCTGGCATGAAAGCTCACTTTTTCATCCTTACGCCCCACCATCATGAGGGAGTGGCTAATTGGTAAAAAGCACCAATACAGAGGCTAATCTTAGCAGTGTTTAGCGTGAAACAAAAGGCCCCATTAGAGAATGATTGGTTAAAATAATAGTCGCGCAAAGTGCCCAGCTTGCTTAACAGGTGTATTTATATTGATTGTGCAGCCTCAATTTCCTGCAGTGAAAAGAAAGAAGTAAACAATAATTGCTAGTGCTTTTTTAGCGTCTGTCGCACAGGCAATTATTAAACAGCACTTTAGCCATTCCGTTAGAAGGAAAATAGCACTTAGGACATCTGCTTGGTCACCGCAATGGCCCCTATACGGTTGGGATTATCTCTCCGATGAGCCTTGTCTATGTGTGTAGTTTCATTCCGTGGTCATTTTGGTGATGTGGACCATCCATTTGCCTCTTTTCATTTCCATAATTGTTTTCAGAGCACAAGGCTGTCCCGCTCTTTGCAGAGGACTAGGTGTGGACTAATGGATGCTAGATTGGATTCTGCCTTTATACATGGTGAAATGATTTCTTCTTCATTCTCAGTGCTGGATCACGTCTCTCTTTTGGACTCATGAATAATGGATGGGTTTAAAGCGTTGCCCTGCCCAGGCTCTCTCTTATTGAAATCTGTGCTCAGAGAGGTGCTTATTTACTGAGACTGATCCCACATCATTTGAGTCAGTTTCTATGCTCCTCAGCTCTGGCTTTCTCACGCTCGGTCTCTCGCTCTCTCTATGCTGCCCTCCATCTCTTTCTGTGACTCTCTTTCTGTTTATGACCCCATTCATACCCTTACAGTCTCCTCGTAGGCCGCTCTTGCTCATCTCTCTCTTATTAAAGAGCCACAAGACTTTCAAATGTATCCTATCCTTGGTAGCGCTATTAAGACCGCATGAAATCAAAAGAGCTTTGTGGCTTTTAGTCCATTTCTATTTGCTTTGAAGCCTCTACTGTACATGCACGGCTTTCATGTTCAGTTCACACTGACTTTACTGTCTTTATGTTTGGAGTCCAAAAGACTATAATTATGTATATGTAAAAATAACTATAGTAATTAAAGTAACTTATTTTTTCCTTTAAATTCTATACATGAGGTGCTCTGACCAAATCGAACTGGTTTGACATACGCTATCGTTCAAAAGTTTAGGATCATTAAATTTTTTTTATTTACGCGACACTGTTTTCAACTAAAAACAGAGAAACTTTTATGCGTTTTGGCCGTTACATGACAACAGAGTTTTGGAACCTGAAAATGCAAACTTTTTAAAATGGGTTTAAAGTGCACGTTTTTTGAAAATGTAAACTAAAAAAAAATGCGGATTTGTGAAAACGGTGACATCATGTGCATACATATTACGTGTTTAGTCTAGAGGAGAGCGTATGTGCAAAGGCATGTAATTTTTCTTTATAAAGTGGCATTGTCAACTATTGGCCTGGCAGCATTTTTAATCGTGTCATATTTCTGAAATAATGCATAATATTGCAATGCTTAAGATCGAAAGAATGCTTAATATTTCTCTGGAAACAGTATATTTTTTCAGGATTCGTTGATGAATAAAAAACTTAAAAAGAACAGCATTTATACAAAATAGAAATATTTTGTAATAATATAAATGCTTTTTCTGTTTACATTTTGATCATCTTAATGCATCCTTGCTGAAGAAAAATATGAAATCAGTAATAAATCTTTCTGACCCCAAACTGTAGTTACATTACTGAAGCATTATCCCAATCCTAAATGTCCTTTTTTTTTAAACATGAGAAAAAAAACGCACCAATAAAGCAAATTCTGTAATGGCATCTTAAGCTGTTGCAAATAATAAGCTTTTTCACAATGATGCAAGCATTGCATTGGATTTCTTTTAAGCAACACAAGTCAACAGAATTGTCCCTTTCTACAGCAGCATGAACACTACAATTACACTTTGCTCATTGTTGCTTTTTGCATAACCACATCCAGCACTTTATGTGACAGTCCCTGCATTGCCTTCACTGAAGAGCTTCTGCGTCAAAGCCTTATACGTCCTTTCTAATCATGCGACTGCGTATTTCATGCTCTACAAACATTTACCACACTGACTGAGCCATAAAAGCAGAGAGCATATCAATAAATGGAACTAGACTTGCTCCCCTGAGAAGCCATTGTTATCAAGTCACCTTCCCTGGGCATCTCCCCTTGAACTTTTAGCGTAAAGTCCGAGGTTGGGGAAGTCGTGGCCTAATGGTTAAAAATGGTTAATGGAGAGTCGGACTCATAACCCAAAGGCAGGGATTGTAGGTGGGGGGAGTGAATGTACAGCACTCTCTCCACCTTCAATACCACAACTGAGGTAAGACCCTTGAGCAAGGCACCGAACCCAACTGCTCCCCGGGCGCCGCAGCAAAAAATGGCTGACCACTGCTCGGGGTTGGTATGTCAAGGTTTGTGTGTGTTCACTGCTGTGTGTGTGCACTTTGTATGGGTTAAATGCAGAGCACTAATTCCGAGTATGGGTCACCATACTTGGCCACACGTCACTTCACTTCACTAAAGGCACCACGAAAACCTGGGAATATCTTCAGAAGAAACGTACCACAATACCACGAGTCCTATCTCTTCATGGCTGAAGCTTTTACAGTTTTTTTCTTCCTTTCTTTCATCTTGTCCCCTTCATTTTCCCAGGAAATAACAGCTTCCATTTAGTCTGCCCTGCTCTTATGCAGAGTCGATCAGACCCAGCCTTAATGAAATGCTGCTACCCAGAATCCCTCTCACTGGTGGAATCGGGACCCAGAGCCATTACTTGGCTGTCTTCGGGAAAAAGGCACATCTACATAAGTTATTTCATTATCTCCCTAGGCTGTGAAAGAGGCAGCGGCGTACTCACTCGCTCTATCTCTCCGTGTGGATTGCACCATGGGGAGGTCATTGGAAAGCCGGTGGAATTATCTGCAAAATAAAGGGAGGCATTCTTTAATGGCGTCCCAGTCCAAATATTTAAAATGATCACCTAAACTTACATTCGGCTCTTGCATTTCGACTGATAGAGCTCAAGTGAGTTTGTCTTGATCTTGCCAGCAGCTTTCAGAAGAAATTGGTGCGTGTGTGTGTGTGTGTGTGTGTGTGTGTGTGTGTGTGTGTTTGCGTCATACTGCCAGCAAGAAAATAAAGAATAAAACTCTGCATTGCCTTTCTCATGAGACTCGGCCATAACAACACAATGGAAATCAGCAGCCAGAGTAGCCTGTCGAGAAATAAAAATACATTAATAATGTACAAAATGGGACACATGGCAAATATAATATTCTTAATCTGGATTTTCTTCTTGATTTAGGAATGCAAATGGATGCAGAGCTGCATAAATAGAATATCTCTTTAATTATTTTTTTTTTTGTTAACTCTCATTGCCAAATAGTGTTTTTGTTTGTTTGTTTGTTTTTATTGTATTAAGCATAAATGTAACAAAATTTAGCAAAGTTTGATGCTCAAAAATGCAAGATTTAATATAATGAATACAGGGGTCTTGCGCAGGGTTATTTTAATATTACTGAGATACTATTATAGTTTTTGTTAATATTTTGAATCTGTTTTTATTTTTAAATTTTTCAATATTTGTTAGAGTTTCAGTGATGTTGTTGCTCTTTTTTAATTTGTAGTGTTTGAAAACATGCCATAAATATTTGGTCATTTATTTTCAGTTTTAATTTTACTTCAGTACATCAAGTTGAACTAAATTAAAATGAGAAATGTTGCATTGGCAACAGGCTGAAAGAAGTTTTTCAGTAAATTTTTATTTTGTTTCAAGTAATGAAAATGTCTTTTAGTTTCAGTTTTAGTTTTAGTTAACTATAATAACCCTGGTCTTGAGATGTTTGAAAAGAGGAATTTATGTTGACATCCTTAAAATGCAAAGTTCATGGAATAAGGTGATGAAAAACACTGCAAAATGCAGCATAACAACCCAACACAAATATCTATAAAACGCTTTTGCACATTCAACTTGAAATCTAAAAGATATTATCTTGAAATGTATTATTGAAAGTGTTACATTTTTTACAAAACCATTGCTTTGATAGCTGTTAACAGTGGAGCTTTAAAGTAGAGAAAATCAAAAACAACTTCACTGAGAGAATTTACTACACTGATGGTCTAACAGCATGCAAAAACTAGCATGCTCTCAGCACACTAAAACATCTCCAAATTTCTCCTTTTAAAAGCACCACCGTCAAAAATATCAAGCTAAAACCAAAATTACAAACACTCTTGATAAACTAGCCCTCGCTAATCAACTAGTCAGCCATCCTGACCCTCCGCTAACAGTAGCTAATTGGCTACTCGAACTAGAACATGTAATGTTGATCAAAATACCAACTCTGAAGCATTTAGTCATAGCTAAATCTCTCCAGGAGGACTGAGCCAAGCACGGAGCTAAAAGACAATCCTCCTGGTAGCAGAGAGAAACAGCATGTTTTGCACTACGGAGCGTGGAGGCTGGCTCGGCGCTGCAGTTGGCTTTACAGATAAGTGAGAACAGACCCATCAGATACCGACTGCCAAGAGCAAGTTCTGCCGTGAAGCTGGCACTTTCTACATGTACGCCCGAGGAAAGACATAGAAGGCACAACCTATGCAAATGAGGATTCATTAGTCAGTGTATGGGGAAGTGTTTGTGTATGTAGAACAAGCAAAGGGTTTGTACCGAGGTAAATGCATGCACAAGTGGGTGATCTTTCTTGCCTGAGTCTGTGCATCCTCGCATGCGTACGTCTTCCTCTTCCTCTGATCTGTGACCATTCCCTTTGATTCGGGCACGGTGATCCGGCTTAAACGTGGAGCAAACACAGGATTAGGCCTCAGCCGCGCAGATAACGCACTGATCAAAGTGCTCTCTGAGCGCCTACAGAGGGAGCAAAAATATGTTAAAGAAAGCAGCATGCTAGCCTCAATCCGCATTTTATCTCCACTCAGACAGGTGGTGATCACCCTCCACCCCCTTCGTTCCAGAACTTTCCGTGGCTGGCCGAGGATACTTCCGCAATCACTCTTTTCATGCCAACTCTCTGGCAGCTCAGGATGAAACGAAAAAAAAGTGATTTCTGATGAGCTTCTATTTTAGCCTTGTTGTCTGTGCTTTTCTCACACTCTCCAAAACATGGAATCACACATTCGGCTGCGTTACACGGCCCTGTACAGTACAGAGTGCATTTTATGCTGGGTGGTTTATTTCAAGACGTGCCGCTAACAGCTCTTGTCGTCTTTTTCTATCTCTACTCGTGTGTTTATGGAGGGGGGTCTTGGCTCGGGCACAAAATTGCACACTTTAAAGTGGACGTGCAGTCCAGCGGCATTCATTCTATGACTCAAAAGGGTCTTGTGCGCCTGCATGTATGAATGTTAAGGGGAATAATTTAAACCTAAATTTAACTTCTGATAATAATTATATCAAAGTGAATTTCGTTGCTCCCTTTATGGGCCAGATTTACCAAGAGCTTGCACCAGAGCAAACCATTTTTTTGGTGTTAAAGTCGGCATGAAACGGAAGTTGCGATTGTCTTTTTTTTCCTATTGTGACGTATATCCGAGTGAAACGGCAACTGAAATGAGAGGGCGGGACTTGATTTCGTCCTTCGGGAATTGATTGGATCGTTGGAAGTTGGGGCATTGCTAACAAAATGGAGGCAGATCTGAATGCCAGTTTGCAGTTAGTGGTGGGGGATTTCTCTCCACTGGATTCACAGCTGACACCCAAACATGAATAAATGTTTTATTTATTAAGGATGACGACGATGATCAACGGCACAAAACATGCCTAAACAGCGCGAGAGAGAGAGAGGAGAGAGAGAGAGAGAGAGACTGCCTGAATGACTGAGCGCGTCTCCATCAGGTTAAGTCATATTCATGAAAAAATTAGTTTGCGATGTCCTAAGAGTAATGTTGCTGTAATATCCTAATATCTTTTCAATGTTTAGGGGTAACGTATTCCCTCATGACTGGTGTCAGTGCTATAAATTGAAGCATCAGCTTCAGCTTTTCCCCCTGTCGTTTATCCCAGCGTTTACCCCTCATGTCACTAGCTCCGCCCTTGCGCCATAGCTCGTGACCGGAAGAGAAGATGAGTCGTTTTGAGGGGGAGGGGAGGTTAACGTTTTTGATTAAAGATTACAAGGGCACATGAATTTTAAAAAAATAATGAAGTGCACGGATAAATTATTTATAAAAAACACTACAGTATTCCATTAAAAAAAAAAAAAGAATTGTCCATTTTGATTTCATGGTGACTTTAAAATAGTACTGTCAAGATTTACTAAAGACACGCAGTGAAGAATTAGCGCTGAAAAGGCATGGACACAGTTATTTTGCACCTGACCTTACTGGATATTAAAATGCTAAAACTATTAAAATGAATCCCGCAATGCAATTTACTTACACTGACATTCGTCAAAATTACTGGTATTTGCACCATTATTTAATGCCCAAACAAGCAAGACGGTATAATTGCAGAGGCTCTGCTAGATTGTGCTGGTCATTGTGGAAATTGTCTGGCTGCGTCTGTTAATGTGCGCATTGTTGGTAAATCACCCGCAGAAATTCAGTCTGCGATTTATGGAATTGCGCTCTAACGCAAATTTGCCCCGTTTAGTAAACCTGGCCCTATGAGTGAAGTTCTGTTAGATACATACGTACAGTATGCGCACACATGCTTCAAAAAGTCTTTGACTTGTTTGCCATTAGGACAAGTAGTTTTGTAAAATGGAAATACTTGACTTCAAATGTATAACATTTACTGCTCAGAAAGTTATGCACTGTGGTAAAAAACCTCTAAAACATCATAAAAACCATAACCACTCTGTCAAAGCACTAAGTGAGTCAACCTGGCCATATAAAACTATATTCTTATGACCTTCTTTAAAGTGTTTGATATAAAGTGCTCATATGGTTGGACTTTCTGGGTCATGCACTTTTTCCTCTGCAACTCGCTGCATGGGGAGGATTTTTAAGATTTCCTTACAGAAATTCAGTTTTCAATACTGTAATATGAAACAGAACCCAACTAACTGACAAAAAAATTCATTTTTGACTATTTTATATAGATTATCCCTGATTTTACAGTTGTTGCCCTAATATAGACCTCACAACAGTTTATTACCCACAGTCTACATGACATTGCATCACCAAAGTGAAATCGGAAATGGACTGCAAGGGTTTTGTGCCCTTCAGCGCCCTTGATGATTCACTTCAGGAAGCCACTGATTGAATTATAATATTTTTACAGAATTATACCTAACCACCATTCTGCACGCTCCAACAAGTGTTCAAATCAAGAGTTGACGCAGCCAAATGAGTCAGAGAGAAGAGTTTTAAAAAGATAGTTCATGTAACTTTTACTAATTTCTCACTCTCATGTTGTTCCAATAATCCCTTAATTTTTTAGCTTGACAGACTCCTTTTATTTCCTTCATAAAAGGAATCCCTTCAATAATCAAATAATCTTTCGGACTAAAGAAATTGAACAGGTTTAGAGCACCATGATGGTGAGTAATTAATAACACAATGTTACTTTTACATAAACTACCCCTTTAAAAGGAATTTTATCCAACTGTACGGACAGAGTACCAGATCATGACATGGGCTGTCCTTCTCTACCTCACTGATGTGTCCACCGTTGACGTAGACCGGTCCTCATTTACGCAGGTCGAGTTGAACCTAATTAAAATATTTCCTTTGCACGGCTCAAACGCGTTTGTCGATGTGGAGAAGGGGAAGTGGTGCATGACAACATGCTCTGCAAGTGCTTGTGACGTTTTGACAGGGAGCCTTGAATCCATCCATGCAATGCTAACTTTAGCTGAGTTCTTTGCATACCAACTTTGATTTCACTACTTCTTGGCGCAGTGGCAGGTGGCTCAGCCGAAAATCAACTCCATTCTGCATCAACCTAGACAGAGTTTTAACAAGAGGAAGGTCTGAGATCTGAAAATCCTCCTGGCAATACTATAATAATCTTTGTTAAACATTTGCATTGCAGAATATAAACAACTGCAAGCATGATTATTTAGAGGTTAAGATTGTCTATTCTTTATCCCAGTGGTCTTGGACTTTATACTTACTGTGGAGATTGTTTTGAAAGTTAGTAACTGCTGCTACTTTACTTAATTTCTTTGTCTTGTTTCTTTTTCACCTATTTTTAAAAGTGCTACTCATCCCTTAAAACTTTGTAAACAGCAAAAAAGGCTGAGTGAACCTTTAAAATTACAGGTAGATGAAAACTTCTGAATTTGCCAAACTGAGGGTATACAGTACAAGCAAGAACATGGGTACTAGAGATATGAAAACTTGGATCTTTTGTAGAAAACAAAAAACATAACATTTGAACTCGCCTCAGTGGCACACATGCAAACTGCTCACACTCTGTGCACTGACTGCACAATGCATTTTGCACACAAAACTGAAAAGCAAAAAAGTTTTTTTTCAGTCTGTCTGGTGACAAATGTTTGTCCATAAAAAGCAGGTTAGGTACATTTACTAAAGTTTGCCAGGTTATTTGTTATCAGAGTTTTATTACAATATAAATTACAATGCATTTGTAATTTATGTGCATTACAGTGCATTACAATATTGCGTTACTCCATAAAAATAAGTAATTGCGTTACTTAATCTTTATGGAAAGTAATGCATTACGTTACTTTTGCATTAATTATGTCATCTGGGCTGCTTGCTTACTTGTTTTTTGTTTTTAACAACAAAAACCCCAAAAGTTATATATTTGGCAACTGTCAAGTCCCTTTCACACCAAAAGTGAAAGTTAATAAGCCCGAGGCTGAAGAAAGTGCCTCTGCACCTCACTTCCAATTTCTCTCAACACAGGGAAAGGAGAGGTCTCAGTGAATTATTGGGAAAACAAAGTAACTTGCGTTACTTGTTGAAAAAGTAACAGATATTTTGTTGTAAATTTAAAAGTAATGTATTACTTAACTAGTTACTTGAAAAAAGTAATCTGGTTACGTAACTCGCGTAACCGCTAACACTGCCTGTCACTAAATATAGTCACTAAATATCACAATAAAACAAAAGAAATTCTAATTTGTCGATTTACATGTCAGAGGGCAGTTTTCAGCTAGAATAAGCTACAAGAGACGTATCAAATTCAAAATTCTGGCCAAATGAGAGTGCATTTCTTCTAAACTTTGGTAAACCACCAGAGAGCAAGAATCATTTGAAAGCTTACCGGAAGCAAAGCCCTCAAACATTGTTTATCGCCATTATCACCAGAGGAGCTGGATATTTATAACTGTATTCAATGCTGGTCACATCTTTACTGTTCTGAACAATTCAATTCTCAATATAAGCAATAAGAGACATAGCAGGAGACATGGAGAAAGAAATAGGCTAGAGAAAGAGAGAAAGCGCTGTCTGATATCTTGGGCTGCAGAGCCACTTAGCAGACAGAGAGGGAATAGCAGAGGCAAAAGCAGAAGAAAGATGCAGGTGATCATCATTTTGGGACCCCAGCGGTTCTCTTAGAGGTGATTTCAATGTTTATACCCATCATCAACCACTTTGTTGCTCTTTATATGAATAAGTGCTCAAAAGTAAATCTCTCTCTCCATCTGTCAGGATAGATATTTGATGGTTACAGAATGGGACACTTCTTTGATTTTCGTCAAACTTTTTGTCAGTCCCAAAAAAAGTGCATAAAGAAAGGCTAGCAGTCATTATAACCCTCCCTCCCCAACTTTTAGAAATGTCTACTTTCGTTCCCCCACTTTTCTAATTAGTCCTACAATGGTGCCTTCAGATCAATCACCAAATCCTAATTCCAGCAAGCATCACTATAATTATGGCACATATTATTATCATTCTGCACAGACCCTAGGAGCAGTTTTGTGCTACGGACACGGATGATACCTAAATCGTACACCCTACTGAGCAGAGGTGTGTTATTACTTTTCAAAGTGAGCAGATTTATGGTAAAAAATATCCAGTAGACTTAAGGTGATGATACATGGGGCAACTTTGGGAAATATTTCATGTAACGATTCATATCACGTAAATTCAATCCAAACTTCAACCAAATTTGTTTCGTTGTCCCTCCCACATTAAAATCTGTGATGTAAAATGTAAAAGTACAGTACAAGTATATGATTCTGTACATAATAATGATTACTTTAATGGCTTTTCAGTGTAAAAACATAAATACTACTGTTCACAAGTTTTATTTTTTTAAAGAAATTAATACTTGTATTCTGCAAGGATGCATTCAATTGATCAAACATGGCAGTAAAGACTTCTACATTATTACGGAAAAAAAACTTTATTTCAAATATTCATCAAATCATCCTGAAATAAATGCATCATAGTTGTGTTGCTCAGTTTTTACTGTTTTTAACATTAATAATGAGAATAAAAGAATGTTTCTTGGGCACCAAATCAGCATATTAGCAGACCCTAAAGACTGGAGTAATGGCTGCTGAAAATTCAGCTTTTCCATCAAGGAATAAATTACGTTTTAAAATATATTCGAATAGAACACAGTTATTTTAAATGGTAATATTATTTCAAAATATTTCTGTTTTCACTGTATTTTTGAGCAAATAAATGCAGCCTTAGCAAGCATAAGCAACTTCTCTCAAAACTTTTGAATGGAAGTATACATATATTGAACATCTTATACAGTTTGTAAAATATGGCTATGAACAAGGTCTTTATCACTGACCCATTGAGTCTGACACCAACTCCATGATAATCATTTTAACAATCTAGACCCAATCGCCGTTCTGCATGTACTGATCTTAGTTAGGACCCCCTCCAGGCCCCTTAACTACGGTTCTGACCTGGTTTGCTTGCAAATCAAGCGCTGACTCAACCAGATGAGTCAGACTGTGCAACAGCACAGTGTATTTATTTGGGACTGCTGCTGCGCTGCAGGGGTGATGCAGAGTGGTTGAGAACGTGGGTGTTGTTTGTGCATATTTGTTTATTATTCGTAATCACTCTGTCCCACCGAGTCGTTCACAGGTACATTACTCCCCGTGGGCCTGTACTACTGGTCAGAAGAGGATGTGACCCTGACAGCACTCTCCAAGTTAGGAATCAATAGGATCATATTAACGATCAGCCGGACAACGGAAAATGAAATCTTGCAGTGGAGATTCGTTTTACTGCCTACATGATCAATCGCAAGAGAAAAGGGATTACAGTTAAAGGAAATGTTCTCACAAAAAGATCTGTAATTTACACCCTCTTCTGTGAAACACAAAAAGAGAAGTTTTAGGTGAATATCTTTAATGAAAGTGAATGGGAACTGGGGCGTTTGAGTTCCAAAATGAACAAAAATTAATGATAAAAGTATAAAATCAGTCAATGCCACTCATGCGGTATAATCCGAATCACTTGAAGCCAGAAATTTAATTAGCTAATCACAGAAAATCTTGCATACCTGCAAGCTCCAGACCATCAAAAAAACAGGAGAATAAGCATTTAAAATAGTTTCAGAACATTATTACAGTATATTATAATAGAACTCTGTGCAGCAATCTTATTTTGAAACAACACTGAAGTATATGCTAACATTCTAAACTGTAAAAACTATGATTTAAATAGTTTAGTTCAATTAACTTTTTTGACAAAAATAAAGTTTTATAAAACCACTCATAATATATAACTGGTCTCCACAAAAAAGGCAGACGGTCTGCCATAACTTTCTTATAGCCTGTTCATTAGAGAAGTAACAATTCATGAATGAATCATTCTTTTGAGTCAATGAATCAAGCCAGTTCACAGCTGATTGATTGGGTTCTAATTCAGCCATCCAGTTGCAATAGTTTTGACATGTTCCTTACAAAACGCTGTCTAGAAGATAAGGAAATATAGTGCATGAGTCATATGAACCATTCTGAGGGTGCTTTTTTTTTGTCATTTTCACTTTTTTGTCATTTTTATGGCGCTTTTTTCCATTCGCTTGAGTCCCAATCCTCATTCTCTTTCATTTAAAGAAAAAGAGCAACATGAAGGAAAACATGAACACTGCAAGTTCATAAAAAAAACCTTAGCTGAGAGATGTCCAACTAAAAACACCCAACATTTTTTGAATACACTGGGAATTCTGTCGTTTTTTTTCATTTAATGTTTTTTCTAGTGCTGTCAAACGATTAATCGCGATTAATCGCATCCAAAGTTTTTGTTTACATAATATATGGGCGTGAACTCTGTACGTTTTTTAGGTAAATACATACACATGCATGTATATATATCTAAGAAAATATGTTATAATTTATAACGCAATTATATTCAATTCAATTCAAGTATATTTGTATAGCGCTTTTCACGATACAAATCGTTGCAAAGCAACTTTACCGCAAATTAAGTTTCTACAATATTTAGTGGTAGCTTACCAGTGGTGACTGTCAGTTAATGTACATATGGCAGAAATGTACGGAAAAATCAATTTAAGACGTAATCAAACAGACGATGAACAATATTAACAGCAATTATTATATGATGCAATCAAACTTGTAGCAAAGTTTGGTAGTTATTGTTGTTTCAGGGTTGGCATCATCTGCGGTCCTCTGATATATTGAACCTAATAAAAATACACAGGTCACACACATTTATTAGTAACAAAAACTTTTATTTTTGGATTGCCAGTAATCACGATTAATCATTTGACAGCACTAGTTTTTTCACTTAAAGGTCAACTTAAAATTTTTGTACGTTTTATGTGATAATTAAACATTTTGATCCCTTTAAAAGACTATTAGCATCAGACTGCACAGTACTCAACAAAACTCGGAGACGGATCTGCGGTAAGCGCAAAGCTATGAGAACAATCTCTACTGATGGCTTTGAAAGCCATTAACTGCTGCCTTTCCATCCAGAGAGGAAGTTAAGATGGTGCTTTAAATAAAATATACATCCCATTCTTCAACAACTAGTTAAGTAAATTTATACAGAGGCCCAAAGGCTGCTGCGATTTGTAATGCGAAGTCTATTTAAGGCTGAAATGCATGGTCTCGCAGTGGACGCCATTAAAAGATTCCCAGGCCATTTGAACAGCAGCTGATGTGTATGTATAGGTGGGACTCAAGCAGATAACTCACGTTTACTGTCCGGCCCACACTATTACAGAGCCGCGCAGGGAACGCACCCGAGGACGAGAATGAATGTCGAATCAATATATAGGAGAATAATATGTCTAAGGGAGGAGATGAGTACAGAATGGCATTTCATTACAGATCGATGTGAGAGTGCTTTTCATTGCCTTGCTATAGAACATCCCACAGGGTCCACAGAACCAGACCGGCTCCCTTCCGCCACACTGAATGCAGAATGCAGTGATGTTATGGAGAGGCTGCTGTGGGAATGTGTGTGGATTGAATAAGTATCACAAAGCGACTGGACCTTAAAAGATTAGCCATAATAACCATGGTTTTTGTGACTGTATAATTAACAAATTATACAGTTATAGTTTTTAAAATTAAACTGTTGGAACTTGGCGTTAGCAACACAGTCATAAAGAAAAAGAAAAAGAAATTAAACAAATTTTATAAAATTTTTTAAAAAAAAAAAAAAAAAAAACTGACTCGCAAAAATATACAAACTTAAATATAATTAAAAGATATAATTAGTATTATTATAAAAGATTACCGAAATGCTGATCAATAAATGCTGTGCTTTGAAATTTTATGAAAATAAAAATGTACGTGCTTTCCGCAAAAATATTAACACCACAACATTGCCAATACGACGGACATGTTCTTGAGCACAAATCCTGATATTAGATGATTCGAAAGTCTGCTTGTCATCACATAAATGCATTTTAATTATTTAATATAGAAAATTAGCTAAATAATTTCTAAATAAAAGAAATAAAAAAAAATATAATAATTTGTACTATTATTTTATTATTCATTTTTATATAATATACTCTAAATAATCAATATTCTATAACCTATAATAATATTTATATTATTATTTTATTACAAAACCTTGATTTAAATATCATATCATAATATAAAATATTAAATTTATAATAATTTTTTTCATAGCTATAAATTAGATAATAAAGGCTATACATTATCTCCACTTCAGATAATGTTTGATATATGATCCTCCAATCCATTTCTGCAACCATAAGCGAAGGAATGTGATTAATGCTTTTCTTTAAGTTTCCAACTGCGCCCCTTCATTTTAACGATTATTTTTACCCAAATTATATTATTATTTTATATTTTTTATATCTATATATATATATCTCTATTTCAGTTATCAAGGGGGGGGTGTTGTTGTTTTTTTTTTGTTTGTTTTTTTCTGTTGCAAAGCTGATTGTTTGTCTGTGTTATTCTGTATATTAAACCATGTCAAAACAATAAAAAAATTATAAAAAATAAAAAAAAGTTTCCAATTGCAGACTCGTAAACTAGTTTTTCGTAATGTAAAACTAAAAAATCCAAGCTCACCATGATACTACAATATTTTGAGCGGTTGCTAAGGTGTTCAGAGTGGTTTTTACTTGCTTTAAATCCCTGTTGGGAGGAAAAAAATATCTAGTTTGCTGTCTTAGTTGGTCTCCCATGTCCTTAGGCCGTTTTTAGAAGCGTTTGTGTACTTTTCAACTGGTTAGGCTAGGAGACCAGCTTAAAACAGCTATACGACTGGCCGGGTAAGGCTCATTTTAAGTGGCTATGGAGTTCAGCCACTTTGATTGACATGTTCAAATCATTCTTTGTTTGTGTTCTCCTCAGCTGTTTCAGAGGCGCTTTCCTTCCCGCCTCATTTTAATTACACTCTCAGGCCGTCCTGCCACCTCAGCCCCTGCCAAGCCTCACCCTGTCCTCCCTCTTTTTCTCCCCCCATCACCCTCCAGGCGATGGAACGGTCCACAGTTATGAAGCTTCCTCCTTTACCAGTCTCTCTCATCGCCTTGGCCTGGTACAATGAGAACGACAGATAAGAGTTTTCATTATCTGGCCCCTCTCTTGGGACGCTCCCCACTCTATCTCTCCCTCTCTTTCTCTCTCTATCAGACTCAAAGGGATTTTTTAAATAGGGAGACAGTCCAGTTGATGGCCGTGGCATCTTTTTGTCTTTTGTTTTGATTTCCCACTCCCTTCATTTCTTTTTTTCCCCCCAAACAATCACAGCGAGAGGGCATGGGAGGCCTCTACACTCTATTGGTTGTTCTCCCTCGTTCTCCTTCTAATTTTCATCCTGCTTTTCCCTTCCATTTTCAACAAAGTGGTGAACGTGCGAGGGCGATAACTGTGTGCAAAATGGACAACTCCCCTGTTTCTGCTCCTTTGAAATTCACTCCATTGTCTGGGCCATGGAGTGATAAAGCCAAAGCAAAGGCAGCCTCTCTTATCTCGCTCTCTCAGTGAAAGGGACTTTCCTCCATCGCCACGGTTGTTGCGCGTGTTTGTTGTACGTGCGACGCTACGTGAGGATAATAGCCTCAGACAATGTCTCTCTATTCAAAAGACTGTTCGGACCAGGCTTCACGTCTCCCACTTTGAAACGGCCTGTCCTCTCTCTAAGAGCAAACAGACAATCAATCGTGGCCAACCTTATTGCATGCATTTTGTGTCTAATCAAGGTATTAGAATAATAATGGGAGGCTTGTTTCGGAGAAGTTTATTGAATTCGATAACGACAGCAGGCGAGTTGGCTCAGGACGGTGAAGGCAGCATCTGCTGTCAGTTTAGTTGGCCTTTGTGTCGTGGATGTGACAAAAATAGAGCCTTCTGCCGTGAAATGTTTCTCGAAAATTTGCATCATCAGAAAAAAATGTCAAGAAGTTGACCGAGTCAGTGACCACCCATTTATAGCAGTATTTTTCACATTCATTTTCTCCATAGAATATCAGAAATTTGTTCAATTAACCAATGACCAAACCAACCAGGTGCAATATGCATCACAAGTTTGAAAGGGAAAAAATGTAAATCTACATTTATAAAAAACAAACTGTGTACTGAAAATTTACTTGTGAAGAAATAAACTGCCCATAAAGCACTGTGAATGGTGTAATTGAAGTAGAAATAATGTTACTATATGAAACAACTGATTTAAAAGTCAATGAATTTAATACTGGGTATTTTCAGCCCCATTAGCAGCATAAAATAGAGTCTTTGAAATATGTTTGAAAACAATCATACTGTAATTTTAACTATGTAGCTTGTAATGGAAATTTAAAAAAAAAAATAAATGAATGAATTCTTACAAATTTACAAATAAATTACAATAAACTAATTATATTTAAATATTAATTTAGTAATTTATATTGTTAATGAAAACAAACGTTAATCATTTATATTTTGATAGTGGGACAGAAATTGCATGCAGGACTTCACTTTAAGTTATTGCAAGCATATTATTATTTATTAATGTTATAGTTTGCTAGTGAACCAGAAATTTACACAGTACTTCGCCTTTAGTATGCAAGTATTATACAAAAATAACTAAATAAATACAATTTAATACTGGTTAATAAACAATGTAAATATAAATAACTATTATGTAAATAATATAAAAATAAATAATAGGGAAACTGAATTATTATGCAGTCATAAGAATAGGGATCTTTCTTCAGGAAAGTGTAGTTCTGCTTTATGTTTATTAACTCTGATCTGAAAGGTTACGTTATCGTTAAAATCAGTCTCTCTATGGAGAAAATCAATGAGCACAACCCTACCGTAGAGCACTATTGCATGATACCCGCTAGTCATTTCAGCAATCAGTTTGACACAGATAAAAAAAAAAAAAAAGGATTGATTAGATGGAATATCTAAGTTCCAAGAATACATTCTAGTATCTGAGGGTCTCTGTTTATTCTGGTACACTGGGTTTAATGGAATACCCAGTGATCCCTGAAAGAATGTTCTAGAATTCATCCGAAGCACAACAGCAAACAGTGAGAGATAACAACATATGTGAACTTCAAATGAGCTGAGCTCCGCTGGAGACGGTCACGTGCGCAACCTTCTGTCATTAATTTCATGTTTGAAAATGTCTGGATGGCAAATGAGAGACGTCTTCAGCCTCATCATTACATCCGGGGATATGGAGGAGTGTCCAATTCTGTCATTTATTAGCGTCTGAGCTGATTCCATCAGACAAATGTTATATTATGGAATCAGCTCTAACTTATTAGGCCTTCAATCGTTTCCAGAAAGCTGCGAGCATGAGGTGATAAGAAAATTACCGAAGACAGCCAACGGATCAGCAAAAAGCAGGTATGGGCGCTGAGGAGACGTTGACAGGTGTGTGTGTGTGTGTGTGGGTATGTGTGTGTGGTGTGTGTGTGTGTGTTGTGGTCCGTGGTGTGTGTGTGTGTGTTTTGCACGATGTGGCACACATCTGTATTGCCTACTAATGAATCTCTGTGTGATAGGTCTGGAGATGCATGGGAAAGATCATAAATAATAGTTAGCGTGGGGTATCGTATGCGTAGCAGGCCACCAAGCACGCCACACAGCAACCAACGCACAGCTGCTATGCTAATGCCACCAAAAAGAGAGGGTGATGAGGGGGGAAAAAAAGAAAAAACACAATCTCTGGGCATTCATTCCACTACTGTATTTTCTACCACAGTAAAAAACTCACTCATGAAGGCATATTTTGGTTATGTTAGACTTTTTAGGGAATTTGACAAATTTCACAGACGTGATGATGCATGGCCAGTATTAAAAATTGGAAAAACAAAAAGGGTTTTTATTGATTTTAGTATTATTTAAGTCAATTTATAAAACAATACGTGTGTATCATAAAAATGTAAATAAACAGATTATAAAAGAAAGGAAAATTTACTGGAAAATACTAGTCAGCCCATAGTATATACTACATATAAAACGATTTCCCATTTTGTCTTTTGTATTCATAGAGTGATAGTTATTTGCATTTTTTAACCTTTATCTTACAGTTACCTTTTTCCCATTATTTCCCTTTTTCTGGCATAAAGGGCTTCCATGATAGTGTATCACCGTAAACACATTTGACGTTAGTAGATAATCACTGAGGGATGAGTGCAAAGTGTCTGTGGTTAATTGACAGCAGGCTGGGAGACGTACAGAGGACCTGACGTTTAAAAGAGCCCAGATATTCCTTTACTCTGAGGTGAGAGGACAAAAAACTGTGGGAGAATGTCAATACACAGCACAGGAGGAGGGAGAGCGAAATCTGCAAAGTGCCCTCTCCAAAACGCAACTTATTTCTCAGGTTTAAACGGTATCAGGCCGAGCAAACAGCTAGAGAGAGGGGGAGGGGGGGGGGGGGGGGGGGGGGGGGGAACAGCAGATGAGGATGAAAAAAAAAAGGAAATGGCCAAATAAAAGGCAGAGCTAGAAAAGAGGCGTAATGAGAGGTAAAAGAAAATCAAAGGCCTCTGTATTGTAATGTAGGTTATTTACACTATAATCAATAGTTGACATCCCATTAACGTTTAATGTGGACCTACGGTAGATGGCAGAAATTGGAGATAGCACAGAGGATTCCCCAGCGATCGGTCATTTAGCAGAGAGATGTGCTTCTCACTACCACGATTATTAATTAAAAAAGGAAATGCATTTAAATGCTGGTTTCTAACCGGCAGCTTATAAAAGTGCAGTGCCGATTTCTCAGAGGAGGCAAAGGAGACAGTACCTCAAAAAAATTATGATGAGAAGTTAATCAACAACTCAAAATTAAAACTCAATATATATTACAAATATGACATTAACAGTGTGCAATTACCCTGTCAATGTCAATACTGACTATGTTTTATGTTCACAACTGATTCGTAAATCTGCCCTAAATCAAATTTGTTGAAATTAACAGATTAAGTATCAAATAAAAAAAATAACTTACTTGGACGAAATTGCTCAAGTCCACATCTAAATAAACTATCATTATAGTTATAGTGTTGTGATCAAGTGTTTGAGGCAACAACACAAGAAGAAAATAATAACCAGAATTAATCATAATATGTAAATAAAGTGAAATTATATTCAACATTTTTAAATAAAATCGCTATTAGTTATTGCACAGCTTTCTGCAAAATCTTGACAGCTACCCTTTTGAGAAATTGCTTCCTTATGGTAAATCACAGTTAGTTTGCATGGTTTTACACATTCCCAATTCAACGACATGATGTTTGATTTATATTTTTAGGCCTGGAAAATTTGTTTTGGCATAAAATTAATTTTACCTGCCATGTAGAAAATTGACTCTGACATGCAAAAACAGTTTTAGCATTATAAAAAAATGCTTATCCCTTTACTCAATCACAGGCAACTGTAAATGATGGAAATATATGCTGACATGACCAAATTTCAGCACAGTTTGTTCGATTTAGGGGGGCGACACATCTTACCCCACTCCCCCTTACCTTTTTATTTTCCCTTCTGTCTCGGGAATAGTTAGTTGAGACGCTGCAGTATGTGGGTATGATTCATTCGGAAACTGGATCACTCTACAAAGAGACTTTAAATGAGAGGAGTCACTCTATATGAAAGAGAATCATAAAATTAAATGCAGTCAGGATTCATGAATATATTATGACGAGAGTCATAGAGCCTGTATTTGGAAAGCCAAGTTTTTGCAACAGATCTCCTATCTCCCTCATCGTCTCCATTCTCCTTCATTTAATTTGAAAACTAAGCATTATCGTTCTCCTGCATTAATAAGTTTCAATTGTTCTCTCTCATTTTTTTTAAGCAAAGTGAATAAGGGAGATAAAATAGTTCAGAGGAGAGAAAACGTTCTTCTTTAATTTATAGCTTCCGCCACAGTGGTAGAACACGCCTGACTACAGCGCTCACTGGCGTTTATGATGTATAAAATTAAATTACACAGGAACACCAGCACGCACAAAGCCCAACACACCTTCTTTCTGTCTTCACTTCACTACCTTTTAAAAGGTGTCTTATTATTGCAGTGGATTATCAAAGTCTTCACTCCACTACTCTCTCTCTCTCACACGCGCACACATTCACAAACCATGCATTTTTATAAAGAAATCATGATTCATCAGTCTTACTTATTTTAACCAAATTGATGTGCATTGTAGCCTGATCTCAGAACAGTTTGGCATAAAAATGCTGCCATATAGAGTCTAAGGGGCCACAGAACGCATTTTTGCTTTGAAAAACGTAAGCCGTAGGCGGTGGAATGGGAAATAAGGTCTTGAGGAGCATTTTTTTTAAACTGAACTACGGTATGTTTAAGTTGGCACCGCATTTTTCGAATGCCGTGTCAGGGGCTGTTCACACAACGTGTTTTTCCATTCCACTATGCTCTTCCATTGTTTTTCTATGTGTAAACAAGCTAAATTAATGTGTTTGACCATTGTATTTACATCTTCTACGGGATCTTGCACATTCCAAAAATGCTGTGCTCAAGTTAAAAAAAAAAATCTACTTTTAAACAAACTTGCATCAAGACCTTGCGTTTTCAAAGCAATAACGTGTTCTGTGTGAACGACCCCTTGGAAGCACATATTAATAATTTAAAAGTACATATTAGTACCTTTTAAAAGGGTACTGCCCCAGTGACAGCTTTTTTTACAATTTTTTACTTGAGCGCCACATTTTTAGAATGCTGTGTCATGGGGCGTTCACACACAACACGTTTTTCAATTCTACTGTGGTACTTTAGTTTTTCTATGTAAACGCGCTATACGGACACGTTTCACCATTGAACTCATGCTCTTCAGCAAAATGTTCTAAAAATATGGTGCTCACGATAGTAGTAGTTAAACTTTTAAAAAGCACATCTCAAAACCCATTTTTCCCAATTTCACTGACCGTGTCTCGCGCTTTACAAAGCAAAAAATGCATTCTGTGTGAATGATCCCTTGTGTGAGATGCTAACAAATTTGTTATAGTTATTGTGCTTATCATACTAAGGATATATTTGCAGAGAGAGACAAATGGAAAGCATATAAAGATGGTTAAAAGATCAAATGACACATGACCTACAGTACAACTGTACAATGGCAAAACGTCCTGTCACACATTGTAGCTACAGTTTTCAATAGCTTTCAGGGTTTTTACTCACTACTATATCAATGAGACCTTCTGGCGGGGTGAAATCTCAAACCACAATCTAATAAAAAGAACTATGATGGATCGTAAATATTTTTGATTGGGTGACTACAGGACAGGGAAGCCCCACAGGTCTCTGAGACTCAGCGTCAAATAATATAGCAAAACATCAGTTCTGACTCAATTGACAGCTCGTATTGATGGGAACGCCAACGTTTTGCACACATCAAGCCTGAGCTGTGATTATAGCAAGACTGAAAAGCAAGATCCCAACTTCTTCTGTATTATGTTGTTTTATTAAGGCTGGCAAAGTTATCGTATTAGCTTATTTAACACAGTTAACGCATTTATTTATTTTGACATTAGAAGGCATTTTTTGTTGCTGGAATTAAATTATCATCAGAGCTCACAAAGTATGAAATATCAGCTACAAGCAAATCAAAGGTTAATTTAATTAATGTGATATCAATAAAGTAATATTTGTTACGTATAATGCTATTGTCATTAATTCAACAGGAATTAAATGTGTAAGCGCAGTGGTTGTCAAGATTTCATGCAAAATACCTCAGATCAAATTAAAACATCCACCACCCTGTCATAACAATATTCCCTCTACTTGTATTAATTTGTTTAAAATACAATCTTGAAGGGATAGTCCTCCCAAAAAAAGCCAAGCCGTTTTAGTTTCCATTGACTTCCATTAGATGGACAAAAAAATTCAATGGAAGTCAATGGGGACCAGTGTTGTTTTGGACAAAAACAGTTCTTCAAGTATCCTTTTGTGTTCCCAAAAGTGAGTCATCCAGGTGGAACAATATAGGTGATTATATGGCCGAGTTTTTGTTATTTTTTAGTGAACTATCACTTAAAGGGGTCATATGAGCAATTCAATGTTCCGTTCTCTTTTGGAGTGTTTACAAGCTTTCGGGCATGATAAGATTCCTTAAGGAACTACCGCTATGGAGTTTTGTCCACTGTAGAGACTTAGTTTTGCGATTTTCTCTGAACGTTACATTTCCCGGTTTAAGTCTATACAGTGCACATTCAGGGCTTTTCAGAGATACCTAATGATTGGATGTTTCACCATGACCACTCCCTCTCCTTGGTTTTTAAAAATGGCTGATATTAATTTAGTGATAAAATTGTACATTCTTATGGAAATATGATAATATTTTGCAATTATCATTTAAATCGGACTAATTGACAAATTGTTTGTCATAAACCAACGTCTCAGGAAAATGTTATGGGGTTTCAAACCAAAATATGACTTCCTGTTATAAAACAGGACATGATTTCATACATGTCCCCTGTAGAGGACACCAGGACTAAACACATGTTTATTATGCATTTTGGGAGACACAACAAATGAACAGAGAAAAATTATATATCAATATTCCTATTGATTATTAGATATTATTATGAAAATATTGCTAATTATTACTCCCATTATTGCACTTATTTGTTCATTCTATGTTGCCCCAAAAACATTAATATGCAAATTAGATTTAGTTTATTGATACATTGTATATAATGGAAAAACTCGTTTATGGCCATTTTACACACATTTTGCATAAAGAAAAATGTTTTTTAAAAATATCTTTCATAACATAGTTGAAAATTATCTTTGTATAAAAAAAATGAAAATTTATTTCTGGTTAAAACAAAAATCCCCCATATTTTTGTCCTTTTTATTTTTTTTAAACAGACTTTTTAAAGTCCCGATGTCCGCTACAGACTCTACTGTGGGGTTAAAAGTTTTTTTAAATAATTAAAAAAAAAAAAAAACCGTTTACATTTCAAATGAGTGGCAACTGTGGACCACTGATGATTTACAAGACGTGTCGTGCTCATGACACTTAGCGTGGGTGGATTGTAAAGGTGGCTTTGGGCCATAATGACTAAGGTGTGAAGTAGACAGCCCATGTCATGCACTGCTGCTGTAAAGGCAAGGGATAAGCTCTCATCTGGCAAAACCCTGTCTGATTAACACCCTGTCTTATACCGTCACCCTCCCCACCCCTCCTCCGTCTCTCCTCGTCTCGCTTACCGCAGGCCACTTCCCTGCCACTCTTTCAAAAATCTGCTGAGTAATTCTCCCTCCCTCCGGTGCCCAGTTGGAGAGTAAAACAGAGAGAATGTGAAAGAGACAGAGAGACAGTGAGTGAGAGAAAAAGAGAGATAGAAAGAGAAATGGAAAAGGGGGGGTGGATAAGGAGCAGACGACGCCGACGTTACCCTTCTCGCAGGACTTGGCCGTAAATGAACTCATTTTTCATCCTGCCTCCGCCGTTAATGACTGGCACTTTCCTCACGCAGAGCGCGGGCCTCTGAAGAGCGGCCCAAGTGACAGAGCTCCATTCATCTTCACATGACAGGAGCACAGGGCCACAGGACACAACGCCATGCCGCGCCATGCGGCCAGACACACGCTCACATGCGTCTGGACACGAACCCAGCGAGGGACCGCAGGGACAGTTGGACAGGAGAGACGCAGACAGACTGGCAGGGATGCTATCGCTGAGTGCAGCTGCACCAAAAGAGTCTGTCCAGGAGGCAGCCACTTCCTGTTCTCAGCAGGAAGAATAAAAAGCAGCAGGGAAAACCAGTAATTTATACTCTATATACCGAATTTACATCAGGGAGAGAGGAGAGAGAGAAATTGCAGCCGATTAGGTTCATTTCATGTCCTATTGATATTTTTTTTCCCTCAATTTTTTTATTTATTTTAAATAATTTTTAAGTTTTTGGTCTAAAGGCAAAGCAACACAGGTCCATAGTGTACAAATTTTAGCTAATCGAAGTCTGAATTGTTATTTAAATAGTCAATGAGGCATATTCAATAAATATAGGACAAGAAGAAAAGGTTTTCAAGTATCACAGCATTCCGTACATTAGAATGTGGCCTGTTTACTTTTTTTTCTGAAGAAACAATAATGACTATCTTATATTTTTACCATGATTTACAGAAGACATAATAAAAAATAAAAATTTTCAGGCATATTTACAACAAGAATCATTAGATGAAATTTGATGTAGCCCGCCAATCTTTGCCCCTATCCTTCAAACCACTTTACCCATTTGTCTGCAAGTTTTTAATAATTTGACTTATTTATATATTTAAAAAACAATTTGTATGATCACTTTTTCATTTATATATTTTAATAATACAGGTCATAATAAGTATTTTGTTTCATTTTTACATAAATATATGTGTTATGCTGAATGATGATGGAACATTATTTTACCCATATTTTGACGTTTTATTTTCACAAAAGTTATTTGAAACATAAAAGTAGACACTTTACTTGCATTTAACATGCTTTCTGTGTATATAAAATCACTTTTGTAAATATGAATTGGACACCAAATGGGACGTCTCCATCTTTTTCCCCATTACAGTAATCTCTATACATTTCCAGAACAGAAATCTGAACATTGCCAGCCAGGTTAAACATTCTTGTTTCATTCTGTTAACACATTAGAGTCATGTTTTTACAGAAGTCAGTTTTTACTATCACTCCATAAATCAATTTTGAACACATCATAATAGTATACATTATAATGTTTCTTTATGTTTTAAATACATCTCTTTTGCTCACCAAGGCTGCATTAACTTGACCTAAAATACAGTAACAGTGCCATTTGTGAACTCTATTACAATTTAAAAGAACCGCTTTCTATTTAATATTTAAAGTGTAATTTATTCCTATGATGGCAAAGCTGAATTTTCAGCAGCCATTACTCCAGTCTCCAGTGTCATTTGATCCTTCAGAAATTATTCTAATATTAAGATAATAGCACATATAACACATATTAATATTAGCATTACAAAGTTAAAATTAGCTTTACAACGTACAGAGACTTAATCAGAGGCCCTGTTACTATTTTTGAATAGCCACACATTATATAGCACACCAAAACACTATTTTCATAAATAAATAAATAAATAATCAGCCAATCCACTCACTTAAGTAGGATAAGGCATCCTAACGTGAGCCAAGGCCTTGCAGGACCATGATTCCATGTGCACCTGCATAATATCAAGCATATTAAGCATATTATGAGAAAAAAAAATATTAACCATGCAATAATAGTAATTCAAGCCTGATGACAACAGAACATGTTATTATTATTAAAAATAATTATGACCAATTGTAATATGTTTTGAGATCTGGCTCATCTGGACCCTCTCAAAAGAAATGTTTCATCATTTGCAATTATGCATCATTTGAATATCTAATAAATGCTAATGACAAGGTCAACCACTGATCTTATTTTAGACCATCCTTGGCTTTCAAGTGCAGGCCGAGAGTTTCAAAGACGTCTGTCAGCGTGGGAGGGGTACTTGTATTAAGTATGCAAGTGTGCGAGGGAGACAAACATCTCCCACTGTCAAACACAAACTTAATTGTGCCGCCTGTAGGTCCTCAGTATTGTATTACCTTTTGTGTGGGTGATGAATCACGCCATAAAAATAATGTAATTATGGGATGACAATAGCACAGGTCAGGGTTGAGGAATGACAAGAAAAACAGCATGCAATTCTTTAATTTAGGAGCTGCACTCATTATATCTAAAAGCACTTCTTGTTTTTTTCTTGCCATTGAGCTTTGATGCTGCTCCAGTCTTTCTCTGCATGTTGACGCAGAGCATTTGTTGCCCTTACATCTGTTCCTACAGGACGCTTGTAACCACAGATGACAACAACAAGGGCTTGCAGTGCACTTGTAATGCTCTATTGTGTGGACTCACGTCACCATAATGAAACGATGCTGTGATCATGCTCTTTTATCAGTTTCACTGCCATTTGTGTTTGTATGCTTTGCAAAAGCTTTCTAACCAATGAAACCCATGAGACTGTATCTACAGCAGGTTTTTCATTTTTAGCCTAGGTTTTTAGGACCATTTCACTATTGTTTACAAAATTATTCATAACTCTGGAGCCTTTGAAGAAATGTCTCTTTGAAATATTAGGAAAAGCAAATACATAAGTAAAAAGATAAATAAATAATTACTTTTCTGAATTTAAACCTAAAATACAAACTAGAATAAATAAATAAATTTTAAAGTTAAATATAATATATCTATCTATATAAAGATTTAAAAATAAATAAATAAATAATTCTCTCCAAAATATCATTAAATAAATAAAAATGTCTGAATTTGACCTTAAATACAAATATAAAGGAAGAGTATTATAATAAATATTTCTAATTTAAAACTAAAATACAACCTAGAAAAAGTGGTAGTAGTAAAAAGTAATAACTAAATTAAATATTAGAAGCATAAATAATATTATTAATTTAAACCTAAACACAAATTAAAGAACTACTTATAATAATTATGTAATTATTATTATTATTTCTTTATAGTTGTGTTTTATGTTTGTTTGTGTGTTTGTTTATACATTTAGGTTTCCAAATTGAGGATATTTATAATAATAATAATATAAACTATCTTAACTATACTTTATATTTGTGTTATATTTCTTGTATATTATTATTACACATATTCCTCAATTGAACCCGAAATGTATAAATAAATAATGAATGCTAAATATTCTACATATAAAGACAAATGTGTGGTTGTTGTATTATTATTTTATTCTTATTATTATAACTATTTTAGTACCTTCCGAATATAGTCCTATAAATCAATTTGTATAACATGACCTCAGATTATTTGTCTTGAAGAACTGTGAATATGTGCCTTTGGTAAAGTGTTTAACCCACCTCACCCCATTGCTTCAAAGAAAACATTTGGAGATGCTTATGGAACTCATTACATTCTGTTCTGATATGTTAGTTTGTAAATATATAAAACAGTTTTGGGATCTCACGACTTTCCGTTGCGATGTGAAGCATCTCCACTGCACTCAGCGATGAGGTTCACCTGGAGTAATCCCTGGCCACAACCGCACCTGTGGCCTCAAGGAGCGGCACTGTCTGCCAGCCAGCTGCACGGGCCCGCTCGGCCATTCACCCTACAGGTATGGCCAAGCACATGTCAAACAAATCACACTGAAAGATGTTTGAAATACTTAACGCTGTGATAGGGGCTATACACACACACACCTAAGCGCTTAGTGTAAGAACCATTCAACCGGGTACACCTTACGATATTTTGCCTTTGAGCACGTGTGCAATTATGGAAACGTGTATCACAATGGATTATGGGTACTGGTCACCGTGACTCACAGCTGTTCGATGATCAGTCTCATCATGCCAAAGAGGCTCTTGAATCATTAAAATCGTGATATCTATTAACTGAATACAAAACATTGCAGCTATTAGATGAGATTACCTCAAATATTTTTAGCTGAAGTATTTTGAAAAAACTGAAAAAGTGAAAATTCCTCACTTTTTGCTTCATGTAAGAGTTTTACTGAATTATTTGCAGCACATTATTCACTTTAAAAGCAATGTCATGTAATCAAGTTAAACTCTATGGTAATGCCATACTTATGCTGTGGATTACCGCATAATGATTTGTAAAACAAACAAAAAATTTTTAGTAGTTTACATTAAAGCACTTAAATTTCATGTCTATGGAAAGGCACTGCACAGGAATAAATGTTAAAATACGCACAGTGTAATGCTATTTTATTAACATTATCATGTTATTAATAGAAAATATTGAACATTTATTAATAATACAGCTATTTTAAAGAGGTCATATGATGTTGCTAAAAAGAACATTATTTTGTGTATTTGGTGTAATGAAATGTGTTTATGCGGTGTAAGGTTAAAAAACACATTATTTTCCACATATTGCACATTATTGTTTCTCCTCTATGCCTCCCCTTTCTGAAACGCGTAGATTTTTACAAAACTAATTGGTCTGAAAAGCGAGGTATGCCCTGATTGGCCAGCTATCCAGTGTGTTGTGATTGGCTGTATACCTCAAGCGTGTGACGGAAATGTATGCCCCTTACCATACTGTGATGTCGTGTCCCGGCGCGTCGAGTCAAACCAATAAAACCCATTATAAACGAGGCATTTGTTGCATCCAGTGGGGACATAATTATGGATTATAATGACTTATACTGTGGTTGTACGCGTTGTGTTGCATATCACGCCGCGTAAACATAACACCATGTCTGCATTTGGTGATCGAAGAAGCGACAAACAACAACCTACTCTACACTGCCCAAAAAACTCACATTTGAATCGTCAGTGGAAAATCCTTTAAATATGAAAATGTACTTACCGTCTGTGAGTCAGAACAGCTGGCATTGTAGTCTACTCTGCCAGGATCAGGAAACGGTCCTCCAAAAATGTGCTGCACACATCTGACATATTTGGATTGAACTGTTCTGGAACCGTGTTGTAAATACAACTTAACCACTGATTCTAGTTGTGTCCTCTTTTGGAAGACCAAACAAGTAGTTTCGCTTTCACAACGAAATGCACAGAGCCTTCACGACATGGCGGCGGCAACAACAATAAAGTTACGCCTTCTTTCTTTGCATGAACAGTTTGGGCGGTGTTTTGCAAATCTTCCCACATAGTGACATAGATACTGTTTGTGGGGGCGTGTTTAAACGAGGCATTGAAGGGGGGCGTGGACAAGTCTTAACTTTTATAAGAATATCTCTTTGGTTTGAGACGTTAGTCTTTGCAACTTAGGGATCTTATCTATGCACAATCAACTTGTAACACTCCAAAGAGAAAATAAAACTTGAAATCGCACCCCTTTAAATATATAAATTAATATATTAAATATTACACATGTAAAAAAAAATAATATTAACAATAAATATTAATAAGTTAGCACATACATATATATATTAATATTCCGTTGTGTGAACAGCTTTTTGCTTGCGAATTTTAAAGAAAAAAAAAAGAAAAGAATTATATCAAGAATAGCATTTTTTAAAATATATATTAAGGGGCCTATTATGCCCTTTTCAAATTCTTGTTTTGTTTTTGGGGGTGTAATAACATGCCGTGGTGTTCGAAAGCAGTTGGGGGTTCATTGCCTTGCTCAAGGGCACCAGTCGTGGTATTGAAGGTGGGAGAGAGCGCTGTACAGTCACTCCCCCCACCTACAATCCCTGCTGGTACGAGTCTCGAACCCGCAACCTTTGGGTTACAAGTCCGACTCTCAAACCATTAGGCCACGACTGTTGTGGAGCTGTCCCCTCATAAAATGCGCATCACACATACTACCGAGTTAAAAATAAATTGCAACCACTGTTTCCTGGCATCATCCGCTTTCGGAAGCCCAAACAAAGACGTTTGGGCACGGAGGTGAAAAAAAACAGCGTTTCAGACGGTCACGCACCGGACGAGAAGCGCATCTCATCGCACCGCGCCACATCTTTATAATTCAAATACATTGTTTTCTATGAGTGCAGGCACACCGGCGGCGCCGTTCGCCGTTGTCCGCGGCGCCCGACACGTCGTGCTGTACTTGTAAGCATTGGTCTAGACATCCAAAAATGACGCTACAGCACACACTCTTCTTCTTGTTTTCCTCTGATGCCTATCGGCACGCCTTCTTCTTCGTCGTCTCGTCTGAATGCACTCCTCACCAGCTTTCTAACACGACCCGCCCCTCCCACCCCCAACCATTGACTTTCGGTAGGCCGGGAATTTATTTTTAATGATAATTCTAATGACCGCTTTGGATCTCACACAGCCCGGAAACACAAACGCTGTCGTCCCAACGCGCCGGTCGTTGTATTTCTTGAAAGGGATTTTTTTTAAAACGAAAATCTCCCTTTTGGGTGGATCTTTGAATTTGTAACTTTCTAGATCGTTTTAGCCATACTCCACACGGACTAAAATTAAAAAGTTGAAAAAGTGCATAATAGGACCCCTTTAACATAAACTGCATGTATGAAAATCCATTTTCATCATGGAATAAAAAAAAGTAATTTTTATCACAATTCTGACTTTTTCGCAATTCCAACTTTTTTCTCTAAATTCTGAGTTTTCATACAACAATTCAGTTTTTTCCCGCCAAGGAAAAAACAGGTAACTCCGACTTATCCCATAATTTGGACTTTTTTCATGTTATAAGTTTAAATCTTACAATTCTGACTTTTCCTCTCAGATTTAAGAATTTATATCTCACAATTCTGCGTTTATATCTCGCAATTCAGACTTGCAATAAAAAAAGTCAGAAATATAAGCTATAAACCCAGGTATTTGTATTAACATGTGACTAGAGCATTAAAACTGTTTAGCAACTTTATAACCACGTTACACTGGTAAACCTGTAAATATGTAATATAACTGCCTGTTTTATGACTTTCATTATACATGAAATAGTGTTAGCATGATTTTTGCGTCATAATTTTTCATTCATCCATAAAAAAGCAAAGAAATATGTTCTTGCCACATGCATTTTGCAGACAATAGAGCTATCTTTCCATTATTCCTTTGTTTTTTCTGAACTTTGCCCTTTAGTCCTTATCTACACACACAAAAACGAGTTTCCCATTGCTTTTATTTCCTGTGTGATTTGGAGTGGCTGATCTGTGTTTAGATGGCTGTATCTACACAGAGGACATGCTGCTGACAATCGAGTATATCCACCGGCTGACTAAACGGACAAAGTGTACCTGATACTCACAAAGGCGTCCTTCTCAGAACAAAGGGGCACATTAATGTAGACAGGAATTGCCATTTGATTTCTTTCAGGTTTTTTTCTCCTCTCACGGTGGGTCAGATAGGTCCCTGAATAAAAACAGACAAAGGCAGCTTTTCCTCTATTTTGAAAAGGAAGGGACTGGAGAGAAAGGTTACAGGCAATGATAACATGTTTAATAAGACAAGGCCACAGCGGCAAGCTCTGTTATCTCACAAAAGACAGCAGAGAGAGGCAGAGGGAGAGAGTGAGCGAGTGTGGAGCCGTATGGTGTGCGTTAACCCCTCCCCACCCCTGCTCCGGTGGCCCAGCCCGTGGTCCACTCCAGAGCCCGGTCAGTCAGAAGCCATTACACCCACTATTAACTCCTGCTCAGCATCATTAAGCATGCAAATTGAAGGGGGACGATGGCTCGGAAAACTTTTTACTGCCCCCCTCCCCCCACCAGACCTTCTCACGTGGTTTGGCGTTCCGCAGAGCCGAGGATCTTAACGAGAGCTGCCCTGATCACTGTCAGTCCAATGTTATCCTTAATTTAACTCCGTTCCCTCTCTCCTTCTGCTCCACCATGCTCTTCTATGAGATCTGACCTTCTGCGATAAACACGAATCAAAGCGTCGACTGCAGAAAAAGTGACGCATCAGAACATTACAGCCTTTTGAGAACGAATATATTGATTGCTTACACACTCAGTCTCTTTTTTTGGGTTGGCATTCACTTTAAAGAATCTAAGCTTGTCTGGTGCAAAAGGGATTCGTAAATGTACCCTTTGAAAAGGTTCTGCTTGTGCGAGCCTATACATAAGGCTGGTGAATTATGAAATATTTTTATGATAGTTTATCAACAGCTAACAGTTCAAATCTGTGCATGTATGTATTGTTATTGTCATATTGGTACATTAAAAAATTATGTATTTTTATTTTTTTAATTATATATTCTTCATTGAGTTCATGTAATAAAATAGTTAGGGCAATATATTCTGACTATTTTTTACTTTTATTACATATATTAGCTATTTTATTTTTTATTATAGCTGTTACAGTAACTCTATATAATATACACCCACACACCCACACACACACCTATATATTTATATATTATATATAGACTAGACAACAGTACACACACCCACACACACACATATACTATGCTTTCTCTTGTCTGCAAGTAATTATGACAAATCTTGTTTCCATCCATTCATAAAAAACCTTGAAAAATATCAAATATTTATCTGTTCATTAGTTTTTAACATAATTAATCTCTATATAGCTGTGTTTGATAGCATACTATACATTCATCATGGTTGTTGTTATTATACATAATGGCTCCAAAAAAATACAGGGCAAAGGAAAATGCCAACATGAGAACCTATTTATGCTACACACCTCCATAAATACAGAACATACATCATCAACAGTGAAGAAATAAGGATCAACGATTTGAGTACATATTATGAAGGTATGGTAATATGGAAGCAGTTTATGAGCAGGGGAAACAACCTTATTGACTTATTCTTTCCATTTAGCCTCATTGCATTGCATTTCATGGGAAACATTGCCCTCCGTTGGTGGCTTCTGGAAAGGTTACATATATTGTGTGTTAAGAAATGATAACAATAATGACAAAGATTATGCTGAGTTCTAATGACGGTTACTTAAAAATGTATTTTTCTCATTAATGGACAATAATAGGCATAAACAGAGGTGAACTTTAGTGTTGGGCCAAGTTGGGATTTCATCTTTGATGAATTTGTTTTCTTGCTCTTATCTCATGTTAAAATCATTTCCAATCTTCTTTTCACCATTCGCATTATAAGTGAGCTTAATTATTTATGGCTTCATTAAGGCAAATGACCTTTTAATATTTCTGTGCATGTTTAATTTTGACGATAAGCAAGACAAACCGAGCTGATTGGAATTGCAGACAAAAGATAAACAGCTTTCAAGGCAACAACGCAGATAAGTAGCATTTAATTTACTTCACTGACAGGTGAAACTTCCTTTGAGAGAAACTCTTTGAGTAGATAGAAGACAATTGATGCCTGTGGCCCCGCCTTTTACTGATTCGTAAAAACACTTTAATTAAATGTTTTAAATAGCATCTAATTCATCTTAAAGTAATTTCACTCACTAATTAGTTATTAATTATCTGCTTAAACTATTCCAAACTTTCTCTTCAACCTTATTTTGGACTACACTCTAAAAAATGCTGGGTTAAAAAGGGACAAACCCAGCTATTGGTTTTTTTTGACCGAGCTATTGGGTTTTTTTGACCCAGCTATTGGGTTGTTTTGACCCAGCGGTTGGGTTGTTTTGACCCAGCGGTTGGGTTGTTTTGACCCAGCGGTTGGGTTGTTTTGAACTCAACCGCTAGGTCAAAACAACCCAATAGCTGGGTTTGTCCCTATTTAACCCAGCATTTTTTAGAGTGTAGTTCACAAAATTCTGTCATTATTTACTCACCCTCATGTTGTCCCAAATCTGACTTTCTTTCTTCCGTTGAACACAAAAGGACTTCTTAGGCTGAATGTTCTTCTGTCAAATTCCAAAAAGAAGAAAAATAAAACACTATAAAAGTGGTCCATACAACTTATGCACTGTATCTGTTGTCTTTTGAAGCCATATAATAGCATTATGTCAAGAAATTAAAGTGACTACTGGAAAAGTCGTGCTTCTAAGTCATGCCACTTACAACAGGTGTCACATCTGCAACAATGAGGGCCAGACAGATTATTTGGCTCATTGGTTCATTTTACAGGGGTGAAATTAAAGGCCTGGCACAGGTCCTTTCATTCTCTAATAATTTGGCTGCGGGCCAAAAGAAGCCTAAATTATATTTTGGCAATTTGAGGGTTATTATGCATTACATGGACAGGTTTCAATATCAAATTAATCAGAGATGGAACTGAAAAAAATAATTACCAAATGCATGTTTACTTGAAAACAACACGATTTATGTTTAGAAAGCCAACATGTTTGCTACTAAAGAAAAGAGTTCAATAAAGCCACACAAAAGGAACATGTATAACTAAATGAATACATTACTCTTCTACCAGTCTTTCAACTTCATATTTTAATTTTATTCTCCCTTTTTGGTTTCATTTTGGTGTGACTCAGCTAAAAACTTGCTGGTGTTAATTGACGGTGTGTTGGAGCCCAGGCGAGGGCCAGGGGCCAAGAGCAGGACAGGTGGAGGCCTAATCATGCAGAAAATGAGGCCTTTGGTGGAATGGAGGAGGAAGAGAGGAGTAGACAGATGAGGGGGCGACACACCTGGGACCTGACCTGACTGGAACAAAACCAGCTCCACTGCTTCATATCCTCTCAGTTCGGAGATGAACCCAGCCCACCAGCACCCAGAAGTCCTGTTCCATCCATCCTCAGACTGACAGAGTCTGATTCAGCTCATAGCACCAAAAAAAATGCATAAAAGGCCAAGAAGAAAGATCATTTTAATTCTAGACAATCAACAAAACATGCAAATCACTTCTGAACTGGAATCATCTGAATAAGCAGACACATTTACTACTAAACTAAGGTTTTCACCTAGACCTGTAATATAACTTCTAAACTAAAACTTGCCATTACACAACTTTCTCCATTTGTTTTGTTTCAACTGGATAGACTGAACAAAATGAGATGAAAGGTTTAATTTCACAGTGTATAATTATCACAAAAATCTACAAAATTTACAATTTCATAATTGGGAATGTGACTAACATATCCAGACACCATCTATCTATCTATCTATCTATCTATCTATCTATCTATCTATTTATTTTTTGTTTGTTTGTGTGTCCATGTTTTATGTATGGATTTGCTCTAAATACTTTGTTTCAGAATAAAATGTCCCTTTTTACCTTTTTTAATTAGCATGCTTAAAATTAAATGAGGTGGACTTAAGAGAAAATGCTAAAAAAAAAAAAAAGGAATTTATTTTGTTAATTAAATGTACTTGATTCAATTTAAAAAGTAAAAAAAAAATTCAAAAGTAAAATTTCTGTTAATTAAAAAATACTTTTCTTAGTACATTAGTAATTATCAGTACTTAAATGTTATGAATAGCAAATAATTGAATGTAGATAATAATAATAATACTAATAATTATTATATTAGTATTATTTATATTATTAGTTTAATTTATTTTTCTTTCCGTGACCATTTCAGCATCATCATATAATTTTTTTTATATTATTTCTATATTTTTATACTATTACTAATAGATAATTGGAAAAGAAAAAATAAAAAAATGCTAAACACATAACTAAAAAACTCCATTTCCATTTTTAAGGGCAGGGATTTGTGTAACGCAAAAAGTCCTGGGTTCTTTGCTGATCGGTTAATTTTGTGTCCATCCAAAGAGGTTTGAGTTGTTTTCATTAAACGAGAATTCAAGCAAAAAAAAAAAACACTAAGAATATGAATTTGCATCCATTAGTGGTATTTGCAACCATCCACTACCGTTATTCACATCGTTCCCGCCAAGTCTATAGCACATTCAAAATGACCCCAGCCGTCTGCAATCCTGTCACGCTCTGCATTTGCTCAGCAGCTTGTTTAGAGTGTTGTACATGACATCATATTAATCAGAAAGCTAAAAATCACACCAGCTATTGGGTTCTATTACATTAGCTGAGAGAGCACATTTCCAATATGTGCAGAAATATATTCTCTGAGATGGCATATGCATTGAGAGAACGTCCTTATTGGTGCAGAGATGGAAGTTGACAGCCGTAAATTGGTAATCAGCTTCCTGGATATTGAAAAATTTCTCATTTATCGGGTGGCAATGGCAATGGAAATCTTCTGGCTGCATGTTTGTTAGTGTGTCCCGACCATGAGTATGCGATGCTGTGTGAGGGGATATTGTATTATCCTGATAAGGTCTTTCTTCCCACGCTTTGGATTTTTACAATGAATATGAAAGTATTGATTTTTACAATACATAATATGAAAGGAGATCTTTATCAGTGCAAAAATCCCAAACATAAACATACAAGCTGACACATTAAGACAAATGTGGAAATGTTTTTGTAGTTAATGTATGCATTGTCTATGAAATAAAACCTAACACATCTTGGGCTGCCAAGATGAGGGATTAAGAAAAAAAATGAAAGCTATGAAATACTTGGGGGGGGGGGGGGGGTGGGGGGGGGGGGGGAGAAAAGCCCTGAGTTATAAAGGACGACAGAAGGAACTCTACTTTGTCCCCCCTCATCTGTGCAATATTTACAAGGATTTTCCATGAGTCGATCCCAGTCTTAATATCTGCCAGCACTTGGGCTTCCAGAGTCTTAGCTGGCTCTTTGCATACTGATCTGGGCATGGCTGAAAAGTGTGAGTAGGCGTTACAGGCTACTGCAAAAAGAAAATATGCATCTCTGTTTTTTCACCCTTATTTTAAGTCATGTTAGATGTACTGATATCTCACTTTGAACATCTTCTGAAGATCCCTTTTATATGAATTTGGAATCAGTTTCTCCAGTGGTTTTATGGCAAGGATCATCCGTCATGCTTTATATATCAATGCACATACACAGAGATAGTCAGAGTAATTTCCTGCCTCAGCATTCAAAAACATCTGGTTGTTTTCCCCCGTTTAGTTTTTTTGGTATAACTCTTGAATTGTATCACTTTTACGGTAACAACTGCAAACTTTACCAGAAAAAAAGAAAGTATTCATTCTGGGACCCTATATATTATGTGTACAGAAACTATGTGTATTAATGCTTTTTCTCTAGTGAATACACTGATTCTTAGTGTTTTTAAACCTGAATTCTTGTTAAAAGAAACCAATTTGAACCTCCTTTGATGGATCCAAAATTAACTGAGAAACAAACACCACCATTGTTTTTGCAATCATACTGTCCCTGCCCTTAAAAATGGATACGAGTTTTGAGTTAAGTTGGTATTAGTTGTTAACAAGTTCTTATAAGTTTTAAGTTGTAGTGGTTATATTATTATTTTATTATTATTCAATATAGACTTATTTTTGGATCAATCACTTTATTTATTTTAATTATCATTTTAATTTATTTTCTTATTATTTCTGAAGTCTCATCAGTAATTACAAACGATAAAATACATAATAATAGTTGTTGCTATTAATATAAATTACGCAAAAGTCAGATTACTTAATAAAGCAAATGTTTTTATACTAAAAAAATCAATATTAATTTTATTCATTTTCAGAAAAAAAATGGAATAATATTTTTATCACATTTTATGTTTATTTATTTTATTTATAATTATATATTGTTGTTCTTTTTAATAATAATATAATAATGTCATTTAAGATTTCATGACCCCATTATTATTATTATTATTAATCATGAAGGGCTCATCAATAATTATGTCAATAATAAATTGTTGTTGTTACTAATAATAAAAGTGGTCAAAGCAAGACTTGCTTAAAAAATATATAGATATAACCTTATAAGAAAACAATGTATTAATATTTTCTTATTATTGTTATTATTATTATTAAACCCTTTGAATTTCTGAGTGAGGCTTTAAAAATCCTGTCCATTCCTTATAATGAACATGCAGCCATCTCGTTGTCATGTCATCATTACCTCGCATCTAACTAGATAACACCAAAAACATTTCGAAATTATTCAAGGTAAGAATAAATGACTTTGAGTGTTCGGCAAATTCACGATGCCTTTAACACCCCCCCGCACTTTCTCTCGGCATGATCAAACTCAGTTGGTTACACACCCTCAGGTGGAGAAATTACAGCAGTTCATTCCTTTATAGTTTGGCACGCTCTCATATTTATCAAATGCAGCAATATCCGACCGTACATCTCATCAAATTGCTAATACGATTAGCTTTTCGAGTCTGAGTAGGCATGAGATACCTGTCGGGGAGACCGGCTGGAGACTACAGCCGACAGAGTAGACACAGCGGGCAGGAAACCAGCAGGCAAAAAAAGCTTTTGTCCCCGCCCGCTATTAATCTGAGAGCTGTAGCGAAATCCCAAAGGTATTAAATGTGTTACTCCTAATCTTTTTTGGCTCTTACCCAGTCTGACTGCAAATTACAAGATGGGAGGGGGATATGAAGAGAGAGAGGACTGTTATTGCTCGCCACTCGTCATTCTAATTCACTTTGTTACCAATGGCTGGCTTTCAGTGCTTGGAACGGTGAGGCAAGGGAGGGTTCAGGGTGTCGGTGGTGACGTGAAGAGGGGGTTTGGTACGACAGGAACGGAAATATTTGCTTTGTGCTGCAGCTCCGTCACTCTGTGCATTGTTGACATGGATTTTGGTCAGTTTTAAACAAGAGTCGAAAGTCCTCCAGGGGAGCTCCTGTCTGGGCTTCAGGAGTGAAAAGGGAGAGAACTGCAAGCGGCCTGCTTCCTGATGAAATCACAGGGTAAATTCTTTCACAGTTGAGATCCGAGATGAGTTTAAAGGCATAGTTTTACGCAAAATGAAAACTGTGTCATCATTTTACCTCACCCGCATGACGCTCCAACCTTAGGATTTTTTCAAAGAAGCTTTTACTGCTCTTCGCCCTTGCCATTATCTCCACTGGAGCGAGGCTCTCACCTTCAAAGCGCTGCAGAAGCACTATAGAAAGGATCATACAACTGTTTCCACCAGACACAAACCTTATATTTCCCAATAGGTCTTCTGAAGTCATATGCACACAGTCTGAAAATGAAACAACAGCAGGGAGTTCATGAGATTGCGATAGAAATGCTACTAGAAATATACTAACTAGGTTATATTTTTCCATTTAATCTTCATTTTGAAGTTTTAGTAATTTTGGTAAGTAATCTTGTCATTTTTAGGATTTTTTTTTAATATTCTACAGTTTGTTTATTTATTTCAGTTCATTTGTTATTTTTTTTTCAGTTTGTTGCTTAAGTAATTAAGTAAAGTTATTAAAATGAGAAATGTTGCCTCGACATAAAATATTCATATTTTATTTCAGTTTACGTTTATTTTATTTCAAGTAACAAAATGTTTCTTTTTTTATGGTTTTAATTTTATTTTATGGTTTTTAATTTTATAATAGTTAACTAAAACTGAAACGTTTTAGTTAACTATAACCCTGATATGTTGCTATTTAAATGTATTTATATTTCTTAAAACTTCATATTTATATCATCTGGTTTTCCAAAAGATAAAGACTAGAAATTTTAAATGTGTATATCATTTTAGAAATTACATTTAAAATTAAAATTTGTGAAACATGCTTTGCAAAACATTTTTTTAGAATCTCAGTTGGTTCTTCAAAAACTACTGGTAGAATTTAAATTTAGATGTAAGATTTAAATGTATTGTTTTTATTTACTTAACATTAAAAGTATTTTAAAACTGATTTTAAAAAAGTAATATAGTTAAATCTGGATGGAAAAATAGTGCAGTTTTATTTTAAATCCAGCCTATATTTCCGTGACAAATCACCTTCGGTGTCTTTGACACCAAATCCATTTTATTGCTTGACACAATTAACCTTGAAGCAATTAGATTTATTTACCTTCCCTTCAAACTGGACACCGACCTTTGCCCATTGTTACCAAGCCCCTGTGTGGATTTTTGTCTGCCTTTTTCCTTTCAGGGTTACATTTGCATTATAACAGCATAGAAACAGAATATTTTCAATACGAAGCCATTTAACTGAATGCAAACCATTTCAAGGAACTGATTTGCATTCCTTCAACTGACTCTTTCTGTTTCTCAGCAGGTGAATGAGCTTTTTGTGCCTAAAATCATCTTAATTTCAGAGTCGCTGGTGGACAATTCTTTTGAAAGAGCATGGAAACAAGGAAAGATGTCAAATGTACGAAGCCAGCGTGGGCCAATTGATCCTGGGCTTCTACAGACTGTTCCGACGCCCCCCCGCCCTCACAGAGCTGTTTTATTTAGGGCTACTGCCGAGTCTGTGTGTTTGCGCTTAAGTATCACAGGGAACTAATGAAGTGCGGTGGGAGGCAGCCGCACACACTGTGGCATAATAAAGCCAGGCATGGACCACCGATCTCCTGACTGCCAGAGAGCTGCAGGAAAGGGGGGCACTGCTTGTCATTTAGCGCAAACCATTTCTGGAATATATTAGCCATATTCTTACTGCTCAGACAGCAACATAAACCTCCCACAGATTCGGAGGCAGTGACTGTACATTTTGAGGCACTGAATGTTTTCGTACCAATTAATCATCGATAATATGTGGTTATGTTAGTATGTTGTGTATGGGATGGTATTTTAAAGGAATAGCTCACCCAAAAATTAAAATTTGCCATAAATGTACTCACCCTGAGGCCATCCAACAAGTAGATGAGTTTGTTTCTTCATCGGAACAGATTTGGAGAAATTTAGAATTACATCACTTGCTCCCAGTGGATCCTCTGCACTCAGTGAATTGGTGCCGTCGGAATGAGAGTCCAAACAGCTGATAAACACATCACAACAATCCAGAAGTAATCCACACCACTCCAGTCCATCTTGTGAAGCGGAAAGCTGCTTGAAATTTTTTTTTTCTTCAAACTTTTTCTTCTGGCTAAAGCACGAGTCATCTATCCATAATACTGTTTTCTCTAGTGAAAAACTCATTTGTCTGAATCAGGAGAGAAATATGCACAGATCAAGCACCATCCAGAAGTGCCTGTTTAAAGCAAAAATGCCTTTATGATGGATTTGTTTATTACAAACATGCAGTTTTTCACTTTACAAGAGGTTAACTGATGAACTGGAGTTGTGTGGATTAATGTGATGTTTTTATCAGCTGTTTGGACTCTCATTGTGACGGCACCCATTCACTGCAGAGGATGTCATGATAAATTTCTCCAAATCTGTTCGGATTAATAAACAAACTCATTTACATCTCAGATGGCCTGAGGGTGTGTAAAGTTTCTGGCAATTGTTCATTTTTCGGTGAACTATTCCTTTAAGGCAAGACACTACAGGCAAAAACATCATGCACTGGTCAATTTTGAGATTTGAGGCTATTTTTGCTTTTATAACTTGTCTTCTTTCAGACTAGTGGACAGAAAGCCTCCGGATCTGTCGATTTCAATTACAATACATATCTTTAAGGGCAGTTTTATCAATATGAGTTTTTTTCTTTCATGCACTAAGCCAGAAATATCCAATTCAGTAGCACAAAAATACACCAAACTTTCCAGTTTAATATATATTCTTACGTTTTTAAAGAGGGGTTTGTTAATATATCATTCGTGTGATACGCATTTAACATTTTATGTTGTTATGTATTTAAAGAAAATACTATTTTAGCCTCTATACTCCAGAGCATTGAACTTTAATTCAATGTGTTACTTGCATTTCCTTGTAATTATTTGTGAAATTTACTAGCAATTTCTAAGGGGAAATTGTTTCAAAGTAAATCCAACACCAGTGTATGATCTTCTGGGACAGAAGTTGGGAGAGAACATCTTGTGCAACAGTAGCAGCTCTGTGGCCAAAAACCGAAACAAAGGAGCTGCAGTATTAATAGAAAAGTTTACAGCGGTCATTTCAAAGCCTTAAGGATGTGGAAATGTTGAAATGAAGTAAGTAACAGTATCGGAAAACTGAAAAAGATTATTTGAGGGCAGTAGGTTGTGTGCTTAGTGTAGCAATGATCAAAGACCCTCTACCAGTGATTCCAGTGACTGAAATCTTCTCACGAAGCAAAGAGGCCAGCGCTGTAGCTCAGTGCCAGCTCTTGATGGATACTGATTAGTGTGAGCGTAAACACTTCCACACTCCTGGCGTGATCCCTTTGTATCAAACCTAAGATGGAATGATTATCTCCAATTTTTCACCACCCCTTTGATCCTAAATTGCGCCACCTTTGGTTCTTCTGTCCGATTGTTGGACATTATTGTATCTCGCCTGTCGTGGCTCCTTTGAAACATCTTGGTTTGTGTGACATCTTTAGAACTCTAACGCACTTCCTTTAGGAAACCTCTTGAGCTGCTGCATGCATCTGCACATGCATTTTTCTAGCTTCTTTTTCACACATACCGCTGTAAGTTTTTCCTTGCCAAAGTTACTTTTGAATTAATTGGTTCTGGCTCAACTTGTTAAAGAGTGTGAGCTGATAAAGTAGTGATTTTGTTTCTTGCTGAACAAGAGACTAAACATCCTTACAAGTTCCTTGTCTGCCTGAATTAATTACTGAATTTCCATTAGAATACAGTGTATGAGAACGGCAGCTAAACACTACATCAAGAAGTGGAGGTGCTCAGGGTAAACAGTGAAAGGCTAAGGGGTTGCTTTCTGAAAATCTAATTCGGTTACATTTTGAACATATTACTACTTCATATCTTGGCGAAGACTGCAAAATGAGCGGATTTATGTGCACAATTTAATTGGGAAAGATTCAGTTGGGTCCAGAAGTCTTTTTTAATTTTATTAGTTTTTTATTTTTAATTCAATCATATAATCAGAATAATTCAACTGAAAATGTTACATGCATTCCAGAACTCCTTTGTATATTCTTGGTAAACATTGATGATCATATTAAGTCGTGGCCTAATGGTTAGATTCATAACTCAAAGGTTGTGGGTTCGAGTCTCGTACCGGCAGGGATTGTAGGTGGGGGGAGTTAATGTACAGTGCTGTCTTCCACTTTCAATACCATGACTGAGGTGAGACCTTGAGCATGGCACCGAACCCCCAACTGCTCCCCGGGCACCGAGCTAAATGGCTTGTCCCACTGCTCCGGGTGTGTGTTCACGGTGTGTGTATGTTCACTGCTGTGTGTGTGTGCATTTTGGATGGGTAAATGCAGAGCACTAATTCCGAGTACGGGTCACCATACTTGGCCACATGTCACGTCACTTTCACTTTTCACTGTAAAAAAAATGAATCCATAAAATAACAGAAAAAGTACTGGCAGCTCATTGCACAAGACATTATCCATTAATTTTACGGACATTCCGTTAACTCTAAAACACAACACAATACAGTGTAACGTTCATAATCCCGTAAACGCCTGAACAATACGCAAATTCTTTCAATTATTCCTTACTTGTGCCCTATTTTTTACAGATTGTTACCTAAAATATTGTAGGGTCTTAAATAATACTTCTTTTATACACTACTGTTTAAAAGTTTGTGGTCGGTAAGATTTTTAAAAATGGTTTTGAAAGACATTGTGTTCAACGTTTGATCAAAATTTCATTTATTCTTTTTCAAAAATCAGCATTCATTTGATCAAAAATGCAGTCGAATATTAATATTATGAAATATTATTACACTGAATAGGCTTAATTAAAAACTTAAGTGAATTAGTAAAAAGAAAAAAAAAAAAATTAAAAAAAATTATACTAGTATTAAAAATACTAATAAAACACAAAAGTCCTGTGATGCAAAGCTGAATTTTCAACATCATTAGTCTTCAGTGTCACGTTATCCTTCAGAAAGCATTCGAATATGCTTATTATCAATGTTCTGTGATTATTATCAATGTTGAAAACATGTTTTATCTGAAATACAAATATTTTATAACACTATACTGTAAATGTCTTTACTGTCACTTCTGATCAATGTAATGCATCCTTGCTGAATACAAGGTCATTTCTTATTAATTTCTTGAAAAGAAAAGAACACTGATTGTGTACATATTGTTAAAATGACATTTTGTATTGTACTTGTATTTTACTATACATTTTTCCTTGTTTTAAGATTTCCCAAAATATGTTTATTTGCCAGATTTTCAATGTGGTCTCAGACTTCTGGACACCCCTATATACAGTCTTACTGCTCATTTCAAGAAACTTGCTTCGGTTCCGAGCATCAATTCTTGACCTTTACACTGTATAGGTCAATATTCCCTGCACAGCTTAACAAGTGGTTGCGGATGACCTAGCTCATTAATGGCAATAGTCTATTCACTTTCTTCCTGGAAAACATAATGAAAAGCAAACGATGTCTGTAATAACATCTGCCTCCTTTTACGCATCAGAATGAACTCAAAGACCTCAAAATCATGCAGCGAAAACGTACTGCGCAACCGCAAACCCAACAACCTCAGCACTGACTGTACATGCAGTATATTTAGAACGTATGCAAATCAACCTTATCTTCCCCTACCTGGTGTCTTTTCTCTAACTCTCTAATTGTAACGTACAGATCTGAGTTTCCTATGACGTTTTAATTGGAGCCCCAAAAGCTTCTTAGTTCCCTCGCAAAGTCGTTCCGCAATACATCTATGGTGCAACTAATTACTTTTCCGAGCCGGCATAATCCCCAAGGCAGATTCTCAAGCATTTTTAAAGATATTATGACCTTTTTGAACACAAAGTTTTAGGTCACAGTGCCACGGACAGGTATCATCTAAACATTCAACATCCTGGAATTAATTGAGGAAGAAAGTACTTTTTACAAAAAGGCTATTTGGAAGGCTTACTAAAACACGAGTGCGAAAAGTCGACGGAAACACCCGGCATCTCTCAACAGAGCGGTCCTTTGTGCTGTACAATTTCCATTTCCTCATTTATCTTTCGGATACATCTTGCAGACTGACATGACATTAATGAGCAAAAAATTCTCAAACTAATTTGAGCCTCAAAGTTATGGGGGGTTTTATGCTAGATTTAGATAATGATGGAAACCCGGTTTTGAGTGGCACATCAAACTTCCCCTGGCTCATTTGTGCTCAGATCAGCACAGAACTCTCATTAAATGGCTTGCGTGCTGCAGAGCGGAGTCTTTCATTGGCACGGGCGACCAGCAGACAGTCTGGAAAATAGCTGCTCAGAAACTGAGCGAGTGTTGAATTCTGGCAAGACTTACTGTCTGAGTCACTCTGGAGATGATATGCTTTGCTCTGACACAACTAATGTGGCTGGATCCACGATAGTGTGTATAAAGAAACCCTCTTATTGAGGTTTCAATTCATTTACAAAGTCGAATTCGAATTTTCTGCTCACCCTGATACGACATCAAACATGGCCAGTTAATGTGGACCAGAGCCATTGCAAAGTACCTCATCAGCTTTTGATGAAAGTCAGCAGTCATTTAACAGACAGGGACAATCCCGCCGGATCATTCCAAGCTGAGCTCGAACCAGCAATGCTGATTTGCTGCTGGCACCACAAAGATCCCAAACAGTCCCAAACTCTTCAGACGACCTGTGATATGAAAGACAAACGACATACATTAGACATAGATTGGGGTCAGCAATTTTGTTTTCGTTTTTTAAAGGAAAAGACTGCTTTAGCGTATAGACTGCTGAAAATTCACCTTTGCTATCACAGGAATAAATTACATTTTAAAACATAATCAAATAGAAAACAGTTATTTTTAATAGTAATATTATTTAACAATATTACTGCTTATTCTGTATTTTTGATCAAACAAATGCAGGCTTGGTGAAAGAAAAAAAACATGATTAAAAGCATTATTTAAAAAAATCATTAAAAACATTAAAATCTCATTTAAAAAAATAATAAAATCTCATTGACCACAAACTTCTGAATAGGTGTTTACATTTCATGTATTTAAGTGGATAATTCATTAAAACATTTAAGATTGTCTTCATTTACCCACATGTTGCTGGAACCAGGGTTATAATAGTGAAGTTAAAAAACTGAAAAAAATAATAGAAAAATAACCGTTAACTGAAATAAATTAATTTGATATCATTATATATAGATATTATATAATCTATCTATATATATATATAAGTATACTACAGACACACAAACACAATCAGCAGGTGCATCTAAAAAAAATTGAATATCGTGAAAGTAATTTTTTTGTAACTTATTTCAAAGTGAAACTTTCATATATTCTAGATTCATTACATGTAAAGTAAAAACATTTCAACATTTTTTTTTTTGTTTGAATTTGTATCGAGCGTACAGCTCTGGAATTCAAAAATCCATATCTCAAAATAATGCATATTTCCTAAAGATCAATCAAAAAAGGATTTCAAAACAGAAAGGTTCAAGTTCCTTAAAGTATGTTCATTTATGCACTCAATGATTGTACTCAAACGTACTCAAATACATACAACTGAAACAGCCATAAAGGAATAAACTATAACCGACTAAAAGCATGTACTAAAAAGAATTACAAAACCAGCTAAATATTACAAATTTTACTCAAAATTACCAAAATAAAAACTAATTCAAAATATTATTTAAAGCTTTAATGATACCTCAATTGTACTAAAATAGCACTGGTTGGAACACAAAAAAATACTATTATATTTGAAGAATGTTGAAGAATTTATTAACTGTTCCTGTCCTTTTTTCCTAGAAATTTCCACAAAAGAAAATTATGGTTTTAAATAATGATATGGTTTTAAATAACAATTTATTTTTGCAAAACAGCTATCATATAACACAAAATACTAGCAATGTTGTTTGTAAACATTTCATTTCATTTTTTGAATGCCTGTCAATGGGGAATAATGCTGCTTGCCCCCCAGATGGTGTAGTTACATCATCAACCAGCAGGAGCTAACTAATCAGCTAAACCTAGACCCCTTGGACCCATCTTCACAGGGACCACAGGTGGGCAACTTTCAGGAAAGGAGGGTGAGGCGGATTCTGTTCAGAGCAAACTTGGGAAATGTGGCACAACGGGAGAGGAACTGAGCTTGGAGCGGCTCATTCAATATGTGACGCAGTCATGGCAAGCATAGTCTCTGGGCGCAAGGTGCCATCTCTGAGGGTCCGAAAGCAGATGGATGGGGGGTGTGGGGTGTGCAGGGAGGCCTGGCAGACAGACAGAGAGCTCAGGCTGTCACACACGCGGAGCTAAGTGACAGCCACCAGCGTGCAGGACCAATTGCTACAATATGGCACCTTGGCCCAGGCCATCACGGGCAGCCTGGCAGGCCGTTCATCTCTGGAGATGTACGGCAAGACAGAACGGTGCTTTTTTCTCCAGCTTTCCCTTTATACAACAAATTCCTCGTAAATGCAATCCTACTTGGCTCCAACTTCAACCTCTATTATCAGCTGTACAGATTGACCGCTTGTGCATCCCGTACTCTCCCTCTCTCAATACGCGGCTTTAATTATGTTGAGTGAACAAAAGAAAACTACAACAGATGTTTGTGTTGTGCAGCAGGGGCTCTGAATGAGAGTAGGAAATTGAAAGGGGAAAAATCTCACGAAAACAAACACAAATTACATAAAATGTACTCAAAAATAATATGTTTTTAATGAGCTTAATTCAATTAGGGGAAATTTTTCAATTAAATTAAAATACGCATTTTAATCAACAAAAAAGGAAGTTTAGTCTTGTTGTTAGAACTTGAATTTTGGTATGCCAAATGTTTAATATATTTTTAAGCTTTTTATCAAACACTGGCTGCTGACATATGATAAAGAAAACTAAAAGCATATTTTATTTTAGCAGAATACTATATTAAACCACATAATGAAAAGGACAGTTGACGATAAGATTAAAAACGCCTCAACTTCCATACATTCGGTTATGACCACAGATGGTGTTTATTTAAAACATAAATAAAACATCTATATTTATTAATATTAGATTATTAATCATTGTTTATTTACTATCGTATTTTTGTATTAATTAAATAGTTTTACTGTTGTTAACTTTTATTATATTTTTTATTATTTTGTATAGTTCATAATTTATATCCATTGAAAATATTTGTATATAACACTTTATTAGATTTTAAAACTGATGTTCTTTATAATATAATTTATAATAGATTTTATCCATATATTTACATATAATTATAATATATTTAATATAAAATACTTCATATATATCATTAATCTTATAATATTTTAATATATAATTTTTTTAAATATTGTCATGTATTTTTGTAATATTTGTATATCATATCATTAACTTAAAATAATTCTTCATATATAATGTGACCCTGGACCACAAAACCAGCCATAAGGGTGTAACATCTTATGGACTTTTGTGTTTGTTTTCATTTCATCCCTTGCTTTCCTTGACCTAGTTTTCCCTCATGTTTGATTGTGTCATTATGTTCAGGTGTTTCGTGTCAATTATCCTCATTTACGTTCCCCATATAAGTTGCATTCTGTTCAGTGTTTGGTTGTCCGGTCTCGTCTATGGATACGTGTGTTTGCTCTCCTATGATGGATTTCCCTTATGTGGATTATTAAAGACTTTTTATTGTGATCTTCTTCGTATTCGTGCTTCTCTCCTGCACCACACCGTGACAAAGGGTCCATTTTTATAAATTGAGATTTATAGATCATCTGAAAGCTGAATAAATAAGTTTTTCATTGATGTATGGTTTGTTAGGACAGTATTTGGCCGAGATACAAATATTTGAAATCTGGAATCTGAGGGTCCAAAAAATATTGAGAAAATCACCTTTAAAATTGTCCAAATAAAGTTCTTAGCAATGCATATTACTAATAAAAAAATTAAGCTTTGATATAGTTATGGTAGGAAATTTACAAAATATCTTCATGGAATTACCAAATCTTAATGATTTTTGGCATAACAGAGAAATCTATCATTTTGACCCATATAATCTATTGTTGGCTATTGCTACAAATATACCCGTGCTACTTATGACTGCTTTTGTGATCCAGAGTCACGTGTGTGTGTGTGTTTACATATATTATTATTATTATAGTAAACAGCTACTTTCTAATGATCATCAATGAAGAAAGATGCTTGTATTATGGCATCTAACAGCAGGAGCTAACAGGGCCATGCTAATAAGCCCAACCCTGGCCCCTTGGTCATGGCAACATATATAAAAATACAGTATGTACAAACATCATACAGAGACTAGATGTTTAATGGTTTCTGAGGCCTTGGAGATTGCATGAAAACTAGCAGAGTGCTATTCTAATGATTAATTGTGAGCAGGTGGGGTCTTAGTGGCACTATGGTGTTGCGTCTGCCGGTTTATTCACCCTCTGCTTTCAACCAACCTCATCCTCTCCAGCACGTCATTCGTTAAATTTACAGCCGTCCACAGAGCAGGTATGCTAATGAAATTTATCCACAGGCTCTTTGGAGGAAACTCCCACATGGTTCATCTTTAGTTTTAATCCGCCTGACAACCGTCATTCTATCAGCATGCGAATCCCACCCACTGGCATTTAACTAAAAATAAACAAGGTGGAGAAAGAGGGAGACAATCAGACAGATGGATGGATGATGGCACGTCATACATTATGGGGTGGGCACCACTGTCCAACTTGCAATTATCAGTTTGCAGACAGGACAACAATGTTCTGACTTAATCAGCATCACATACTGGCAAAGCAGGAAAAGGGGCTACAGTCACAATGTGATCTAGCACTGTCTTACGGTCTTATTAGATATAATAATAATATAAAAACACATCATCTTAGCCATCAGAACGACTGAATCATTCATTAAACTCAGAGTGTTTCCAGAGTGCTTATTAAAGCCTCATCAAATCAGCGTATGCCCGCGGAGGGTGCCGTCTCAGCTGAGAGATGCTCACTCAGTATGCAGCGCTGAAGTCATTGCTAAGTCTGTTGCCTTTTATTTCGTGGCTTGCCCATCGATCCCCTGTGCCGCTGAACCTTTGTTTGGCCTGCAAAGCCCAAGACATAAATCAAGGTATGGCTACAGAAAGTTTCTCCACAGGAAGTGGAAGAGGGAGGGAACTGCATGGGGCTGCAGCTATGATGGAAACAAAGCAACCACAAGCCATTTTTTGGAATAATACCATCAGCTTTTTATAATGAACAACAAAATAAATGCTAGGTGCCCTGACAACATCTGGTGAAAGCTGTGGAGTGGTTTTTGTTTTATTGGTTGAATCCAAGAAACCCGTCAAGAAAACCTCATATTTCATCCAAATATCAAAATTTGAAAAAAAATAAAATAACTACTACTACTACTACTACTACTACTAATAATAATAATAATAAAAGTTAAAATCTCTTTACTGGAATGCAAAAAAGTTGTTTATTTTATATGTTATACACTAAAGGTATTTAAACTTCATGGTAGTACTTAAGTACTTAGTTTCAATTTTTATTTTAAATAAAAAATATAGTAAAATACATATAGTAACTTGTGAAAAAATACTTAAATTAATGAATCACTCATAATAATAATTAATAATAAAATAATAATAATAATAAATACATTTAAAAGTTAAAAAGTTAAAATCTCATTACCACTGTCAAAAAGGTATACTTATTAGTTTTATAAGAAATTCAAAATTATATATTATTTTTTAAGTTAATTACATTTTTAATTGAATCTACTTTGTGTAAAAAGTACTTACTAAAACGGTTTTGTTTAGTTTAGTTTTTTATGACCTGGACATGATTTGGTGAGATTCATTCTTGAAAAGTTGTCCAACAAGCTCCTTAAACAAACAGTTAAACTCGAAAATGAAAAGTGTGTCATAATTTACTCCTATAATTCACCCTATACTTTCTTCTTGGAACACAAAAAGTATAATTCTAAAGAATATGTTTGACGCGCAATGAAAATTAATTCAGAAAATGATGCAAAAGCCCCATAAAAGTATAGCTTATGTGCTATACACCAAGTCTGCTGTAGCCATATGATTGCTTTCAAGGCGGAATGAACCAAAATTTAAATCATTGTCAACTGAAAAAAATGACAGAATTTTCATTATTTACCATCCCTTTAAGTGCTTGTGAATTTCTGCATTTCCCATTCCAAAACTTTGGACAGCATGACTACAAACAATAACAGCAGCTTTAGTACTCACAGAGTTTGCGCATTTCCCAATTTGCATTGTTTCACAAGCAACCTAAGGTTTTTATCTCCTGTGCACCATCCGCAACACAATTCACCACTGCTAAAGCTCCATGAGCTATAAAATCACCATTATGGCACAAGTTGAGCTGATAGGAAATTCATTTAAGAAGCACATTAAGTTCTTCCCCCCCACAACCCCGTTCCTGGTTATCTTCAGCTTTGCTCAGTAGGAAACTCATTAGCTTCTTGTGCTGGGCATGGAAATAAAACTCTGGCACACTTTGTCTCCATTTCTGAGAAAATTAATTAGAGAGAACAGACACCATCACCGATGTGCCAGCATCTATTCTGACAGTTGCTCCTTTTTTCCCCAAGTATCATTATTTCCTGCTGTTGTTGTCGCTTTAGAAATGCTCTGTGCGTCTAAGGGATTGCGGTATCGATCCCCACCTGTTAAAAAACTCTGGATTAAATTTGCTTGTCTGTGTTTGCTGGTCATGCTTTTAAAAAATACTGTTTACTGTGTGAGGGGAGACGGTATTGAGTTTTAGTGTCTTGGTAGTATATTGGCCCATTTACACGACGCGCACGCTCCATCTCTTCAACACAGGCGGGTAGAAAATTACATGGGATATCTTGGATCTTTTGTTTATTTATTTATTTATGGGTGTTAACAGAGAAGCGTGCGACGCTACACAAATTGTGCTACACCTTATCTTTTTGGTCTGTAATATTCCTTACTGGATACTCCAACTCTATCTGTGAATGCAATACATGTTTTCCCCGTATCGCCAAAACCAATCACATTCCCTCCTTCCTCACCGCGCGTGTGTGCACTTGTTAACAGATAAGGCCAAACTCCTTCACCAAAGGACAATCATAAAGAAATAACAGCATTGTATATGTCTAATAATGAAGACACCGTAAAACTTAGTTCATATTGTTAGTAGGGCGATCAGCTGAATATGTTAATATAATATGACTAACTAAGACATGTTTTTGATTTAAAAAACAACTAGATGTAGCGCAACAGAATGAAACAGAATGCACTGTTTTTAAACTTGACACACCGTCATAAAAATATGCTGTTCATGGCAATGATGCTGAAAAACAAGACAAAGCATTGGCCAAAGATATCTTTCTGCATGTGAATGTTTTTTTGGAATAATATCATGAGCATTTTATAATTAAATAAGTGCTAGGTGATCAGACAACATCTTGTGAGAGTTGTGGAAAAACCAAATAAATCAATTATTAAGCAATGTTTTCATGATCATTTAAAGAGTTTCCTTCCCCAATTCTAATTATATACACACTACCGTTTAAAAGTTTGGGGTCATTGAGATTTAATTCAGCAAAAATACTTTATTCACAAAAATATATTAAGCAGCATAACTGTTTTCAACATTGATAATAATGAGAAATGTCTCTCTAATCATCACATTAGAAACATTTCTGAAGGATCATATCACTGAAGACTTAAGTAATGACTGCTGAAAAGTCAAATAGCAAATTACATTTTAAAATATATTCAAATTTACAATATTACTGTTTTTACCGTATTTTTGATTAAATGCAGCTTAAGAGAGTCTTTCAGAATTGGGGACCCTAAACTTTCTATACGTTTTCTTATTAATATAAAGCGGTCTTTATATCTACCTTGGACAGATATAGCTAAATGCACCCTGTGGACAAACTTATATTCATATTAAATATAGAAAAAGAACAAACAATATAAAAATATTTTATCATGGTTTGAAAGGTTTTCTCTGCAAATATTGATGTATGTGATTCACTGATATACTATATGTTTAATATTAGTTATTAGTTACCTTCTACATGCCAGTTGAGTGTCCTCAGCTTCTCCTCATTGTTGTCCTCTTTTCTCACTCTTGATTGAGGGTGGAGTGGGTTATTGAACTCTGGGTAAAACACCAGAGGGACTTGACGCCCTCTTGTAGAAGAGGTGATTGGGAGGTGGGGTTTTTTTCCCAGCCGGAGCAGGTCGAGAGGAGCAGCATCTTGGTGATATAAAACATTGATCAGCATTGATTTTGTGTGTCTGCAAGTGCACCGCCCTCTCTGTCTCTCCTCGCTCACCTCTTTCCCGCCTTTCAGGCTAAGCTATGAAATGATGTTTACTCCACGGTTTCTTAGTGGGCGGCATTTTGTCTGAACAGAAGATGGTGGAAAAATCTATACAACAGATAAATAGAAGAAAAAATGTAACCTTCTCAGGGAATGAAGAAAGAAGAGGGATCCAGGGACAAAGGGAGTGAAGAAAATAGAACAGGTCCATTTTCTGCTCCATGCCACAAGGTGTGCAGGTGTCCTCTTAGCATCGCTCTGCAATTCATCCTCCAGAATGTACAAGTTCCATCAACACCATGCTAAAATAGGCATGAATCAAAACAGTACTTCAACCGAATGTTTACTGCCAAACATGCAGTGGTTTTGTAGTTGCAGTGGTGTTAAGCCTCAAACTGTTGTCTTAAAGTTAACATCAGAGCCCAGTTGCATAAACATAGTCACTATGTTAAGACTGTGCCTTAAGAACTAGTTTGACCAACTAGCAGTTAGTCAAGGGGTAACCAGTCTTACTTTTCGATTCAAATTAGAGCAGTGGGGGAAAAAGAGGGGAAAACAAAAAAAAAAAAAAAAAAAAAAAAAAGAAGGTCTTACCGTTTGTAACTGATTTTAAAAAGTTATGACTAGTCTAAAAGAAAAAAAATTACATGACTACTTTTTTAAGACTAGTCTAAGCAGTTTATGCAACCGGCCCCAGGAACTGACTGGATCATGAAAAGTGAGAGTCATGTACCGGAATGGATCAATTTGGTTGGAGAGGAGGGGTTAATGAAAACATCCTATGAAAACAAACTTTTTTCTGGAATTACATCCAGTTATGAATTGTCAGCAATAAGACAAGAAACCAGGGCTGCGTTTCTCAAAAGGATCATAAGTCTAAGTTGATCGTAGCTCCATTGGTTTCAATGGGTTTATGATGTACTTAAAGGGTTAGTTCACCCAAAAATGAAAATTAGGCTGCGTTTTACTCACCCTCAAGTCATCCTAGGTGTATATGACTTTCTTCTTTCAGACGAATGCAATCGGAGTTATATTAAAAATTGTCTTTGATTTTTCAAGCTCTATTGTTGTACTCAGCGGGTGTTGCATTGCTTCTGTCCAAAAGAAGTTAAATAAAAAGCAACCGTCCATAAAAAAAAGTGTCTCACACGGCTCCGCGGGGTGAACAAAGGCCTCCTGTAGCGAATCGATGCGTTTTTGTAAGAAAAATATCCATATTCAAAACGTATTAATCACTTGAATCTAGCTCGCGCTCACTGTTGGAAAACGGAAGCAGTTCCGGGGGAATTACATATGAGGTCAGCTTTGCGCATGCGCCACTCAGAAGTGACGAACGCGGAAGCACAGAGGAGAAAGCAAACACAGTCCACTAATTAGAAGTACAAAATGACAAAGTAAGGAAACTTTGCTTCCTTTGCTCCTGTTAACAAACTGTGGTTTTCACGAGACTCACCGGCGCATGCACAGCGCTGACCTCATACGTCATGCTCCCGGAACTGCTTCTGTGTACAACTGCTGGCGCAAGCTAGATTCAAGTGATTGTTACGTTTTGAATATGGATATTTTTCTTACAAAAACACATCGATTCGCTACAGGAGGCCTTTGTTCACCCCCCGGAGCTGTGTGAGACACTTTTTTTTATGGAAAGGTGCTTTTTATTTTACGTCTTTTGAACCGAAGCACTGCAACACCCACTGAGTGCAACGATAGAGCTTGGAAGAGCCAAGACATTTTTTTTAATATAACTCCGATTGTATTCGTCTGAAAGAAGAAAGTCACATACACCTAGGATGCATCGGGGGTGAGTAAAACGCAGCCTACTTTTATGTGGTTTATGTGTAGCAATTCTATGTGGTGACTCATTTCAACTGAAACAGGAAGACAGGGTGGGACATATCGAGCAGCCCCGCCCCCTTTTTAAAATTAGCCAATAGCGTTAAACCAGTTTCTGATGACTGGTCGCTTCCTGCAATTGCTACCTGTCTGATCTGCGAGGAACTTGAAAACATCTGTCCATGCATTAATGACTTAACAACTACATCGTAAACTTTATAAAGTTCAAATTCATAGTTGTAAAAACACATATCTATTCAACTGGACCCTGTTGGAGTCTGGCTAGGGGCCCACCAGGTAATTTGAGTTTGAGCCCCTGGGTTTCAGCCATGCTTTTGCATTCTACAACTGCAGAAAATGTGAAGTTGCATTTCATTCCTCACTCTTGCAGAGCTATTAAATCCTGCGCTCTGGATTTTCTTCTGCAAGTTCAGGCAAAGGTGGCGGAGTGTTAAGGGAGTCCGAGACTCAGCGAGGGCATCAGCGTTTTGCCGCACAGCTTGGGAGCCTGGCCTTAGGCCCCCCGACCGCTCGCCTGCGAGGCATGGAGGCCACAGTGCTGAAAATCCCATCAAGCCGCAGTTCCAGGTCCACGAGCAAGAAAGATGAAGCATGCTAGCTCATCAGGGGACACGGCCAAGCCCTGATGCCTCTCCTCTTCTTGTCCCCCTCCCCAAAACTCTCTCCACCTCTCTTTCGCATTCACTTGCCACCACTTCCCTTCAGGGAGAGTGTTGCAAGGCCAACAAGCCGGAACCCCATGCGCTGGCCTCAGGGGCTGTCGCTCGCTTGTTGAATAAAGGAGCTGACTGGCTGATTGATAGACCCGCATCAGTCCATGCCCCTCACACGTTTCCTGGTTCACTGCCTTAAATAAGAATCCTTTGCCGGGCGGCCCGGTTTCAGCGTTCATTAAATCTGGTGCTTGATGGATGGCACCAATTTTCTGCCAAACCCGGATGCTCCACCTAAGCATCCCCCCTTCCCTTCTCTGCCTCAGGTAAATCCCCCAGAGCCCGGGCGAACAGGAGTACTCTAAAACGGTATCAATCACACCAAAGGCCACTCTGCCATGGCGCAATGTTTCAATTATACCTCCCGCTCCCTCTCGACCGTATCGCCCTGTCCCGACACCCCCGTCGTGCCCTCCGGCCAAAACAGAGAGCTTTCCGTCTCCTCTGCAACAGGCGTCTCTTTATCTCTCTTAATTCATTTCAGGGTTATTTATAAGCAAGTCTATCATCCCCCCAAGGGCTGTACCAACCCCAGAGCTGACAGATGCTGCCAAAACCAGAGTAAGCCGCTCTCGCCTGCTAGCGCGCCGCTCGGTCCGAAAAGAATCATCTGGAGCCCACAGGGCCCTGAGCTTTGTCAGTCTGGCGCGATGGGAGACAGACGGGTGAGAAAAGTTAAGCAGGTGCAAGCACAGAGTCTCTGGTGTGTCAGGGTCATTTGTTACCCAGCAAGGACAGACAAGTTCCCCTCAGACACGACTCGGCAGATGGGAGGTCACTCTTGCAATGGCGGGAAACCTTCGACTCGGAGTGGTTTAAGCAGCCCTGTGATGTTACAAGTCTGACCGATAGTTTCAAACAAAGAAATCTGAAACATCATCAGAAACAATCATTTTAGAATTGACAGCTTATTCAAAACAGCTTCTGTCATTAAAGGGACAGTTCACCTAAAAAATTAAATCCAGTCGTTATTTACTTACCCTCATTTAGTTTCCGAACCTAAAGAGTTGCTTTTCTTCTGTGGAGCACAAAAGGAAAATTAAAGTGTTAAAAATGAAATGTTACCATTTCCTTACCCACTTGTTGATCCAAACCCATTAGACTTTAATTCATCTAATAAGATAATATTAAGATATTTTGATGAAATCTGAGAGATTTCACTCCCTACATTGAAAGTCCATTCCACCAAAACTTTCAAAATGTTCATAAAAATATTATCCAACTAACCCATATGAATTAAGCTGTTTACTCCAAGTCTTCTAAAGAGACCAAATCACTTCATATGAAGAATGAGACTCTTTTGGAATGGCATGAGGGTGAATAAATTATGACAGAATTGTCATTTTTGAAAGAACTGACCTTTTAAGCTGAAATTCATTCACTGACAACATTCTCTGCCTCAGCTCTCAAATCTCAATCATGTTTGTGTATATTTTTTAACCAATTGTAAATGATGACAAAATTTTAAGTTCTGGGTGAGCTATGCTTTAATTATAGTACATGGCCTGACTTAAAATTAAATTGCATCAGTAGAACTGTGCCTCTGGTTGTTACAAGAAATTAAAAGCTCCCCACCCCACCATCTGCATCTACCTAAAAATGAATAATAATTAAAAGGGTACATTTAGTTAGAAGATTTATAATCCACCATCAAAAATAAAAAGAAAACATTATCCATTCAATCAAATAAATTCCACCCTTACATCAGTGTAATTCTGAATGTCATAAAATTATAAAATGAAACAGTCCATCATCTTTCTCCATTGCTCCCTCGGCTAATCAATGTCACATTCAATAAGCACCCATTTATGACATTTTCAAAGTTTCAGCTTCTGAAATTATGGCTAATTTTTCTCAATCTCCTCATTTCTTCAGACACTGATTTTGAGAGGCATCGCAGTTGGTGAACCAGAGTTTCACTTCGGCACAGTTCATAAAGTATGACATTACTCAAGGTCAAGTAGCACTCGGAGCAGCCAAGGTCCTGTTTCCAGCAGTAATCCCTTCCTTCCATTCCTCGTATCAAAGCTTAGCGTGCTCGTCCATCAGAACAGCTGGGTCCTCAAACAGGAATGATCCACTGTGGAGATCCTGCCCATTACCAGTCTCATTAATTAGCCTCATCTTTATTATCTCCCTCCAGCCATGACTATTGATTAAAAATTCAAAATGAAAATGAAGCTAGATCAATGCACCTCTCATTAAATCATCAACCCTTCATGACCGAACTACCAGAACTTAAGTTTACCTTTCACACAAGGCCTGGCATGCGTCATCATTCAGGCAACTCGTGGATGTGTAAAGATGCTAAATGTGGAATGTCCCCACAGGGGATCTTCATCTGTAACTATGAAGCAAGAAAATAAATCTATTAAAAGCATGCTTTTAACTACTCATTAGTACCTATGCCAGAAAAGAGTCCATGTACGGAAATGGTTTAGCAGGGCCACAGGTGCTCTAAAATGTCTCCACACACAGGAGTTATCATTTAATGTACTATTTCACCAGATGAGCTTTTTTGATAGTGATGCTCAATTTTCATTAGCTTGAGTATATCATTCAGGGCTGCTCATTTATTTTATTTGCTATGCATATCCAAATGTCCATTGATTTTAAAAAATAAATAAAATTAATTTAATTAATTAATAAAATGAAAGAATTGCCAAAATTAAAAGTCGCCACTATTCCTTTCATATAAAAAAAAAAAAAAAAACATAAGATTGGGTTAGCGGGTCTCCACCTGGCCAAGTTAGTTAGACTGCTTTAAAGGTTTTAGAGGGTTTTTGGCCACCTTGGGGCTAGCTGGTCTTGATGCAAGATTAACTAAACCACCAACCTGGTTTTCAGCAGGGTCCTCACAAATCGGCCCTTCCATAACTTAGCACGGCACAAACCTATAGACCAAAACACAAAAGACCTTAAATTCGACATTAAATTGATATTGCAACATTTTTTAACGTAGCTGATATATTCCTTAGAAAAACTAAACATATTAAACTAAATAATGAAACCGTACCTAAATCAGTGCATCAGTATCTTTTCGGATATTAGTTAACATTGCACTGTGCACAATAAGAGCAGGAAAGTGTTAAAGTAAATCAGGTAAATTTTGATTTCATGTCGACTTAATGGTCATTTTAGACATTTAGGCATGTGGTATGAAAGGCATTTTGTTTTGGGGGGGGGGAAACAAGTATACCTGACATATCAGTCATTGCAATTGTATATTGCATATACGACATAAATACATCATATATTAAAGAACATAAAACCTTGCCTTTGCTTCTCTGATGGCATAGAAGTTAGGAAATTATTCATTTTTCAAAGCTCTGAAGCCAAAACTGTATTTGGACCAGCCAGCACACAATCTGGTTCCATTCCTTTTCATAAACCATAGTAAAGCAAGTGAACTTTTGGACATTTGATCACTGGTTCCTCCCAGGAAGGCTAGTGTCATGCTCTCAGGGGGGGGGGGGGGGGGGGGGGGGGCGTTGAGGAGGGGGGACACAGAAAGATTTACACACCTGGGAGTGGAGCCGATGGGCTTGATTCACCCTGGCACACAAACAGAACAACTGGCGGGGCTCTTCTGCAGATGGGCATGCAGGTGGGCATAAGGCAGGGCAGGAGGGAGTGCAGGGGGTCTCTGCCAGGTTTGTGTCGTCCTTGTAGCTCAGAGTAGGTGCACTTATTTTTCCAGCTGATCACATCTGGGCTGAGGTCCACAATGCTTCACTATCAAACAGGGGAATCAATGTGAAGCTGTACTGCCCCCTAAAGGAGCTTCACGCAACTGCCTGGAACCACCAACTGGCAAACACTGTATTTATAATACATATATATTTCTCCACGCAAACTTTACGCCTCCGGATGAAGCTACCTTGAACTTCGAGGGGAATTTATGCAGTTCCACAGCAAACAAATCCATTTATAGCGGATGGAAAAGATATGAATGCACAGTTGGACTAAATGTTGAACAGATTTCGTCTAACAGGTCATTCCATCACCAAGCAGTGGAACGAGCGCTTCAGTTGGGTCTAAATGAGAACAGCCACGTTGTTTGTTGTTTTTGGGCAGAAGTGCGCTTACTCACAATGTGTCATCATGAGTCATTGAGCTTCTGCTGGTATAAACAACAGCCGCGCAACGGCAAAACTATTTATCAGTGACGAACGCGATGGCACGTTATCGAAAGCCGATACCGATAATGCAGACTCCGCCCACCTCATTAAACCGCGATAACCTTAACCTCAAACAATATTAGAATGCGGTCTTTAATCCCAATCGCTTCACAAAAATATATCATTGTAGACTGGCAAAGCCACAAACAGCATTGATTTCTGAGGAATGGAATACAGACAGCTAATCGATACAGTGTGTGTCTTCTGAGCAGGCCTTGAGTGCAAATCAATGTTGTGGAGGCGTCATTGACAGGCAAAGTAAACCTGCTCTAAAGCACAGTTAGTGACCTGGTTAGAGCCAACATTTTAGAACAGCCACATGTTGTCCAAATCACGCTGGAACTTCAGATGAAACATGAACGCTCCATTCACAACAAAAATGGATCGTTTTAGGCAAAATATCTGAGAGATCGATAGATCAAGCAATTGGATCAGTTTCTTACATTTACCGGAATAGTTCAGGCAAAAATGAAAATCCTATCGTGAATTTACTGACCTTCATGTCGTTCCAGACTATCCTGTGACTTTTTCTTCTTTCTGCAAAATAACTTTTGGGTTGCACAAAGACAGTCACACAGCAGGTTTGGAATGATAAGTACCCAAATGACAGTTTTCATTTTGGGGTGAACTACCCCTTCAAGTAAATATGAAATGCTGTTGAATATTATTTTATTTCTGTAATGTGCATTACAGAGGGAAATAGGATATTCAATGCAAGACTGGACTTAATTTTATCCTGAGGCATCATGCACCTATTTTTTTGAGGGGGCAGCACTGGCTCTCCTGGTGCCCTAGGCAAGATAAGACGTGACCAGAGGAAAAAAATACTTGAATAATATGGTAGTTCTCCATATTAGTCTATGGGACTGTGTAATGGTATTGGACTGAGCAAATTTAAACATGCAAATGTGTGATTCACACACATGTAAATTACAATCGTGCAGCAATCTTAAAAGATTATTTTTTTGGAAGCTGCATTTAAAATCAATATGCTTAACATTTGAGTGGTAGGCGTTTTTATCCATTGGGAATTGATTGAATCATGAAAAGGAGTCTCAAATTTACAGAGCCCCAAAGAGACATGTTGACGTAAAAAGTATAAGATGGGAGGATTGTATTGAATTATATTTCATTGCTTTTGCATTCTCTCCCAAATGTCTTGCATTCCCCTGAGGTAATAACTGTTTTGCAAACAAACAAACAAAAAAAAAGTTTTTCAATGCAGAAACTTTGGGAGAGAACACAGAAGCATTGACATTTTATCTCCCATAGCCATGTAGGGGTTTCATACAAATGATAGGTAGTCGAAACAAAGAAAAAAAAGCAGCATTGGTGACGTCAGCTAAAAATATGTTGCTTTAGAGAAGCAAATAATTCTATCTTGACGACATTGAAGACAAACCATTTTTTCTTTTGCAACAGTAATGCATGCACACTACAACACATGGAATAAAAAAATTTTTTGACTTGTGTATGCAGTGTATTAAATCATTTTAAAAGAAATGCTATAACAGAGAAAACTAAATTATCTTAATGTGGTATTGTGTTGTAAGTCTTGTCCAATGAATGGCCCAAACATATTACGGTCAGGCCACCCTTGGTCTTTGCCCTTTCCTGCTCATCAAATCACTGCTCCACCTCTGTCCCAAACTCTACTAAATGATTTATTGATCCGGGGCAACCTCCATATAACCTGTAAATTACCTCAACACTGTGTCATTATCTACCAATGATGAGCAGGGCCCAAAAAACCAAGAAAATGCCTCTCTGAGGAGACTTCATTCAATGCTGGACCAAAGTCTGATTCAAACTTTGATCAGGCTTAACCTGCTTTGCAATAATTACGATTCCTGTGAGGGGCTAGAGTAGGTTGGAGGTTCAGTGAATCCATGGACCCATGACCGCCCTGCCTGAAAGCCTCGTTTGAACTTAACGAAGAGATGCAGCCCAATCTGCCAGTAAGGAAAATGAGGTGGAGACGGAGCAAACGGACATTCAAGACTGCTCTTTAAAACCTGTGGACAGTGGTCTTCTGACATAAAATATCTAACCAAGATATCAATTATTTGTATATGCAATTACGAAAGGGCTATTTGGAATTGAAAAAACAAAAGTGTCTATTTTGTTACCATCTCAAGTGTAACCATGGAGTAATTACTGTTATTAAACCTTTTTTAACTACAAACTTTTTGCAAACTGGTTTTGATTGAGTATTAACATTGAAGTTGCTATTCAAGCTTCCCTTACTTCTGTCATTCTGTAGTCGTTCAGAAATCCAGCCTGCACCAACCTTACAACAAAAGTCAACAAAGTTGTTCCATAAAATCATTAACTTTTTCATTTACTGCCCACAAATTAGTAACACGATGGAAATCCATACTGAACTACACAGAGAGCTGAGGCTGGCAGAACCAACTGCATAATGCCAAAAAACTAAACTAATAACCAGTGGAAAGACGAGCCAAAATGGCAACGCATATCAGTGCCAAAATCCATGTGCTGTTCAAGTCCAGTAACACTAACAAACAGGAAAATAGTGAACCGAATAGTGAGTGGGTGGCATCATTCGACCACTGAAGACGCAGTCTATCGCTAATGTAGGGCAGTACAATTAATGCAGAGGAGAAAGTACAATTAATAACTCATAACTCTCGAGAGAGGTCAAAAGTTTAATGGTACCATTTTACTTCAATATCAGGCTAATTATATTCAGTGAGAGAAAAATAGTGAAATAACAACAAAGTACAGGATTTTCTTGTGCCATAACACACCTCACAAGCTTCAAGTGAAGGACTAGAAAAGAAGGTGAACACTGCCCTCCTGTGACGCTCTGGAGAACGATACTATTTTCAGTGCAACTGGTCAAACTTGGCATTTGCTTCACCAGGGCACGTGAAATGCAAAGCAAAATGCAGTTTTATGCACAAAATTAATAAATACTTTCATTCACCACTATTTGTTTTGAAATGCACACAGAAATGTATTAGTCCGAGACATTTTGCATATTTTCAGACATTTTTAAAAGCTACACAGATGACGGTGAAGGAACACACACACACACACACACACACACACACACACAAAGTCTATGAGATGTACAAACAAAGCATTTTTTCTTCTGGAAATTTATATATGTTAACAAAATATCAATCTTTATGACCAAAAAAAAACCGAAATCCCAGTCTGTGGAAAGCTGACAGTGGCTATGCCCTGGTGAGTTTCTGGAACATCAGCAGTCTATAGTCTGTTTAGGTCAACCAGGGGCCCACACTGTCAGGCCTATTAACAAGATCTCCAACAGTGTAAAATCCACAAGCTTATAGTCCCAGTGAAGAAAATCACCCCAAACGCCTCTCCTCAAATAAATTATTAAAATACCATGAAGCAACACTAAATGATTATTTGAGGTACACGAGTACTGGAAAGGCAGCTGCCATATGTCTACGTACTCTGTAGCTACTTTTAGAGCAGACACTTTGCTTGACAGATTCATTGTTTCACCAGAGTAGCTGAGTGCGCTTTCACAGTTGTGTGAGAAGAGCTAAAAATAAGCTTGAAGGTCATAGATTAGAGAAAGCTTGCAGTGCGAGTTGGTTGTCAGCCTGCTGGAAGAGCATTAAACAAACACAACAAACACAAAGGTGACCCTTGCACATCAAAAATATAATCTGATAAAGATTAACTGACTAAGCATTTAGTGATGTGCCCTTATTGCAAAACACAAAAATTAGGCAGCACAGCATAATACTCAAAACAAGATGAGCAACACACATCGATTTAATATGAAAAGACAAACAACTGTATTTTATGTGGCAAGAAATGTTTCTGTAAATGTGGCAGTAATGGGGTAATGCTTGAACAAGGTCTGTTGGTGATGCATTTGGCACTACATGATGACAGTATAGCAAGTAGAGTAAAAAAGACTGCTGGTCATTTCCAATGCAGCCACAAGCACCCATTACACATACAAACTTCTAATGTGATTATATCAATTATTGGTGCTTACGAGACAAGCGTAGGGCAGATTATGCACAAATGTGCTGCATGCATGGCCTAACTTTACTGTAGTGCAGCATTGCCATTGCTTGCAGGTTAAAAAGCCATACTGTTGTAAATGCACTAGCAAAATTGAACAAGTTGAGAAGAACATTTGAAAAGTAATGAATATTGTATGCCTTGCAAGAGGAAGACTTATGTACAGTACTGGTAAAATTTCCCTTGTTTAAAATGCAGATTAGAGAACACAAAGCATACATTGTGCAAAATTACCTGTCACAGCCCATTAATACATCCTTAGCATCCTCAAAGTCAGTATGTTTGGCAAGATGCATATGTAAAAGCTTAATTGTGTCAAGGCTTTGGGCCGGTATCTCAAAGACATTCACTGTTTAAATGCAAGGCACGGATTAAGACATTAGCTTCAGATATCTAATGCATGTTTAACTGTCGTAATGGCACAAAACATCACATCAGCCAAACTGATGAAGAATGTCAGAATGTGCTACCGGAAGCTTACTTCTTAAACAGTCCTGTTTTATATTGTAAAACCTAACCCTGGATGAATAACTTTAGCTAATTTCCCTGAAGAAGAAAAAATCAACACCTTCACAAACACTTTAAATGGAAGACATGCTCAAAACTCCAGATGCTTGCCATAAATCTTACTGAACCCATTCAAAGTAAGCAATTTCATCAAGATCAACTGGATAATCTGTTAGGTGTATTGGCTCTTTGTTGTCAAATCGTTCTCCTTTGTAACTTTTCCAGCGTCCAGCTGGTAAATAGATATCCCTTTCTTGCTTGCCCGGCTCCAGTACTGGTGCCACCATCAAGTCATCTCCTATCAAAAACTGTGAGTCAACTCTATAAGCCGTTTCATCACTGGTGGCGATCCACCATAATGGGCGAATTATGGGGTCCCCAGTGTCCAGAACTTCTCCAGCCAGTTCTATGACCCTGGGAGCCACTAGTGTCTCATGTAGTTCGGTGAACCGTTGAGCGATAGCCACCACTTCATCATCGTACTCCCATGGAGGAATGGAGAACTGCATGGAGGGCATGAAAGCAGACAGCTCCAGCCACCGAATATAGAGCTCACGGTCTGGTAGCTTGCCGTTTCCATCAGTACGATTGGGATAGGCATTGCCTCCAATCATGTCTGGCAAGATGAACTGGTAGCCCAGGATGCTAATGGTGAGGACGGTTGGGATCAGGGACTTGAGGCCAAGTTCATAGCCCCACACAGAGTCCCGGTCAATTAGACGGAAAAAACAGGAGATATTCTGAGAGCTGTAGCCGGACCGAAGTTCAGCGCGTTCGTTGAAAGGAATGGCCATTTCGGTGTAGCGGCGAGTGAAGGTGCTTGGGTCGGGGAGGTGGACTCGAGTTCTGAACTGCCAGGGCAAATAGTTGGTCTCACCTGCATCCAACTTGAAGGAAGAAACGCCATATTTGTGGCGTAAAGAGCGAAGATGGGATGTGAACCAGTTGCGAGCTTCTGGATTGGTAAAATCAAGGATTCCACCGATGCCATTCCACCACTTAACCAATGCAGGAAGTTGGCCTGTTGGCTCCATCACGAACAGGCCTTTCTGTACACATGGCCCAAAATTAGCAGAATCATAATTCACAAAGGGATGCGTCCACAGGGATACCAGGAAGCCATCTGCCTTGAGCTTTTGAAACATGGCAGAAGCATTTGGGAACTTCTGAGTGTCAAATTCAAACTCCCCGTATTGACTAGTATAACGATCATCAAATTCTAAGTGGCTACAGTTAAAACCATGTTTGCGTATATTCTCTGCATAAGTTAAAAGCTTTTCCTGGTTGATGTCAGTCTTATGTAAAGCCCAGGTGGACCATATTGGGTGCCGGAACATTTCCTTGGCAGGCACTTTGTTGGGTTTGGGGAAGTATCGACGAACCATGACCTTGTGGATAGAGGTCACATCTGGGCCAACGCAGACTCTGTAACTAAGTTCAGCATAGGGAGGTCTTCCAGGTGCAGGTTTGTACGGACTGTCCTGATATCGTGCCTGGAAGTACATGGTTTTCTCTGTATCATTCCAGCCCAGGTGGAAGGGCACAGAGTCATTGATCTTAATGGCAGTTGCATTGGACGAAAGCCAGTAGCGCTCCAGGATGCCACCGAAGTCATGGCGATTGGAGTACACGTCGCTAGTGACAAAAGGTTTGGGTGCCTGCTGGCCTGAGATGGCGATAGGCCAATGCTGAACAGCAGTCTCAGCACCACCATACCAGTGCGATTCATTGTAGGACATGGCATGTTCCACAGGTCGGTCTGACTCCAACTCTTCCCAACGCACACGGTAACACACCACCGTCTCCTTTGGTTTCACCGTCATAATGAAGAAGTTCACCTTGCCAGCAAACGAACGCGAGCATCGAAGGATCACTCCCTCCTTTGAGCAGGAGTCGAGATCAAGTGTGCCAGATCTGAAATCAATAAGCAAAAATCAGTTTCTTTTAGAATTGCAACTCCCCAAAAACAATGTTATGTATTCATTATTCAATATATTTGAATAATGACTTGAACCTGGCACGTGTTTAAGTACTTTTTCTCTTTTTCACTGACCCATTTAACTGGTGTCTGTAGTGCTATCAGAACGTTTTGCGATCAGAAAAATATAAGCACCATGCATACTGACCTGAAACCCATCTTCAGGACAATCCCCCCAGCCTGGTTACGGATGAGAAAGCCATTCTTATTCAGATCAAGCAATTCTGTCTTAAGCAGGTCAGCTTTACGAAGGGAGGCAATATAGTAGCACCATGCAGTCACTGCTGCAATCACCAGAATCGCACCAATAACTCCAGCCCCCACCAGAGGGCGACTGTCCTTGTCTATCTTCTTGATGGGCATGCCATCAGTAATTGTACCTCCTGTGCCTCCTGGGACTACTTGATACATTATGAGTCTTAGTTTTTGAATTCACAGTTCAGAAGAAGATCAAAACTGAAGGCTAAAATTTTATACAGTCTACAGAATACATTTGGCAGACAGAGAACAAAAGTGAATAACTTGCTAAATTTGTGCAAAATGGAGTCATGCATCAATTTTTCTTCTCTCAGTGTAGCATTTTCCTCTTGTTCATTACCCTTATGAGCCTGCGGAAAAAGGAGTGGCAAAAAGTATCAATGCAAAAGGTTGAAACAAAGTCCAAACAGAAATCTACTTGTTATGCAGATGTAGGAATCACAGTACAAATTGTAACATTAAGTATTCAAAAAAACACTATCATTTTAGCTTTGATATCGGCCTGAATTGGTCTGCTGTGAGGTAAAGGCATAAACAAAAGCAGTTTATTCATGCTGCCAAGGTTTCTCACTGTGGCAGTGTGTGAATTGACTACACCAGAGGACAACACAAGAGCCTCTGGGTCTGCAGTATGCAACGCCACCTGCAAAACTTTGAGACTGGCTAAGTGCAAATGAAAAGCGCAGTTAATGGACAATGTTTTCTCCTGAAGAAAGACCTAGAAAAGCTGAACTGCCCATGCAGAGGCCCTCTCTTTATGTTTTTGAGGGAGATGTACAGCACACTAATAAGGTGCAACAGTGACTGCCCACCTTTTCAGTGGTCTTGGGGAAGTCTAATTTTGTCAATAGTCACAAATAAAATTAATAAAGAGATTTGAATCAAAACAAATCAAATAAATGTTTCAAATCAGCATATTATATTTGAGAAGTAAAAAAGGTTGTTCTTGTAATCATGCATTTATACTTGTCCCACAAAAGCACTGTAAATGACACAGCTAAATCGATTCAGAAAATATTAATATTCGGCAAAATATTAAATTATTCACTATAGTTGTTTGAAGGTGTACGAACTGACTCAATGTCATTTGCAACGCTTTATGGAAGTGGGCGTTCAATTTTTATTTTGTATTGTGACATATATCCGAGTATAACTGATTATTAGAGAATAAAAAATGTAGGGCATGGTCTTTGTTCAATGCATGTTTTTTAAAAATGAAAAAATTCATGGATTAATTGCTTATAAGATTCATAATATGCATTTAAAATATAGATAGGGTCCATTTGTTTTCATGCCGACTTTAAAATTGACTAGTAGTACGGCTGTAGCAACAATGCTGAAGAAACTGGGAAAAGTGAAAGAGCGAAACTACTCCTAAAAATACAAATAATGCTATTATAATCAAAACTCTAATAAAATATAATTGAAAATATCCTACTGTTCCACTCTATTCAGTACTGCTGATAATGGACATTTTCACTAGTAACAAGAGGCATGTGATTCTCTGACAACACACTTTAGTTCTTCCCTAAATGAAAGAAGATTTTGCAAAGTAGGTTGAGCACCTTTAAGTGTCATGCAGAGACAATGACCAAAGAAGAAACAGTGATTGACAGCAAACGGGTATGTTTAACAAGGATACTTTGCCAAGTAAATGAATAAATCTAATAGTTAAATGCCTATCTTGCCAAAGCCTATCCTAACAAGAAATGTTTTTAAAGGGATGAAGCAATCATGCATTATCTCACAGCACTCAAGTAAACAAAATTTTGCTGATTCGGAACATGTGACTACAAAAAAAAAAAAAAAAAAAAAAGGTTCTTAAGTCTTTGGTACCTTCGTTCAACAGGACACTGACAGTACATACACAGACATGTAAATAGATCAGATAGTTGTATCACCACGTTGTATGATGAGTGAACTTTTACTAAAATAGCCAAGCACTGGACACACGATTAATATTGGCTGACCTCTTAAAGAGGCTTGAATGCTTCTTACTTTAATAACTCAGGACAGATGAGACCTAGCACACAGATCATCGGTCAAAGTGTAACATAGCCCCGAGACATGCGGTAGTCCCCACAATAACATCGTGACTGGTCAAAAACTGCTTACATGGTCACATTACTATAGAATAACGACTAAGAAAACCTCTTTACAAAACAGTTCAGTAACGTTATTTTATCACAAAAGGAGACATATGAAACAAGACAAGACAGAGCCAGTGGTCGATATCAGGCAAGGGGAGTCGACTGTGAAACACACACAGTGTAATACCGAGGCTGACAGGAGGAATTCGCTATTTAAATGCCTAAACATGAATAGTTGCGTGAAATAACATACTTACCAGCTCCAGGACTGTTGGTTTCGTGTCTTGTTGACATGTTCCCTCGAACAAGACAATTCAAGACGTTGAACTCCGTGTCTTGTTATGGGAGGAGTTTATGTGGCGACCCGCTCTTCACACAAACTCTGCAACTCTGGGAAATTGAGTTTTACAGGCTACTCAGCGAAAGCGAAAGTGTGAATATTGCGGACTGAGTTTGTCTAACAAACTAGTCTAACAAAGAAAACAGCGCTTACCAAGTTTGTTTTCTGTGGATCTCAAAAATATGCAAAAATATACCATGGTAATCCCGCCAAAATACCAGGTGCTACGATCACTACTTTAAAACTAAAAACTACTTTATTTGAATATGTGGATCGTTGAAGAGTGTGGTAAGCTAAAAATATAATTAAATCGTTTTTTTTCCATATTCTTATTTTTAAGTAGCACATTTTATTTTAAAGGAAGTATATTTGAGCCATTTTTAAATAAAATAAAATAAAATGTTTATTATAACTGCTGTCATAGGCGATTTGAGTTAGCCTATAATGGTTTTGAATTCAGTAACTATTTTAACCAGTTGTTACAATAGTATTTGATATGTATTAACTGAATTAATTGGTGTGAGTTTGAAAAACAAAAGTTAACAATTTTAATGTATTTGACCTATTTTAACCTGTTTTATGAAAAAGCTTGAAGCTCAAGCTTGAATATGTTGTACTTAGGCTACTATGGTTCCCATCCCATGGTAATGTTTGTAAGACAAAATAACAAACATTTAACAGGCACATCATAAACGTTGTTTATTTGTCATGTAATGCACATTTTGATCCAAAAATACAGTCAATAAAACGAAGCTGCACCCAAGCATATTTTACAAGGCAGGATCTCCAAACACATAACGTACCTCAATAATACACTGTGAAGTGACCAGTGTTGGGGAAAGTTACTTTTAAAAGTAATACATTACAATATTGCATCCATTACGCAACGTCACTAATCGTAAAGTACTTGTATGAAAGTAATGCGTTCACGTACATGTTGCAGGTTAAGTTAAAATCTGGACAGGGCTTGGAGGTTTGTTTTTAAAATAAAAACAGTTCTATTTTGGCTATATATCAAAAGCAGTTTCACACACAACGAATTATAATGGAATAGCCTCAGGTTGAAGGGAAAGTGAATTTATGTCCGTACAGTAGAATGCAGAAGAAGACATTTCAACACACTTCAGCAATAAAAAAAGACACACAAATGTTTGTCTAGAGTATTTTTTGCTTATTAGTACAATTGAAGGTCAGAAGCAAATAGAATGGGATTAAACACATAAAGGATATTTGTGTTGTTTAACATTTAATTATTGCAGGTTCGTGTCATATTCTGAGTTGCATTATTTGTATTCATTTTGAGGAATACTGAATCTGTGTGGGGGTTTTTTTTTATGAGTGAGATGAATTAATGCATATTCATATTTATTTTAGGTCTACAGTAACATCTTCTGATTTCTCTCAGCATGGGGACAGGAGAGCTGTCAATCAATAATTTGGAAAAAAAAGTAATGCGTTACTTATTTGAAAAAGTAACTCAGATATTCTCTTGTAAATTAAAAAGTAATGCGTTACTTTACTAGTTACTTGAAAAAAGTAATCTGATTACGTAACTCGCGTTACTTTTAATGCGTTAACCCCAACACTGGAAATTACATTATTAAACTGATAATAAATGAAAAAAATAGATATAAAATGCCCAAACACTGTGGCTTTTAGTGCTTTGCTTCTGACACAAACTCTGGGTGGATGATGTAGTGTCCGACTTTATATGGCTTCACCACATGGAAACAGCTGTGTCCTTCACTGCAAACCAAAACATCTGGATTTAAAAGGGATAATCTCAGACATTCAGATGCATTAACAACAGAGCCATGTTTATGCTGAAACACACATTTACAGTTTAGCAGAATAGCATGATTACATTAAAAGCACTGAATCAAAATAGCGAGTTATAATATGTTTGAAATCTGATCAATCTCTAGTGCTTGCTGTTAGTTAAAATTGGATGTGTAAGCCTATTTATTTATGTACTTGATTTGTGTATTTATGTATTTTATTTAGTTCGTTTTATTGTTATTTTCTTATATTGTTTTGTTTTGTTTTATTATTATTTTTTAAAGACTTTTTAAATAAGAAATGCTTCTTTAGCACCAAATCAGAATATTAGAATGATTTCTAAAAGATTACGTAACACTGGAGACGAATACGATGCTGTGGAAAATCAGAGTTATCATTCTGGAATACATTTTTCTTTACTATATATATATTAAATAGAAGCTATTTTGGTTAATTATAGTAAATTTACAATTTTACTGTTTTACTGCATGTAACTAAATGCCAGCTGGTGGAGCAAAAATGCTTTTTATTAGTTACGTTATTAGTATATTGTTTTGAATTTATTTGTTTGCTTGCGTTTTTCTCTCAAGAGTTGGGAATAATCAATACCTGCAAATCCAGTAGGGATTTTGACGCGTATCCGTGATGAGGGGTAACCTGGTGTTTGAGTTTTAAAGATGGCATGATGTCCCATCGTGCTGGTGCCAAGGACTGATCTGATACGTTTATTGTTCGACTAGTTCCTGAGTACAAAAAAAAAAAATCCTAAAGAGTTAGCAGATACTGAACTTCGAGGAAAAAATCATAGCATATGGTCACAAACTGAGGAGTTGTAGTAGTCGAAAAAATACTACAGTTCAGCGTATGGTTTAGATGGATATAAAATCTTGTTTATTCGGCAAAAAAACATAAAACAATGTCAAAATACACTTGAGGTTAAAACAAAACTATTCTGCAATGCCCAGGATCAAATATGAATTGCACAAACGCAGTTACCCTTGTGTGTTGAGATTGTTGCATGAGTCATAGTGTTTGGTTGTGGTTTGACGAAGCCACCGGCGCAGGGGGCAGTGTCAAACGCAGTACGAGACGCAACGGGTGGTTTTGGAGTCTATTTGTGTATCGAGCTTCTCATTGACCTGTTCAACTCCCCCCTGTGCTGTTTGTACGTCTTAAATGAATACAGAGCAAACCACCGCAAATTGTGATATCCCTGTAGATATATTGACTCCATTATATTAGATTATTTCCAATCTATGCAAAATATATTGTTTGAGCCGGTACTAAAATCACTCAGATATTTGCCATACACTCGATTGATACAATGGAAAGTGATTTCTTTTGACTCAACCTCAGCTGGAGGTGCACAGATGTATTGATACTGGCGACCCCCCACTGGATACTGGACTGCTATGTGTCATGACTGGAGTAGAAAAGCTGCAAGGACACGGACGTGGCTTGTCTGAAAGTATTGCCGTGGCAGCTTGTATCCTGTCTGACAGAGTTCTTGCATCGGTAAGTACTGGGTGGCCACAAAAAGGATTCAGAAAACGAAACCCTCTACACTCTTAAAAATAAAGGTGCTTAAAAAGGTTCTTTAAGCGATGCCATAGAATAACCATTTTTGTTTCCACAAAGAACCGTTCAGTCAAAGTTTCTTTAAAGAACCGTCTCTTTCTTACATTTTTATAATCTGAAGAACCTTAGTTTGACCACACCAATAACCTTTTGTGAAACAGAAGCTCTCAGACCTTTCGTTTTTAAGAGTTGTAATGGCACTAATAGTCCTGTAACACCTGACCCAGCCAGAGGTTAGATATTTTGCAACATAGTGAGAGTCACACCGATCTAACCTCCGACCCGTTCATTGGTTTGCAAACGGTAACGGAGGACTCCTTGACAAGGCCCCACACAAGTAGGTGTTTTGCAGAATAAAGGGGCTTACAAATGCTCGCATGCTGCGTGACTTATAATGTTTTGTAAGCCGGCAGTTACATTCAAGTTAATTACAAAATGTTGGTTGTTTTGTTACAGTACTTTCTTTTACTCCAATATTGAAATTTTTATCAAATTGTTTTGCTTATTACAGCCTGGAGTCATTCAACAGTAGCAGTGAAATCATGCTAACTTGAGGGAATGGACACACAACAAACACCTCAAAGTACGATAATTTATATAACAACTTTAGGAGCATACATTCACTTTACATCATATACGCTACACTACACCTCACATGGGTTGAGCTTAGAGCAAAATAATAGCATAAATAGCCTTAGCTATCATCTTAAATTCTACAATATAAATTTGCAATTAGCAAGCTCTTTGATATGACTCAAAAAAGTCAGATGGATGAATGACATTCATTTTGCATCAAAATGCTAGTATAAAAGACATCTATTGTGCTGCTCTTTGTACATTTATTCATCAAAATCATGTATGTTCAAAATATACATGTTCACCCAAATTTGAAGCAGCAAACTGTCTGTAACATGTATAATGATAGCCCACTGTTTCTTGAGTAGCAAATCAGCATATTAGAATGATTTTCGACAGGACTCATGCGACCCCCGAAGACGGGAGTAAGGGCTGATGAGAGCTCGGCCTTGTCACGCAAGAGAAATAAATTACATTTTAACGTATATTAAAATAGAAAACATTTATTTTAAATTATAATGATATTACACTATTTTACTGTTTATACAGCATTTTTTTTTTACCAAACAAATGCAGCCTTGGTGAGCCAAAGAAACCTTTAAGAAAACTTACCAACCTTAAATCAAGTGAATATATAGCTCTCTCTATATAAAATGACTAAATTTATATACAAAGGTAATATAAAACCCCTAATGCTAAAAAGAGACCCATATAAATAGAACAAATGCTCATTTATGGCGATGAACATGTGTTAAAGTATTCAAGAAGCTCTTACCGGCCGTGGATGAGGATTGTTCCTGCGATATGCAGAGGACGGTCTGGGCCGGGTGGGTTTGACCAGAGCAGGGGAACTGAACTCCTCTGAGTAGGTGCTGCTGAAGTGTAGCTGAGGACCCATTTCCCCTGTGTACGGTAAGAGTGTGTCTGCAGCTCATAGACTGATCAACCCTACCTCACTCCCTCCCTCTCATCAGCACCTCTGCTCTAGTGCTGCCATGCTCCTCTTCTCTATCTTAATCCCTCAGTCCTTTCATCTTTCCATGGGGTATTCGGATTTATTGACTCAAAAACGAAATTCTGCAATTGTTTACTCATCCTCCAGGTTTGTAACGACATAAATTTGAGTAAATGATGGCAGCATGTTTCTTTCTCTTTCATCCATTTATCACTCTGCCCTTTTTGGCTGTCACTGACTTTGAGATCAAACAAAAGGTTCAAATCACATTTGAAATTGTAGTACACACAAAGCATGTCCTAAGCAATCATATGTGATGTCATTCTGGCCCTGTTCTGTATTACACGCTCCAGTGAGGAGAGAAAAAGAGAGCTGGCAACTGGATAATCTGCATAGATATCCGTCTGTCACCAGGATTGAGCAGACCCAGGTTTCATTCCCCCTTCAGCCAGTGATCAATAATTCAAGCCTTAGATCCTGTGTCTTTTGTGGCCCCTGTTCAGCGGGACCTGACTGAGAGTTGAACAGGTGAGGTGAGATCTGTTTGTTTGTCTGGACAAATGCCAGAAATATAGCTGGAAAAATAGGGATGTTGCTTTCACACTAATATATACAGAAATATAATTAGATTTAAAAAATCTAAAGATGAGTTATTTATTTAGAATACTGAGAATTTTAAAACAATAAAAAAAATTGGAGAAGGCAAGAATCCCCAGTTTTTTTCAATTTACTTTCTAAAGTACACTCTATGGAGAGGATAACATATGAAATTAAGAGCAAAAGTATATATTTTGAAAAGATATGGGCACCTTTAAAATCTAAGTATATATTATAAAATAAAGGAATGCATATTCTAATTACCTCTTTATATAATTCTGCCCCTTTTAATTTATTCATTAATTATTTTTATTTAATTAATATTATAATTAATTAGTCTTAATATTATTTGAATTACTTATTAGGAATTAGGTGTCATTATAAGAGTTTAATATGAATATGTGGAGGCTTTTTTCTCTATATATTTTATATGAAAAAGTGTTTATGTCTGCATTTAGTTTATTGTTCTTATTTTTATGCGTTGGTGATGGGTATTATGACAAAAGGAAAAAAAGTGAAGGAAGAGAAAGTAGAAGGAAAAATGAGGAATAACTATTGGTAAAAAAATATGATGTCTTTAAAGGAAATGTTTATTTGTATAACTGTATTAAATGTGCTTGAATTTAATAAAAAATTAAAACTATGGATATTATTATTTATTTAGCATTTAATACACTTTTGAAAAAGATATTAGCAAATAGTTGTGAAGGATAGGAAGTATTTTCTTTAAAAAAAAAGAAAAAAGAAAGAAAGACCCAAAAGATCTATGTAAGTCTTCAGTGTCATATGTCTTTATTTTCGAATAATTCCTAATATGCTTATTATCAATGTCGCAAACAGTTGTGCTGCTAATTATTTTAATGGAATGTGATAAAGTCTTTTTTTTCTGGCAACCTCTGATGAACCCTAGATTCTTCAAAACGAGCATTTGTTTCTAATAAAAATCTTTGTACTTATATACCAAGGTCTTTACTGCGATTTAACTGGTACTTGCTGATACAAGTATAAATTTCCCCTTTAAACAAACAAACATTACTTACGGAACTTTTGTTGGGCTTGAATTCGTCCGGCATACAAGATATGAACATAACTAAATTTCCACTTTTTTGTGACATGATTACCGCCCATAAAAAAACTTCAGAATGTTAATGTTCAGTCATTAAACTCCACAGTAGAGTATAACGATATGATACATTAGGGGAATTTGCTCATGTCATCAGAGTAGACACAATATTGTGGATGACAGTAATGAATGATTAATCCTGTATGAATGAAAGGAGTTCTTCATTCATAAGAGATAATCAAGAGAGTCCTCATTTAACTGAGCATTTGGCACTTATCCACAGTCACTCTCAGCCACACAAAATATCCTCTGTGGCCGTGCCAACACAAGTAAATCAAATATCCCGTCAGCGACCTATTATGCACAGGACAGTTTTCAGGTTACTCAGATAGTTCCACAGGGAAAAATGTTACATACATAATTAATGACACGAAATGGGTCTGAAGGGCGGTTTCTGTCAAGTTCTACTTTCTTAATAATCACTCACATAGAGACCCATATTATTTGTGTGTGCTGTCCAGATCATGAGACCCGTTGCATCTAACAACTGACAAAAACATCACAATAATCCACAAAGTAATCCACATGACTACAGTTCAACAGTTAACACCATGTGAAGTGAAAAAATGTGTGTTTGGCCATAAATCATAATAAAATCCACCTACATATTTGTTTTGGACTGATTTTGCTTCTAAACAGTGCTTGATCTGTTGCGAGATGACTTTTTCACTGGAGAAAACAATATTATGAACAATTAATGATCGATTTGTTTATTACCCAATACAAAGCTTTCTCAGTTCATCAACCGATCATTAATTGATGGACTGGAGTCAAATGGATTACTTGTGGATTATTGTGATGTTTTTATCATCTGTTTGGACTCTCATTACATGGCACCAACTAGCAATGCAGCGGTCTAGAGGATCCAATTAGCAAGTGATGGAATGTTAAACTCCTTCAAATCTGTTCAGATTAAAAAACAAATGCATTTACATATTGGTAATTTATGAACCAGTCCTTTAACAAAACAGTTATATTTATCTTTGAAACATTATCAACTGGTGTTCATAAGCTTCTCTTTCATATAGGTGTTCAGTGACAATAATTCCACTACATATAGGTGACCCAGTCCCGCTCACTCTTACTTGGCATCAGGTTCCTTTTTTAAGTGACTCATAACTTATCCATGAGTTCCGTTCTACTCCCGACATATCAATTTTACATGGGTAATCATCTAATTTAGTCTCTTTGCCTTCATTGACCAAAGAAGTAAACATACAGTCAACTTCCAAAAGGATTTCTGATTGCAGAATGAGCAAAGTAGCCAACTACTAAAAGAGAGAAGTGATCTTTAATTTAAAAAAGGGAATCAAACAGAAACAGAAGAGACTGCAAGGGAATTATAAAATACAAGGTAGCCACTTTAAATTCTAGACGTGAATTCCAAAAGTTTTCAGATGTTGTAGACATCTCTGTGCACTGGTTCTTTGATGTGTCTGCTTTACTCCAGTTTATTGGTGCTTGGCTTTCACGGTTGCTTTCAGCTTAGTGTAGACATTGCCAAAGGTCTGCAAACAACAAGAAATGATTAAAATAAATTAACCAAGCCACACATTAAAGAAATATGGGATTACGGATTCTGATTACTGATAGACTTTCAATTCCAACCTATGCAGGTATAATTAGCATACTGACCCCAGAGCTCTAATTAGTTTGGTATACATTACCCATGGCTCACCTGGATTGCATAATAAACTATTCCAAGGTATCCAGCTATACAGCCACCCAAAAACAAGTCAAAGGTGGCAGGCTTCACCCTAAAAAAGTGAATAGTAAAATAAAAATGAATAAAATTAAAAAAATTAACAAACTAAATTAACACTAACTAAAAGGGGGGGAAAACTATTACCGAGAAAAAACTTACACTAGAATACATTGTCATTTTTAAATGATTTTATAATAACTCTTTCTAAAATAATAATAAATGAATGCATTTTAGTTTTAGTTCTTAATACATTGTTTATTATTACAAAACTTGTTAAACTAAAATAAAATTAAATAAAAACTAATATACAAAGTTAATACACTGAATGTAGAAACTGGAAAATACAAAAAACTAAAGTAACCAAAGGAGGATAAAATGGAAAAAAAATAAAAACTCCATGAAAAATAATAGAACAATAACAACAGAATAATAAGGGATTTTAAGTTAACCTTATTTACGTTGTCTTTTTGAATGTCCTGTTTCATCTGGAAATGCACCATATTACTAATGTAATTAATGCTGTTTCAGGTTGACTTTAAAACCATCTTCAAAGCCTCAAAACAACAAATGAGAAGACTCACCTGTACATCATCATTGGTTGTTTCATTTGATCAAAGAATGTGATTTCAGGATCCATAGAAAAGTCAGACAAAACAGGCTTGATATGTCTGTATCGGTGTGTGTTTTGGTGGCTGTGGGTTTGTAGTTTTGCTGTTTTCAGAAAGTGTGTTGGTAAACATTGTTTGAACTTTTGCTACAGCCAAGGTAAAAAGAAAAATGAATCCTGGCTCTGTGAATTTATGCGTGTTTGAAATCTGCATCTGTAAACCTGCTACAGAAGTCTTTTGAAGTCTTGCTTCAGGCTATTGATGAGGTGAAATATTTTGGCCATGTCTGTGTGTGCGTACCTTCGGTCCGGGTGGAACGGGTGTCTATGGACCTGCTGTAGATAGTGTTTGAACTCTTGCTCCAGGCTGCTGATCAGGAGTGTGTGTTCTGGCTCTCGGTCCATCAGCTGAACGGCTCGTGGAACAGACGTTATCATGGTCATCAGTGCAGACAAACGGCTGTCTTGAATATCGAAATTTTAGCAACCCATAAGGCGGCCACAGTTTTGAGGTTACTGTATAAAAATTAATGAAGCTTCAACACTTGCTTAAGGGTCAGTAATTTTTTTAAAATAATTTATTTAACAAGCATACATTAAATTGCTCAAAAGTGACACGCCCTAAAGACGTCTTTCTTAGCCTGGATAAAATGACACAACCTACCGGCACAGAAAAAAAATGTATTACCAAACTGCCCTTGAACAACCCTGGCCTGTATAGCACCGAACCCTACAGAAAACACAAGTATGTATTATGACAAAGTGCCAAACAAAGACCAAACACGTCGGTCTGTTGTGTGCTTTCAAGGTTAAAGGGTTAGTTCACCCAAAAATGAAAATTCGGACGGTTTTACTCCACTCTAAAACATATCCCTCAGGTGTATATGACTTTCTTCTTTCAGACATAATCCAATCAGAGTTTCATTAAAAATTGTCGGGCCCCCTCACAGCTCTACAATGGGGGTAAGGGGCTCGTGCTTTTTGTCAAACAGTCCAGCCAGACGTGAAATAAAGCGTGGCACCACTCGTAAACTCAAACACGTGTACCTCACATGGCTCAGGGGCGGTGAATAAAGGCCTCCTGTAGCGAAACATCGCCGTCTTTTGTAGATAAATTGTCATATTCAAACTGTAATCAAACAATTTTTACTCACTCTACGCTGATGTACATACACAGAAGCCGTTCCGCGAGCGCATGACTGTTAGTACGTGGACGGCTCGTTGCATGACTAACGGCCCCTTACGAACGCGGGGAGGAGAGAACAAAACACCCGGTCCACTACATTAGAAGCAAAAAACTCGGCTTTGTAACGATACCATGTCAGAGGCTTTCGATATCAGCCTTAGAGGAGATTGGTTTTTCCTTCTGTAATATGTAACGGAACCCCTGATGCTGCATTTGCTCTGCAAACAAACTCGCGAGAGTTTGTTTACCGGTTTATCTCAGAGGCGCTCGGCGCGACACTACGTCTACGTCCCTCAGCCGGACAATGGCTCACGTATGACAGTCAGCCGGAACTAGTGAAAAAACTTTGACTTATTTACGTTTGAAATATGAGCTTTTCTAAACCAAAACGCTTCCCCCCCCATGGATCGAGTCTCAGGAGGCCACACCGGAGCGTGTGAGGCCCTACTGGTTTATTAAGGCTAGACGCAACTATCATTTCACGTCTCGGAACTGTTGAAAAAAAGCACCAGATTACCCAGGTAAGGCTTGCGAAGGGCAGGACAATTTTTCTATATAACTACAATGGATTAGTACTGAAAGAACGAAGAGAAAAGTCATATACACCTCAGGATGCCTCGAGGTGAGGACCCTAACAGGTAATTTCTCATTTTGGGCGTGCAACTAACCCTTTAACAGTGAAGGTTAATTTGGCGAGACGATCCAAATGTCTGCCTCACCGTCTGAAAGATTGTAAAGGAATCTGCAAGGAGCTTTTTCCTCAGCAACTTAACGGCTGTCTCCCGCCTGAGTTTCTGATGTCACCTGCGCCCTGAATATCTCAGAAAATGAAAAGATGCGGTGATATTATCATTTAAATGTTGTTGGCAAATGTATGCTATCAACAGAGCTGATTGGATAGAAACTATTTCACATTGTTTTCAAGGCATTACCAGAAGTTTTAAAGGTCTGGAAGGATATTGTTATGGAATGACCTGGAAAAAATAAGACATAGAACTCGACAATATCTAAATACGTAAAACAGTGACTGAGACCCTCACTATGAATCATATTCGTTCAGCCGTCGAAGATCTTTGATGCTTCTTTACACCAGTCAAACATTTTAATTCATTCAAAAGCACGCCATTAAAGGGACACAGATGATTAAGTTCAAGCAGGTTATTCAAAGTTTAAACATATTCTAGCTTCAAGCAGGTTTCAGTGTTAATAGCACATGCCTCCAAGACATCCCTATTTTCGACTATCTTGGCTGGGCTGGAGGCTAATTCATTGGATACATTTGAACAGACGTTCCGCAACGGAATTTGCTAAAACTTTCGAAAAAATCTCATAATGGTTCGTTCCAGTATTGATACCATCCTTCGCTATGATCTAGGGCTCTCAATGGGCGCCGCGCTTCTCTCCTCCAATACTGGTACGTCCTTTCATACCGTAGCGCCGTGATACCAAGCCAAGGTGGCATAATGCAGGTTGTCTTATATGGACATTTCAAATCTCATCCAGGGGAACCCCACATGAGAGATGATCTGAAAACACAGAAAAGAAAAAAATGTACAACGCAGGTGGTCAAAAACAGTATTTCATAGAACAATACGGCCTGAATCCAAACTATGCCAACTTTCAACCTACATGCTCACAGTTTGATGAATAAAGCTGTATGGGTTACACGGCTTAGTCCCGGTCGTGTGACTGAAAAAGGTAAACAAAGCTCGTTCCAGGCAAGAGAGTCCAGTACTAGAAAAACTGACAGTTGTCAGCAAAGGTGGATTCTGACAAAGAGAGATCCAGACTTCAAACTTGGGTTTTTATTCGTAATGAGGGATCATAATTCTTACCACTCTAAAAGACGATTCCAAAATATAGGGTTTTCCGCAGTGCATTCCCGATAGAAGACCCATTTTTGGTTCTACAAAGATTTCAGTGAACAGTTCTTGAAAAAAACATTTTTTCTGCTATAAAGAAACTTTTGTTGAATGCAAAGTTTCCATAGATTTTAAAGGTTCTTTATGGAACCATAGATGCAATCAATAAACCTGAACTCTTTTACCCTGTTTTAGGAGTGTATCTATGATTGAATGCGATACTTAGACAATGTTTTGACTTTGGGAGTGAAATACGTGTCAAGAATCATTTTGAAAATAATTCACACACCTGCATGGTCCATATTTTCCTCCAGCCAACGCTTGGTGCCCAGGAAATTATATTTACCACCACCAGTCAGGGAAAATAAAAGATGGTACCTAAAAAATGTTGATTAAAAAAAAAAATCCAAAAGTCAATTCTTATGATGAATATGATTCAGGTAATACAAGCTATTGTATTCATGTTGCCAGTTTTTAAATCATTTTCCCAACACAAACATTTTAGTTTATAAACTACAGAAAGAACTTACGGAGCCTGGCTTTGTAGGTCGCTGTAGAGGTGATGAAAGAGTCGAACCAGCTCGAGAAGAACGGTGACGCCACTGCCATTAGAGTCTGCGCCATACGCCAGCCACTAAACACACATACACAGATCACTCACACATACAATCTCATAATACACACTAAAATGGAAAAAGAAAAACCCTCTCATGTACTTTAAGAATTAAAATATCAAAAGTATCCCTATTCTTTTTTTGTAAAGAAGAGATGGCTCAAGTATCAGCAATATACTAAGCATACAGCCAAGTACATTGTTTCACTTTATGAAGCGCCAGTGTATGTGATCTGCCAGGTGGTGACTGTAAAACTCATTATTACCAGTGGGAAATTTTACCATCTGAACCCGTAAAACACAGTGGTAATAAAATGCTTTGCTGTGATTACAGGATTACCAAAGTATCATTACTGGTACTTAAATCAATGGTACCGGATTTAAGCATACTGTAAATTCAATTACACATGGGAATCATATGGAATTCAATGATCCAGATTCCAATTTTTTTTTTTTAAGTCAAAAGAGTAATTGGTTATGGAATCTGTTAGACTAGACTAGTCATGCTGCATGGATATGATTCAATAAAAAAAATTATGAGTGTCATTCATTTGGTTGTGATTCACTAAAAAGAACAGATTCATAAGAGACATTTGTTTAGGAATCAGACTGTACTGGTCGAGCTCTATTTATAGATTTACCGAAAAGATCCAGCTAGTTTGGGGACTGGACTGATTGCAATGTATGTTTCTGATTCACAAAAAAGAACCAACTCATAAGTGTCATTAGTTGCAAATTATACTACATTACATTGATAACGCTTTTTTGATTTGGTTTTGATTCACTAAAAAGAACCGGCTCATAAAATGATTTGTTCAGGAATTGGATAGGTTGCACTGCATGTGTTTTGATTCATTAAAAAGAACTGACTCATAAGACTCATTCTTTTGGGAATTGGACTGGTTGTGCTGCATGTTTTTTTATTCCATTAAAAGAACTCGACTCATAGGAATATTCTTTTCCGGGAATGGGCAGGTTGTGCGAGTTTTTGATTAAATAAATGACCTGTAAAGGATAAAAGAACATAACTAGAATCATCTTTGACTCTCCACTGAGACGGTGCAAACAATTCACCGGCCCATCTTCCCGGGGTACAAACCCACAGATGGTGGCGGAGTGCGGGAAATGCTATCCTCACATATCGCATCTGTGGCTTTTCATTCTCCCGCCTCACCCTGGATTCACTCAAAACTGGTCAAGAAGATAATTGTCTAAAATGAGGCAAATAAGATTACACGATGTTTGGTTTCATTGAATAGTTCAGGGCACGGGTACAATGGTCTTCAAATCTTCCTCAAAGATAATACAGGATCTAAGAGTAAGCCCATGAGTGTAGGACACCAGGTCTGGCACCCTGCGCTCATGACAAATTTTCTAAGTGTAGGGACAGGCCTCCTTTGGAGATGTATTTACGTAGTTTGATATTTATAAGGATTGAGCAAAGGGTCAGGGCGATTCCTGTAGCAGAAAGCACGTAGTGTGAAGTGTCACAAAACTCACATATGTATTTTTAACACGCGTCAGTTATGCATTTTACTCTTAGATTTGTCTTTGAGAATTGATTTGTTGTAGGGATTTGATATCGTTTGGAATTGGCTGTGAAATATGGCATACTACATATTTCACATATTATTGACTGATAATCATAACCATTTTGTTACACTTTCATTTATTTGACTTACCACTCGAAGTTATTTTCTCAAGTAGATGTAAGTGATGAGTATTGTTTCCCCGCCAATCTGTGAACCAGGTAAGTAAATACCATCAAACTCTACACGGTTAGACGCGCGCAGGGCACATCAAGTCGAGTCAGGGTTTCTGACTAACCGTTGACTAATTAAGTGTACCATGTTACCCGTTAACAAGGTGTAGACTTCCAGTATTAATTCAGTCATACGAAGCGTTCAACTGTCGGGTTAGACAAGGTGGTTAGACGAACCGCCTGATTACTATTTTGAGTAGTAATTAATTGTCGACAGCTTTCAGATGTCGGGGGGTCCTAGACCAAAGGCTTGTTCTACGTCAAGAACCCCCGAGGATTATTGTTTGAGCATTACATGGGTAATTGTAGGGGGTTAAACAAACCTACTATTTAAAGTAAATGGTATTAGCCACAAAACCTCTGAATAAGTATCAAACTGGCGAATTTGTGATCGTGGAGCCCACGCATAGAAGCCGTGAGGCATCCTAAGCGACATAGATTCCTAATAAACGAGAAAAAAATACAAAGTAAAGAGTTAATTAGAATAATCGAATGTAAGAATAATCAGAGACCGACAAACAACCAATGTGCCTTTCAACCTAAATTAGAATTCAGATACTAAAATGGAGTCAGATTGAGTTAAACCTAAATTGAATAACTCTGCGCGCTGAAAAGACCAAACACGCAAGAGACCTTCATCCGCCAATGGATACCTTCCTTGGGCCAGGTGCGCGGACATTACACCCCAACCTCACTTCTGGTATCAATACTGTACGTTTCACACTGAATAAAGCTTTGGCAGTTCTGAATTACAATTGTCAGTTCCCAACACTAAATTCAATACAATTTTCACTGGTGGGGCTTTGAGAGGCCGGCAATGTGAATATGTTCATTTCTGATCAAGGTGTTTGAAAAGGTCAGTTCCCACAGCAAGTGAACCATGCCAATTGACAACATACATTAATCATTCCGAACCATGTTTGGGGGGAGTATGATGTATTATGTGACCAAAAACGATTAAGCATTTATTAATATACACTCAAAAAGGTTCCTTCAATCTAGTTGTGCTGTGTGGGTGTGTGTGTGTGTGTGGCTGTGTGTGTGTGTGTGTGTGTGTGGACATTAATGAGTGTGACTTACAGGAGCAAGACCGAACGAGTCATAATGGGCCGTAATTACAATAGTGGGTGGGTCTTCTCCAGCCCCAGGAAGTACTCCCTTGAAATGAAGCAATAAATCGACTTGACTGACAGGTTTAATTATAGCCCAAACACTATTACGTTGTACAGAAAAGGATAGAGTTGCTGTGTGTGGGTAGCTGTCATTCTCACCTCTAAAGTAATGATGGTGGTATCAGTAATAGGCTTGATGGGGGAGTTGTTGCTTACTAATATTTGGAAGGCAGTGGTGGTGATGATACTACGGAGAACTGAGAAAAAAGAAAGTTGATTCACAAGACTTAAAATTAACAGTAAATCTGTTTAGATTAATATTTACTTAGTATAGCACTTGGTACACTCCAAAAATATTAATGTAAATTTATGTATATATAATTTATGCATATATAATTTCCATTTGGATTGCACAGTTTTATTCTAACTACTAAACTAAAACAAAAAACAAACAAACCAAGAAAAACAAAACAAAACAAATGAAACAGGTAAGATTTCTGTAATAGTAATAATCATTAAACCACTGAAAGGTTATCTATATTTTATTAATTTAATAGTGTTGTTTTCATGTCATATTTTAACCATGTCATACTTTTTAACAGATTCAATTAATTGTTTCAGAAAAACAAAATTAGCTAACTTTAAAAACAATCTCAATAATACATTTTAAATACACACTTTAAATATTTAAATAAATGAGGCTAGATGCAAGGTTAATAATAACATGCCTTTGAAAATAAAGCAGAAATCTATTGCCTGCTTAATGTATGTAGAGTGAGAATTTGTTTTATATGTTTAAAAATAGTTGTAATTCACAATGATGCGAATACATTTTATATCCAATCAAAATAAATAAATCTTAAATTTAGGCCATACAACTTTTATTAGGAATGGTGTTTATTAATAATGGCTTGCAATCATTTTATGTTATAATTTTATTTCTAGGCAGTCATTCACCGCATTATGCACCTACAACTTACCTTTTCCTTATTTATTATATTTTGTTTAATTTACATTTGGGTATTTGTCCCTCTAACAAAAACCAAATCACTTGGACTACACTTTTTTTTTTTCGCGAACTACAGGTGAGCTTCTCCCAATCACATTAGAATGTGTGGATCACCCGGTAATTTTTTTCAGGAATTCAACCTCAAAATGGTGCCAAACCATCGGTAATTCAACTAACAGTCAATGCACACATGACGGCAAACGCTATCCCGGGTAACCGTTCTTGGCTTTTCTTTTACCTTGTGAGGATTTTGGCTAACATTAACAAAAACCACCCAATTCAATATATCAACAATTAGAATCATATGTGAACTGCCAACAGCTAATCAACTCAAAACAACTGCACAAGTTCCGGCAGCCTTCAAATGGGTTCTCTCAGTTTCGGTTCACTAGCGCTAACACTCATGGGGAAGACCTTGCTGATCTTGCCGACACAGTTGTCAGAACGACAATCATTGAAACCCTGTCCACAGAGGGTAAGCAAAAAACACTTCAGTGCCAAAGAAGCTGGCTGTCACCGAGTGCATGTGTCCCAAGAGTTAACAACGAACCAGTGAGTGGCAAGCCAGCGGAAAAAGTGTGGGAGAAAAAGATGCACAACCAACCGAGAGAACCGCAGCCGTATGAAGATTGTCAAGCAAAATCGATTCAAAAAATTTGAGTGAACTTCACAAGGAATAGACTGAGGCTGTGGTCAAGGCATCAAGAGCCACCACACACAGACGTTGTCAAGGAATTTGGCTACAGTTGTCTTATTGCTCTTGTTAAGCCACTCCTGAGCCACAAAAACCGTCAGAGGCGTCTTACCTGGGCTAAGGAGAAGGAAGAACTGGACTGTTGCCCAGTGGTACAAAGTCCTCTTTAGATGAGAGCAAGTTTTGTATTTTATTTGGAAAACAAGGTCCTAGAGTCTGGAGGAAGGGTGGACAAGCTCATAGCCCAAGTTGCTTGAAGACCAATGTTAAGTTTCCACAGTCTGTGATGATGTGGGGTGCAATGTCATCTTCTGGTGTTGCTCCATTGTGTTTTTTGAAAACCAAACTTCACTGTCCAGTTTTTACAAGAAATTTTTGGAGAACTATCTGCTTCATTATGTGCACCAGCTTTTTTGAAGATCTGATTTCATTTCCAGACAGGATTTGGCCACACTGCCACACACTTGGCCAAAAGCACAACAAAAGGCTTGGGTTAAACTGACCATGGTGTGGTGTGCTTGCACCTGGCCGCAAACTCACCAGAACCCTGAACCCCATAGAGAATCTATGCGGTATTATCAAGAGGAAAATGAGAAAAAAGAGACCAAAAAATGCAGATGAGCTGAAGGCCACTGTCAAAGAAACCTGGGCTTCCATACCACCTCAGCAGTGCCACAAACTGATCACCTCCATGCCACGCCGAATTGAGGCAGTAATAAAGCAAAAGGAGCCCCTGCCAAGTATTGAGTACATGTACAGTAAATTAACATACTTTCCAGAAGGCCAACAATTCACTAAACATATTTTTTATTGGTCTTATGAAGTATTCTAATTTGTTGAGATAGTGAATTGGTGGGGTTTTGTTAAATGTGAGCCAAAATCATCACAATTAAAAGAACCAAAGACTTAAACTACTTCAGTCTGTGTGCATTGAATTTATTTAATACACGAGTTTCACAATTTGAGTTGAATTACTGAAATAAATGAACTTTTCCACAACATTCGAATTTATTGAGATGCACCTGTATATCATACTATAGCCACTCGCATAATAATACATTTGAGTGGCTACAGCAATTACAGCCAAAATATTACATAATTTTGTCTTTTTTTTTGTACTCGGCAGTGTCCCTCTCACTAGAACAGAAGCAGACTTAGTTGCTGCAGCCTGAGTGACTTCTTCATACATACAGAGCAGCTGGTCGTCCTCTGGGACCACATATACAGGCATGAGGGTCTCCTTCTGCAGGACCTGAGATTCAGCCACCATAAAGCCCTAGAGACAGGAAATTCATTTTCTGACCTTTAGCTAATCAGGCTGGGGAATTGAGAGGTATCTAATGTAATCTACTTCCTTCGTTGATCACAAATAACCTACAGTTACTGGAAGAAACAATGAATCAGCAGCAATACATCAAGCGTAAGTGCGCATAACTGCAAGAGATGTTCCTGAATGACCTGCACAATATCCTCTGGTACTGAAGAGATGTTTTGGGGTAGCAGTATCAAAACGGCTGCTGCATTCTGCTTTTTGGCCTCTAGGTAGTGCTCTGTGGAGAAATCAGGCAGCTTCATGATCACACATCAGCGAGTCAGACTTGTATCCACAGCTGATCGTGCTTCTGCCACCACAATAGCTCCACGGCAACCTGAGGGTCAAAGGTCAGAGTCTAAATATCATGATCACCTTTGCACAGATACAATGAAATTAGTGTGTGCCCTTTTCAAATGAGTGCATTCTTAATTATATCAGGAAATGAGATTTCCAGTGGGGTGTTTTTTGTGGTTCGGCATCTTTTTCAGAACTGCATTCTAGTCTTACTATTTTTATTTTACCTTATTTTTTCTATGGGAGAAACAGAGGAACAGAAACAATAATGTTTGAAATAGCATACTGCCTGTTTCCCACAATGCATTGTGCTTGATGTGTTCTTCCATTTTTAGTTTGACAAAAAAGTTAAGTTTTTTAAAGAAGTATCTTATGCTCACCATTGCTGCATTGATTTGATCCAAAATACAGTAAAACAGCAATGTTATGAAATATTATTACAATTTAAATAACCATTTTTTTATTTTAATATACTTTAAAAATGTAATTTTCCTCATGGAAAAGCTGAATTTTTAGCAGCCATTACTCCAGTCTAATGGGGTTTTAAAAAAAAAAAAAAAAAAAACGATTTGGTTCTAAATATTACATGTTTCTTTTTTTATCATGGTTAAAAAAAATTTGGCTATTAATATATGTTGATTCTTTGATGAATAGAAAGTTTAAAAATAGAAATCTTCTGTACCATTAAGATTTGTTTTGCTGTCACTTTTTGACCAATTTATGCATCTTTGCTGAGAAAGTATAATTTATTTCACAAAAATACTGTTTTACTATATTTTTGATTAAATAAATACAGCTTTGGTGAGCATAAGGGTTTTTTTATTCAGAAAATAAATAAATATTTCAAACTTTTGACTGGTAGTGTGTTTTTTTTCCACAAAATGGGATTAAAAATAAACTTCAAAACTTTTTATTCTTCTCATCCAGTAACACAAGTATTATTGTAAAAGAAATGAGCAAATAATGTGTTGTTGTAAACGCACAACTGTAGACAATAAGATATATTTATAATTATTTTATCATTTAAATTTAGGCTTAAACTATGCCTTTAAACTGTGGCGTGTTACCATGTTTGTCCTGATGTAAATTGTACTGCTGCATCCTGTACGCGTTGAACTCATAGGAGGATGCAGCCGGCAGGGCAGACGCATGCAGGAGATGCACTGACAGCAGCAGAAGTGCTGCCACTTTCGAGGTTCGAAGAGTCATGCTGACACCCCACATTTGAGTCCAAAAAAATATCTATGAAAAATGCAATAAGGGATATTAAAAACAACTATAAACCTGTTTTTTCCAAGTGTGTGAATCCTTATAATCCAGTTATTTTATTTTGCAGTTTCTGGGCCTGTAAAGTTTGCAAATCCCTGATCGACAGAATAATCATTTTCTTTCAAATAAACTATTATCTTGCATAAATGCCAGAATTACCTTTAAACATAAATGTGACCTTGGACCACAAAACCAGTCATAAGTAGCTTGGGCATATTTGTACCAATAGCCAAAAGGGCTGGGCGGTATATCGAATTTGTACGATATATCGGTATTTTCTTTATAAGCGATTCGATATGAGGCAATACCGTTTATATCGATATACAGTAGTTTGATACGAGCGCATCTGAAAATATAGCGGAGGACACAGACTGAGCTGCTGTGGTGAAAGCGCATAATTCAATTTGTTCTAAGTATGTGACAAGCTTCATATTAAGGCCTTTAAAAACTGGTAAGACATAGTATAGTTTATCGTTTCGTTTCGCATATTAGTTTAAGCGCTCGGCCCGTCAGCAGAGACACTAGCGCTGTTTAATGTGTTTGAGATGTGCTGTCTTCCTGCTGCATACACAGGTATATTCTCCATCTGTAAATGTTAGAAAGTCATGGAAATATTTCTATTTTCCTGCCAGAAGTGCACAAGCTTCTGCTCTGCGATTCTTCGCTAAACTTCACAGACTTCAGTGAATGAGCGCCGCCGCGCACATGCGCGCCAAACAGACTGAGCACAATGAAGTAGGAGTGCAATAATTCTAAATTAAAATTTACATTTAGCTGAAATATTTGTAGTTGTACAATAAATGTGACAATTAGAATTTTATACCTACAAGTAAGCCTATTTTTATGATAGCACTGACTGTAAAGTTACTGTAATGGGGTAATCAAAATAGCCTAACACAACTTGTTCTCATTTATTTCATTTTAGTGAATTTAACTTCCCCGCTTACACCCTTTTTTTTTTTTTTTTTTTAGAGATTGCATGTTAAAAATGTTAGAATGAAAATTTGATTTTTAAACCTTTTTTGCACAGTAATATAAAGGCTTACAATGTTTCATTCACTTATTTGGTTATAACCTTTAAATCTATTGTTTGTGTTGACCCTTGGGCTGTAAGTGAAATAGATATTATATATATATAAATTCAAAATGTTTTAATCCAAATACAAAAAACACCGCGATATAGCCCTAAACCTTATATTCGCAAATCGTGTCGGCCAAAAATTACCAAGATGGTGAATTTTTGCCCTATCGCCCAGCCCTACATATGCATTGTATGGGTCAAAATTATCGATTTTTCTTTTATGTCAAAAATCATTAGGATATTAAGTAAAGATCATGTTCCATGAAGATATTTTGTCAATTTCCTACTGTAAATATATCAAAACTTAATTTTTAATTGGTAATATGCATAGCTAAGAACTTCATATGGACAACTTTAATGGCGATTTTCTCAACATTTTTTGCACCCTCAAATAGTTGCATCTCAGCCAAATAATATCCTATCTTAACAAATCATACATCAATGGAAAGCATATTTATTCAGCTTCAGAATTATGTATAAATTTCAAATAATTCACCCTTATGACTGGTTGCACTCCAGGGTCACAAATACCAATACATCTAAAAGATCCAATATTATGCATGGTGCAAGTTATTTAATCATGGAGAATATGGACACAATGTATCGACTGCAACCTTAGCACTTCACATCAATACGTGAATTATACTGAGATTTGCTGCCATGTGTAAAACTGGATTAAAAGTACAATAGATGTAATGAGATATTATAGCAGTACTAGGCCAAACATGGCCCAAGTTTGAGACTGGAACTCACCCAAAGTCCACGTTAGGTCTTCCTCAGTGTGGAAAAACAATCCGTCTTGTGCTCCGAGCAGGATGTGATGTCCGGAGCATGGCCGGGACAAGGCTTAGAGAGGCCCGCAGGTAAGCCTAGTGCACCATCTGGCCCAGACGGGATAAAGCCAGGCTAATCAGGCCTCTCCTCCAATCCCACACAACCTATAACACTTCCACACCCCGCTTTCCAGTTGTTACAATTTCCTGTTTTAAGTCACTGAAGTCTAAACCCCAAAATTGGAAGAAATATGGTTGAAGACAGGAAAGAGCCAATCAAAAGTTGAGACACCTACCCATTCTGTTTTATGCTCACATCAACATCAATTGTGAAATAAATGTGATAGGTCGGGGAGAAACCGGGGGGGGGGTGGGGGGTGTTGGGTGGGTAGACCAATCGTGCAACATTCGATATTTTGGCCGGTTCGCTGGAGTAGCTGAAAAAAAAACGGGTTGACATTTTTGTTGGACACTTGCTGGCTGCTCCAGTCTCCTCCAATTCACCTATTTTAAAGAAACGTGTAAAGCGATAACAGTAATAAAATAAAATACTTCAAACAAATACTATTTTATTTCATAAACATTATTTTTCTAAGTCAATTTCTATATTCAAATTCAGTACAGAAATTCTGTCAAGTATGTCACTTTTTTTCTGGTAGCATATGCATAATAATACGCAGGACAAGGGTGTTGCAATTGTAATTTCAGATGTATTTACTGATATGATTCACTACACAGAACAACAAACATTATTAAATACTGCTATGGAAACTGTTCATGTCTTTACAATCATATTTATCGACAGAAGGGGGGGAAATGTAGGAAAGAAAAAAACAAAATGTTGAACAAAATCCTGTATACCAATAAATTAAAAACATACCACCGACAACAAATAGCATTACCCATTGTATAGCTTGACTTAAGACATACTCTACTTCAGTGTAGTAACAGAAAGTGAATTAGGCGTTACACAATGGCGTGTTTATCTTGAACCAAATAACCAAAGCAGAGACACAGGGGATGACAGACATCTTCATTCATCACTACACAGATCAGTCGGTCTTACGGCACGTCTGTAAAGTAGCATGACAGCTTAGAGATGGCAGGCTTAAGAGAACTTGCCATCAAATTCTCCATCTACTGTACATATCTACGGTAAGTCTACTGAACAGGCATTCTGTAGGTTAACTATTGCTACGCTAAGGGCTATACCACTGAAACATGGACATAAGTGGACATTTTCCTTTGTGGAATAAATGAACAATGGCATTGGCATTTGTGTAATGCTCATGCTGGTGTCAATGACACCACAACATACACAAAAATACTGAGTGAATGCACCTTTACATGGCAATGTAGTATGAAATATTTGTCTGCATATTACTATAATGAATATGTAAGCATTAGGGATATGGGTTTGGGGAGTTGTTATGTTTTGTATCCATATGAGAAGCAGTAAAAAGAAAATATGTAATTGGCTAATGTCATCACACTGTTCTAAATGAGTTTTAAAATGATATACCGATCCACAATATTCAAAACAAAAAGCTTGTCAATTCATACATCATGTTCAAAAGTTTGGGGTTGGTAAGAATTTTAAAATGTTGCTGAAAGTAGTCTCTTATTCGCACCAAGCCTGGCATTATCAGTAAAAATACATTAATATTGTGAAATATTATTATAGTTTTAAATAACCGTTTTCTATTTGAATATATATTTTAAAATGTAATTTATTTCATAGGCTTCAATGTTGAAAACGGTGGAAGCTTGTTTCAACAACAGGATAAAAATAGTTAAGGTAATTGCGACTTTTTAATTACACAATTTAGCCTTTTTTTCTCGCAATTCTGATTTATTTATTTTTTTAATTATGAGAGAGAAAAAACTGAATTGCAATAAAACTGTCTGAACTGTGTGATAAAAAGTTGCGATTAACTTTTTTTTTTTTCCATGGGAGAAAAAAGCTACCATAGTTGTGCTGTTGAATATTTCTGTGGAAACAATTGTATTTATTTTTTTTTCATTTGAAATATAAATATTTTTACATTATAAATGTCTTTGCCAATTTAATGCATTCTTGCTGAAAAAATTAAACCTTTTTTTTTAAAATCCTGACCTCAAACTACTTTTGAACAATAAAACAAAATATTAGATTACTATACTAATATATTGTAATCTCTCTTCATACATTCTCTTAATTTGTCAAATAAAATGAAAACTGGAGTGTTACTAGGTTATGTGCTTGGTGCAATGGCATTTAATTACAGCTGGCAATGGCAACTGGGTGACGATGTACACACAAGACAATAAGGTGCTCTTAAAGTTGCACAAAATAAACAACAGTTGCATGACAAAAAAGAAGACACAAATACTGTAGAGAACAGTACAACCTTCAAATCAATGCAAGGACCTTCATACTATGAGTGTTCAATGCTGCTTATCAGAAGTGATAGTGATTTGGCCACTGACTGAAACAGCTGAGATGAATTTATAAAGATGTTTGTAAGGAAAGGCATCAAATTGAAGCAAAACAGCAAACGCAGAGCATCCTGTTCCAGAGTACTACACTTAATGTCTCACAAAATGGTATTGCACTTTAAAATTACTATAAAGACGAGAGCACTAAAGTGTAAAATTGAATTTGAATGCAGGCCATTAGCATTTCATGCCTGTTCCATCTATAAAATAAAGAAACAACGCATTTTATGCATTTTGGCACAAACTAGATTAACTAAATTTATAGTATTTAATGACAGAGATTATGGGATATGTATCTGGCAGCTGCTATTACATCAACACAAGCTTTCTTCCCTTCCTAATAAATCGCAACAATTCTCAAAACAAAGAGTTCTCAAAAATGAAATGCACTGAATCAGAAAATTGTACCGAATTATCTTGTTTGTCCTATGTAGAGGTACATCTTTAGTTTATCTTGGAAAACTAACATTTAAGTGATTATAATTTCCTTAGTCTGTTGGGTTTGTGTGCAGCAACTCCTAATGATAAACACAAAAATATGTTCAAAAAAGTCACTTAGTAAACACATCTTAACTATTCAATGAGATTTCCCTGACTTGACTTAATTACATCTGCTGTCAGTTTCGTAGCAGATCAGTGTCTTCTTGGATATCTCAATTTAAGAGTATTCCCTTCGTTAGTGTTTGCTACAATGCTACTCATAATATATTAATATGTAAGTTTGCAATGAAAATGATCTGAGAAACAAATTCACCTGATCACTATACACTCCCTTTCATTAGAAAACAAGCACACTTGTCCTAATAACAACAGAAAGCGTCTAGAGCAGATATTCTAGAGCAGTCAATCCCAAAAAAGGGGGGAAAAAACTAAATGTTGATTTTGCTTTGATAAACCTATAAAACAGAATCTGAGTTATAAAATGAAATCATTAGGGCTGCCAAAAGATATTATTCTTTAAGCATTTTTTTTTTAAAGTAAGTAGGCCTATTATATAAGTTAAAAGCAACACATTTCTCATTTGGTGTAAAGGGGCCCTTTCTGATGGACTGTGAGGATATTTAAGACAAAAAAGGTTGGGAAAACTGTTCTATAGAAGGATGAAATGTTCAGTTACTTGAGCAGCTGTATTCTTCTAATGTTGCACCATGCATTTATATACACCTCAACGAATCTTAAAGCTGTACACACCTAAGCCTAGCGCCCTCTAGTGATACAAAGACTCTCGTCCTACCATAGGAGGAACCAATGACCGTTACATACTTGTGCATTTTCATTCATTATGATTCGCTATTTTATGATAATTTCAGTACACCCATTTTATTGTTTTTAAGTTCTTTAGAAGTTAATCTATGCTGAGGGTGCTAACTCTGAGCATAACCCACAAGGTTGGGACTGGGGGGTTCAAGGGAGGCTGGGGTTACTGAATTTGACAGGCTGTGGAGGAAGTGGCTTGGCAGCACATGCAGGTGGGGTTGACTGATTTTGGGGGGATGAGATCAAGGTCTTCATCATCTGGGATTTCGTCCAATCGGTAGCCATCCTTCAGCAGCTGGATGTTCAAGTCTTGGTTTATTTGCTGTAGCAAAGGAAAAAAAAAAACAAAATGGTTAGTTATCAGAGAAGTTATGTATGTATATAGATTTTTTTTTTTTCTTTTTTTTTTTTTTTAATTTTTAGGTGAACTGAACTTTTAAATTATATACACGAAACCACTTAGAAGCCACATTTTGACAGAGTGAGGCCTAATACTCTAAACTAAAATAAAGAATAAATAGTGAAATTTAAAAAAATAAAAAAAAAAAAATATAAATATAAAAAAAAAAAAAAAATACTAAATATAAATACAAAAATAAAATAAATAAATAAAAATAAAAATAAATAAAAATTCTAAGAAGTTAAAATAAAATAATAAAATTTATAAACCGTGTGTTGACAAAACTAATTATACAATAAAATGAAATATTTAAAAAAAAATCAAACAATGTAAAAAATAAAAATAACATAAATATTTAGGTACTGTAAAGTTGCACTACTGAATTAGCTGTTAATTTAAATGTTGTAATGTAGAGACAGTGTAAAAGTTCGAACGCCATACCGTGACTCTAGGGGTCTAACAACTAAAAATCAAGTCACAAATCTTGGTGTGATTCTGGAGACAGACCTTAGTTCAGTAGTCATGTCAAAGCTGTAACTAAAATCAGCAGACTATCATCTCAAAAAATTGCAAGAATTAGAGGTTTTGTTTCCAGTCAAGACTTGGAGAAACTTGTTCATGCCTTATCACCAGCAGGGTGGACTATTGTAAAGGTCTCCTCACCGGCCTTCACAAGAAGACAATTAGACAGCAGCAGCTCATCCAGAACGCTGCTGCCAGAATTCTGACTAGAACCAGAAAATCTGAGAATATTACAGCAGTCCTCAGGTCCTTACACTGGATTACAGTTACATTTAGGATTGATTTTAAAAGTACTTTTACTCGTTTATAAATCAATCAATGGCCTAGGACCTAAATACATTGCAGCATGCGCAATGGGGGGGGGGAATATAAACCTAACATACCACTCAGATCATTAGGATCGAGTCCGTTAGAAATACCAAGGGTTCCCACAAAACAAGGGGAGTCCGCTTTTAGCTATTATGCCGCCCGCAGTTGGAATCATCTTCCAGAAGAGATCAGATGAGCTAAAACATTAGCCACATTTAAATCTAGACTTAAAACTCATCTGTCTAGCTGTGCATTTATTGAATGAGCACTGTGCTACGTCCGAACTGATTGCACTGTATTTAATGTAAAATCATTTCCTATTTTTAACTGTTTTAAATTAATTAAATCAATTTTTAAATCATTTGAAAAGTTTTTAAATTCCTTGTTTTATTGTTGTGATTATTTTTTATGATTATTTTACTTTCTTTTATGTAAAGCACTTTGAAGAATTACCATTGTGTATGAAATGTGCTATATAAATAAACTTGCCTTGCCTTGCCTTAATGAGACGGCAAAGGGTTCAAATAGTTAAGTAGCTTTATTTCAATGCATAAGTACCTGGTGCTTTAGACATCTTACCTCGGCTGAGGAATATCCAGATGATGAATATCTGGACATATCGAAGTCATCGTCACTAAAAGACAACAGGAAGTACACAGTCACAAATGGGCACCTTAATTTCAGACAAACAGCTACAGACCAATGAAATCAGCCCTTCTGCAGCAGTTCCGAGAAGAAATTACTCACTTAAAGACATAAAATAAAGTCTGCACACAGATCTATTGAGGTATTTCAAATATAGCTGCCATATAGACAGTTGATTTCCCTCATTTATTTTTCAACGTGGTTTCCGCCTATAATGTTTCTAGTAATATTTACAAAAGAGACTAGTCACAGTAGAGCAAGAGAGAGAGAAAAATGCCAAGATGACATTTCAGCCAAATTAATTTATCAGGAAAAACCAACAGCGACAATCCGGAGCCTTCTGCTGATTGCTGCGGTACTTACAAGTTGTTTTAATGAAGCTACACTCTTAAAAATAAAGGTGCTTCAAAAGGTTCTTCTTCAAGCGATGCCATAAAAGAACAATATTTGGTTCCACAAAGAACCATTCAGTCAAAGGTTCTTTAAAGAACCATCTCTTTCTTACCTTTTTATAATCTGAAGAACCTTATTTCGCCCCAAAGAACCTTTTGTGAAACAGAAAGGTTCTTCAGATGTTAAAGGTTCTTTATGGAACCATTTAGAAAAAAAGGTTCTTCTACGGCATCGTGAAGCACCTTTATTTTTAAGAGTGTATGCTCTCCAAGAATGAGTATGACAGGAACTAGTACAAGCATGTGATGGACAGAACGCCTGAGCATGTGACAGACAGTGGGTGTACGTACTAAATGTCAGGGAATGAGTGTTACATACAGCGACTCAGCGAAGCTGAAATGGAAAAAGAGAACCAGAGAGACAATGAACGATGGGTGACCTAAATCATGACTTAATCACAACTGCAGGCAGCTGAGGTCACAGAGATCCAGCAGACAGCTGGCAGCACAGAAAGCATTAAGTTAAGAGACCCATCTGTGTGAGATGCTGCACGCTGTGCCTGATCATCGGAACCGAACAGCAACCACGCTATTATGGCTGAACACATACTGTGACACATCTCATTACAGAAGGGTGTGGGCTACACAAATGATACCGATGATTTCAAGTGCTTTGGACTTCTGTCAACAAACATGTTTTCTTGCTTTTTTCCAACTCTCAGGGCAGGGAACCTAGAGACAAGGTAAATCCTGACTATAGAATTATACTGTAAATGGTGATTCTGCACTAAGAGCATGTCATAGTCAGGAATCCTTAAAGGGACAGTTCACCCAGAAATGAAAATTCTGTCATCATTTACTCACCTGCGTGTTTTTCCAAACATCTATGAGTTTCATTTTTCTGTTGAGCACAAAAGAAGATATTTTGAAGAATGTCGGCAGAAGTCAACAAGCTGTTTGGTTACCAAACTTCTTCAAAATATCTTCCTTTGTGTTCAAAAGAAACTTATACAGGTTGGAACAAGTGGATGGTGTGAGTAAATTATGACAAAATTTTCATTTTTGGGTTAAATATCCCTTTAATCTGTATTAAATGGACAATGTCAAAAAACTGTATTTTACACTCATTTTTTAAAATAAAATTCATTCTAATTAGGAAAATGAATCTGCAGAACACATCAATAAGAAAATGCAGCACAGTACGCATGTTTGCATACACTATTGTTCAAAAGTTAAGGTAAGATTTTTTGTTTTTTTAGAAATTAAAACATTTATTTAGCTGTTTTCAACACTGATAACAATAATTTAAAAAATCCTTAAGCAACAAATCAGCATATTAGAATGATTTCTGAAGAATCACGTGAAACTGAAGACTGGAGTAATGGCTGCTGAAAATTCAGCTTTGCATCACAGAAATAAAATACACTTTAAAATATATTGAAATAAAAAAAACAGTTATTTTAACGGTAACTAAGATTCACAAATAAACGGTTTCTACGCTATTTTTCTCATAATAATTTGTGAGCATAAGAGACTTCTTAAAAACAAAAATCCTACTGACCTCAATTTTGAATGGTAGTGTAAATATTAAAGGTTTAAAAAAAAGCTTAATTATTAGGATCAGAGAGAGGGTAGACAATGGTCATGTGAAAATAAATCATTAAAAATTATGGTAATAATCCATTATTTAAAAAAATTACATTTTTGGTCTCAGAAACTTTTATATCATATGTTTACTTAAGGGGGAAAATAGCAAAAAAGTGTAGAATATGTCCACTTGAAGTGAAAGTACTCCCTAAAGTTTAACACATGAGATAACATTATGAAATATACTGCACAACAGAACCAGATAATGACACTTGCTTCTGCCTTTCTAGACAATTTTGTTCATATTTAATTGGGGTCCCTGCTGTGAGGGATGAGAAAATCTCTGAAGTGACATTTTTTCTTGTAAGAGTAAATGTTGATTCATTTTGCCAAAGCTAAAGTGTCTCGCATTGCCTTCAGGAAAGCACACTAATTTTAAATCTTTTATGCTTTGCCAGTTTCTCACGCCACTCTGAAGGGCACCAGCTTTACTCGCTTTAAAATTATCTGGTATTTTGATTAAATGTCAGGTCCTTTTTAGATGGAGATGGCTGGCATTGCGTCTGCTAGGAAAATGGCACAAAGCTTTAATTAGAGGATTTATTTCCATTTCTCTGCATTTGATACATTCTAATCCTTCCCTTGAAGTGAAGCATTCAGAAATATTCACAAAAAAATTCAAGAGCACTTCCCAGAGAATAACAGAATGACGTTTTTAGTGTGAATACCTGTCAGTGTCCAGTGCTACAAGCGGCTTCTCATCTGGACTCTGGTCTAAGGATGAATAGCCTTTATTAGGGACAACCAACCTGTAATAAGAGTAGAAAAATAGAAGAGACTGTCAGACCAGTTCGATCAAACATATGGATGGATGGATGGATGGATGGATGGATGGATGGACAAGATAGATATAGACAGACAGACAGACAGACAGACGGATAGATGGATAGACGGATGAAGATGAGATAGGACAGGACAGGACAGAAGACGATAAGATGAGATAAGTGCTTTTTATTTTTTAAATATGAACCTTTAATATTAATATTCACTTTTCCCAAATCGTTCTAGTACTAGGACAAATCTGGCAAGGGAAATCAAATAAATAGTTTAACATTATCAAACCCTGTTACATTAGCCAGAGCCGGTGCTAGACATCTTTTGTTCCTCCTCTCTGGGACAAAAGAGCTAATCTCTGGCCCTCAGGCTTTTAAAGCAAGCAGCCCTGTGTGCAGCTAATCTTCAGGCCTAAAGCTGTGCTCTAAACCAGGCCTGCGGATGGGTCCTCGCATTTGAGCTAATCCTGACAGGGCACTAGGGACCGATGGGATGGCAGAAGTCCTCATATGGACTGCACTAACACTAATTAACATTCACAGACTGGAAAGCCTTCATATAAAGCTGCTGTTTATAGGATTTGATGTTGTTGATGTTCATATTTTTGATGTACTAAACAAATCAACCATTATTATGAGGCCATACATTTGTTTTGTTTTTTAAATGAACCATAAACATATATTCTATGGTGTTTCTCATGCACAAATGTTTCTTTTAAGAACTACTTGTGGGTTGGTAAGAAAGTAGTTTTAAATAAAGTTATTACTTCACCTTGTTCTGGCCATAACGTTATTTTTCTTGGGCTGCTGATTGACTGGACTACCCACAGTTCCATTCTTCACCGCGCCCTTCCTCGCAAGCTCTCGCTGTTTCTCTACCGAAAGAACAAATTCAAAACAAATCACATATTGTCTATTGATAGAACGTTCAGCATTCAAAATGTAACCAGCAGCGATGGTGCGATCATAATATTTGCATACGGAATTTTTATTGGTCTTCATTCTCATATTCATTTGCATACTGAAGACTGAGTCTTCCTTGCATAAATTTAATAAACTGCAGTTCTTTTGATTCCAGATAAATACCATGGCAACACACAAAGTTTTATTATGCACTGAGACTACAGTCTTATTAATATTCTCCATTCTGCAAGGTTCTCTGGTGGCAGAACTGTTTCTTCAGGCGTGAAGTCTGAGCTTGACTTCTGCGTGACTTACACACACTGATCTGTGCGTGTGTGTGTGTGTGTGTGTGTGGGAGATTTCTCTGCGGTGCTATAAGTAATAAGGCTGTCAGAGGGAGGACTGTAAAGTGAAGTTTAATTAACAACAGCAACTGCTGTATTTCAGGATGCCCTAACCAAGCAACACTGAACAGAGAGTGATGTGAGATACAGATGCAGGATAGGAGAGAGAGACAGCGGAAGAGAGGGCTGAGCAATAAGCAATGCTGTTTTTTACATTTTTTTATATATATACATTGGGTACGGAAAGTATTCAGACCCCTTAACATTTTTCACTCTTTGTTATATTGCAGCCATTTGCCTAAAATCATTTAAGTTAATTTTTTCCCACATTAATGTACACACAGCACCCCATATTGACAGAAAAACACAGAATTGTTGACATTTTTGCTGATTTATTAAAAAAGAAAAACTGAAAAAAAAAAACTGGTCCTAAGTATTCAGACCCTTTGCTCAGTATTTAGTAGAAACACCATTTTGATCTAATACAGCCATGAATCTTTTGGGGAAAGATGCCAATAAGTTTTTCACACCTGGATTTGGGGATTCTTTGCCATTCCTCCTTGCAGATCCTCTCCCGTTCTGTCAGGTTAGATGGTAAACGTAGGTGGACAGCCATTTTTAGGTCTCTCAAGAGATGCTCAATTGGGTTTAAGTCAGGGCTTGGCTGGGCCATTCAAGAACAGTCACAGATTTGTTGTGAAGCCACTCCTTCGTTATTTAGCTGTGTGCTTAGGGTCATTGTCTTGTTGGAAGGTAAACATTAGGAAACAGATGAGGTCCTCAAGCACTCGGAGAAGGTTTCGTCAAGGATACCCTGTACTTGGCGCATTCATCTTTTTCCCTCGATTGCAACCAGGCGGTCCTGTCCCTGCAGCTAAAAACACCCCCCAGAATGAGCTGCTCACCACCATGACTTCACTGTTGGGACTGTATGGACAGGTGATGAAGCAGTGCCCTGGTTTTCTTCACACATACCGATTAGAATAAGGCCAAAAAAGTTTTTTCTGGTTCATCAGACCAAGGGGGGGAAGAATCTATTTCTCACCCTCTTGGAGTCCGAAGGTGCTTTTTAGCAAACTCAATGAGGGCTTTCATGTGTCTTGCACTGAAGAAAGGCTTCCATCGGGCCACTCTGCCATAAAACCCCGACTGGTGGAGGGCTGCAGTGAAGGTTGACTTTCTACAACTTTCTTCCATTTCCCGACTGCATCTCTGGAGCTCAGCCTTAGTGATCTTTGGGTTCTTCTTTACCTATCTCACCAAGGCTCTTCTCCCCCGATAGATCAGTTTGGCCGGACGGCCAGCTCTAGGAAGGTTCTGGTCGTCCCAAACGTCTTCCAATTAAGGATTATGGAGGCCACTGTGCTCTCAGGAACCTTAAGTGCAGCAGAAATTTTTTGTAACCTGGGCCAGATCTGTGCCTTGCCACAGTTCTGTCTCTGTGCTCTTCAGGCAGTTCCTTTGACCTCCTGATTCTCATTTGCTCTGACATGCACTGTGAGCTTGTAAGGTCTTATATAGACAGGTGTGTGGCTTTACTAATCAAGTCCAATCAGTATAATCAAACAAAGCTGGCCTCAAATGAAGGTGTAGACCATCGCACGGATGATCAGAAGAAAAGGACAGCACCTGAGTTAAATATATGAATGTCACAGCAAAAGGTCTGAATACTTAGGGCCATGTGATATTTCAGTTTTTTTTTTTTAATAAAACTGCAAAAATGTCAACAATTCTTGTGTTTTTCTGTCAATATGGGGTGCTTGGTGTACATTAATGAGGAAAAAAAAAATTAACTTAAATGATTTCAGAAAATGGCTGCAATATAACAAAGAGAGAAAAAATTAAGGGGGTCTGAATACTTTACGTACCCACTGTATATATATATATATACTGTGTATATACAGTGGGCAAAAAAAGTATTTAGTCAACCACCAATTGTGCAAGTTCTCCAACTTAAAAAGATGAGAGAGGCCTGTAATTTAGGTATACCTCAAAACCTGAGAGAGACAAAATGAGAAAAAAAAATCAAGAAAATCAAATTGTAGGATTTTTAAAGAATTAATTGGAAAATTCCTCTGTAAAATAAGTATTTGGTCACCTACAAACAAGCAAGATTTCTGCTCTCACAGACCTGTAACTTCTTCTTTTTAGAGGCTCCTCTGTCCTCCACTCGTTACCTGTATTAATGGCAACTGTTTGAACTCGTTATCAGTATAAAATACACCTATCCACAACCTCAAACAGTCACACTACAAACTCCACCATGGCCAAGACAAAAGAGCTGTCAAAGAACACCAGAAACAAAATTGTAGACCTCCACCCAGGCTGGGAAGACTGAATCTGCAATAGGTTAGCAGTTTGGTGTGAAGAAATCAACTGTGGGAGCTATTATTAGAAAATGGAAGACATACAATACCATTGAAAATCTCCCTCGATCTGGGGCTCCACGCAAGATCTCACACCGTGGGGTCAAAATGATCACAAGATCTGTGAGCAAAAATCCCAGAACCACACGGGGGGGACCTAGTGAATGACCTGCAGAGAGCTGGGACCAAAGGAACAAAGGCTACCATCAGTAACACACACTGCGCCGCCAGGGACTCAAAACCTGCAGTGCCAGACGTGTCCCCCTGCTTAAGCCAGTACATGTCCAGGCCAGTCTGAAGTTTGCTAGAGAGCATTTGGATGATCCAGTAGAGGATTGGGAGAATGTCATATGGTTAGATGAAACCAAAATATAACTTTTTGATAAAAACTCAACTTGTCGTGTTTGGAGGAGAAAGAATGCTGAGTTGCATCCATAGAACACCATACCTACTGTGAAGCATAGGGGTGGAAACATCATGCTTTGGGGATGTTTTTCTGCAAAGGGACCAGGACGACTGATTCGTGTAAACGAAAGAAGGAATGGGGCCATGTATCGTGAGATTTTGAGTGAAAACCTCCTTCCATCAGCAAGGCATTGAAGATGAAACGTGGCTGGGTCTTTCAGAATGACAATGATCCCAAACACACCGCCCGGGCACCGAAGGAGTGGCTTCGTACGAAGCATTTCAAGGTCCTGGAGTGGCATAGCCACTCTCCAGATCTCAACCCCATAGAAAAACTTTGGAGGGAGATGAAAATCCGTGTTGCCAAGCGACAGCCCCAAAACATTACTGCTATAGAGGAGATCTGCATGGAGGAATGGGCCAAAATACCAGCAACAGTGGTGAAAACCTTGTGAAGACTTACAGAAAACGTTTGAACTCTGTCATTGCCAACAAAGGGTATATATCAAAGTATTGAGATGAAATTTTGTTAGTGACCAAATACTTATTTTCCACCATAATTTGCAAATAAAATTCTTTAAAAATCCTACAATGTGATTTTATGGATTTTTTTTCTCATTTTGTCTCTAATATTTGAGGTATACCTATGATGAAAATTACAGACCTCTCTCATCTTTTAAGTGGGAGAACTTGCACAATTGTGGCTGACTAAATACTTTTTTGCCACTGGATATTTGTTTTATTTTTTTGTTTTTTTTTTTTTTTTTTTTTTTTGGTGGGGGGGGGGGGTAAAATTTCAAAATATCATTCATAAAAATTCAAGACATGATTGGACTTTAATTCTAAGACTCAAAGCTTAATTTTGCGGGGTTTAAAAAAAAAAAAATATAGTGGCCAATTATATTTTATGTGATGCTTGCAGTTGTTGTTATTTGACAATAAGAATAAAATGATGAAAAATAGTTTTAAGGATTGGCATGACAGCTGAAATGAAATAAAATATAAATATTTGATGAAAAACAAAAACAAAAATTCATGACTGAAATAGTACTTTTAAATAACTGAAATTATTTAAATAACTAAAATGTAAATATCTGAAATAGTACTAACTTAGTGCTAAAATTACTGAAATAAAAATTAATTAAAGCTAAATAGAAATATTAATATAAAAAAAATTAAAATAACAAAAGCACATAACAACATTAATAAAACTTAAACGTTAAAAATATAAAATAAAAGATAATATTAATAAATACTACAATAGCATGTAAAATAACACTGCATGGTTAGTAACAGACCACCAATAATTATTTTAATTTTATGCTTGATAACTGATAAATGTATACATTTTGCATCATACCAAATTACAAATTTTTTAATTATTCCGTTAATTATTAAATTATTACCAGTGACACAAAGTAAAGTAGATTGCTTCAAATGAAACGGAGCATGAAAACTTTTTTAATATTCAAAAAGATGGTCAAAAATATGGATGACTATTTAGATGCTTTTGAAACCTGACAAATTACATTGGGATGTTTTTTTACACAGAAGTTATTATGCTCATATTTCAAATTTCTTTGTAGATACTTTGTCTGAGAGAAACATTCAGACTTGAAGACCCATTACACTCCTGCTTATCGAAAACCACGCTCATCCATTTCACACGGCCTCTGCTAATCGCTTCTTAGCTCTCGCTCCAAACCGTATGCTTCAAAATCACAATATCAAGTGAGAAAATCAATACAGTCGTTTTTACACTCAAATGAACAAATTACACTGGTGACGATATGGCATCAGATCAAAGTGCCTCACCTATCTTTACTTGTAGCGGAGAGGGCTTGTAGTTGATGGCGACTGACTCTGATTCTCTCGTTCCTGTTTCAGCCTCCAAAGTGGACGTTGCTGCAGGATCCTGGAGACAAAAACACAATCACACTTATCAGGTAGATGCAACACTACATTCTCAAGTGCAGATGCTAGATATTAGCAATGTGATAACTACACAATTCCAATATCGACTAGCTGACAAATGGATCTTGAGGAAGTTGTAGATTCAATATGAATTCAGAGTGTAAATAAATCTAGAAAACCCTTTCAAATCTGAAACCGTGTAACGCAGAAAGGATCTGGTACAATACTCCAACCATGCTCACTCAGTGTGCTGATGAAAAACAGACAGCAAAAATCAGACTGGTTGTAAATAATGGCATCTGGTGAGACAGGCCGTGTAACAAGGGTGTTGATTTTACTGGGGTTGGGTGAAATAACACGACACGAGTCAGCACAATGTCACCATGCTGTCACCGGAACGGGTCTTTTTAATACATCTCTCTCAAAATGTATCAGATTTGCTTTCACAGCTGTGCTCCAGCAACTTATTGATTCTGGGAGCAGAGATAGACGTAGGGACTGTGCAGTCAAATTTATTGATTTATGCTAAAAATCTATATTTTTTTTACATCAGGGGTTCAACCGTAATTTTACAAAGCTACGAGAATAATTTTTTGTGTGCAAAGAAAACAAAAAAAAATTATCACAGTCTTATCCCCGGTTACCGTCGGCCCTCCATTTTGGAGAGTACCCAGAACGTAATCAGCATTGGTTTACGTTCAGCATGCGCGTGCTTTCTACTGAACGTAAACAACACTGATTATGTTGATTACATTCTGTACTTTCCAAAATGGTGGAATATGGTAACTCGGGGAGAAGAATTTTTGAATAAGTTATGTTATTATTGTTTTCTTTGTGTAGCTTCTCGTAGCTTTGTAAAATTACGGTTGAACCCCTGATGTCACATGGACTATTTTACTGATGCCCTTGCTACGTTTCTGTGCGTTGATCGTGGTGGTACCCTTGCTGTCTATGGGAGGATCAGAATGCTCTCAGATTTCATCAAAAATATCTGCATTTGTGTTCCGAAGATGAACGAAGGTCTTAGTTTGGGGTTTGGAACGACATGAGGGTGAGTAATTAATGACAGAATTTTTATTTTTTGGGGTGAACTATCCATAAAAGCCTTTATGTATAATGCATTATAAAGGGTTATTGACAGGGGGGCACATAAGTTTTTCAGCCTGGTTAAGATATGAGAAGCTGGAGATTTGATTTGGTCCTCACACAACACATGGTGTGGCCCATCAAATATAACTATAAAAAATAAATTAATAATAGTGATAATATTATTGCACTTTAATTAGTTTTTTTTTAATAAAATAATAAACAAAATAATAAAGTGTGATAATACTATTATATTTTAAAATAAAAACGGAGTATAAATACAACTACAATTATTTTATAAGTAAACTTAAAACTCAAAATGCTAATATTTTTATTATTTAATTTCAAGCAATTGCAAGTTATTTGTATAGCGCTTTTCACGGATACACATCGTTGCAAAGCAACTTTACAAGCAAATTAAGTTTCTGCAATATTTAGTAGTAGCTTATCAGTGGTAACTGTCAGTTAATAAACATATGGCAGAAATGTATGGAAAAATCAATTACAGACGTAATCAACCAACAGACGATGAACACTATTAACAGCAAATTATTATATGATGCAATCAAACTATAGCAAAATGTGGTAGTTCTGTAAATTGTTTCAGGGTTGGCATCATCTTAGGTCCTATGAGGGGTTGGCATCATTTGAACCGATTATTATTTTAAGTGAATATTTACATTTTTTTTTTCAAAACTTAAAATCAGCGCAAGCTTTTATTTTGGCGGGTTGCCGGCAAGTAAGTATATGCGCTTCTGGGTTTAGCGCTGCCGATTGTAGAGCGTCAGTGAATGAAATTTTGCATTGTGCTTTGAAAACGTTAGTGGGTAGCCTATATTTATGCTTTCAGTTTGAATATAAATCTTATACAGTACAGTTTGTCGATGTAAAATGGTAATTGTGCATTAACAGCGGTCTACCATGTCGGTACGCAAACGCGTGCTCTGAACTCATTTACACAGCGTATTTCTTATTTTGGTCGCGCATGCGGGCCCACTTATGTGCACCCCCTGGTTATTTGCAAAGGGTGGTTAAGCATTCTAAATTATTCATCATAGTTGTCGTAAATAATTCTAACCGGATTTTGAAAATACAGAGTGTAACAATGAATTGATAAGTGTTATACACCCGGTTTCATAGACAAGGCATAAGTCTAGTCCCAGACTAAAATGCATGTCTGGGCTGTTTTAACTGAAAGAAACTCACTGACTGAATTTAAAATATGTCAGTTTCATGTTCAGTATGTATGTATGCACAAGTAGCTATTAAGCATGTTAATAAAAGCTACTTAAATGTCCTAACTGAACTATGGCCTAAACCTAGCTTAACCTGAGCCCTGTCTGTGAAACTGGGCCATTGTATATTAACTGTGGTTACAGTTATTCATGAGATTGTAAAATGCATTATAAGGTGCATTACAAGGCATAATTAATGCATCAAAATGCATTATACATGAAGGCTAAGTAAAGTGTTACCAAAACATCTATTGACAACATTTCTGAACAAAACTGTAGTGTAAAATTCAAAGTATGACAGTCCAGTAAAACATGTTTAGTAGTCAAAGGTCTCTTACAATATGCAAGTCTTGATTCTTTATTAATTTCTTTTATGAAATATAATGGCACTACAGTTGGACAAATGGATAGACAAATCTTACTGTCTTGTTGTACAATATAAAATTTGCAACAAGCCTTCATTACTACTCAAAGTCCGAGCCAATACACACCCTCCTTTCTCCACAGCCTCTTTTCTGCACAGCTGCTTGGTGGAGAGATGGACGAAAGGAGGGAGATTCTAGCTGTCATAGTAACCAGCCGGTACTTCCTGCATAGTTGGCTTGCATGACACCAGGCATGTTTTGTTGCTCCAGCCTTCAATATGTAGGGTCGGAGTGCTCTGTGACATCACTCGGGATGGGGAGAGGTAGAACAGAGGGAGCTTGTTGGAGGAATGTTGACAGTACACCCAAGCTGCCTCTGCCAACAGAGCGCCTATTATGACCTAAAAAGCCTGCCTTTATTGGATGTGGCCCATGTGGCCATCTGAGAGTCTTTGGGCTGTCATCATGAGCCCCTAGAGCCAGATTGATTATAGCAATGCTATGTTTTTGGTGAAGTTCATGACACACCAGATGACTAACTGAAACGTCAAACCACAGACAACAAACAATCTGGTCAGTAGATGGAATAATGTGAATTGTGAAACACAAGGGTTTTCAAACTTTCTGATGCCACAGACACCCAAACATGATGATACCCTTAATCTGAAAATATAAAGGCCACTATATCATTTAATGTATAAACACTATTAATAAAATATTATAAAAGTGTAAAATTGTATCTATAAAATATTGTTTCTAATTCTATATCAAGTTTACACTTTTTCCCCCGATAAATATATATATATACATATACAGGTGCATCTCAAAAAATTAGAATAACGTGAAAAAGTTCATTTCAAAAAGTTGAACTTTCTAATATTCTAGCTTCTTATGGTAAAGTAACACATTTCAAACATTTTTATTTTTTATTTTGATGATTAGAGCTTACAGCTCATGAAAGTCAAAAGTCCAGTATCTCAAAATATTAGAATATTTATATTTGAGTTGCATTAAATGACCATCCCTACAGTATAAATTCCGGGTATCTCTTGTTCTTTGAAACCACAATAATGGGGAAGACTGCTGACTTGGCAATGGTCCAGAAGACGATCATTGACACCCTCCACAAAGAGGGTAAGTCACAGAAGGTCATTACTGAAAGGGGTGGCTGTTCACAGTGTGCTGTATCAAAGCATATTAAGTGCAAAGTTGACTGGAAGGAAGAAATTTGGTAGGGAAAGGTGCACAAGCAACAGGGATGATTGCAAGCTTGAGAATACTGTCAAACAAAGCTGATCACTTGGGAGAGCTTCACAAGGAGTGAACTGAAGATGGAGTCAGTGCATCAAGAGTCACCAAGCTCAGACGTCTTCAGGAAAAGAGCTACCAAGCCACTTCTGAAACAGAAACAACGTCAGAAGCATCTTACCTGGACTAAGGAGAAAAAGAACTGGACTGTTGCTCAGTGGTCCAAAGTCCTCTTTTCAGATAAAAGTAAATTTTGCATTTCATTTGGAAACAAAGGTTGGAGGAAAAGACTGGAGAGGCCACAGATCCAAGCTGCTTGAAGTCCAGTGGAAGTTTACGAAAGTCAGGATGTCTGGGGTGCGTGCCGTCTGTTGGGGTTGTCCATTGTGTTTTATCACCAAATCAATGCAGCCGTTCTACCAGGAGCTTTTGGAGGACTTTTATGCTCCCATCTGCTGAAAGCTTCCTGGAGATGATGATTTCCTTTTCCAGGCAGGGAATTTAGAACGCCACCTTGGCAAAACCAGTCACGTGGTTGATGGGACCCTCGATGACTGTGCTTGATTGGCCAGTCAACATGCCTGACCTGAACCCCATATGGAATCTATGGGATATTTTCAAGAGAAAGATGAAAAACAGTCGATCCAACAATACAGACGAGCTGAAAGCCCAATAGTGTCTCAGCAGTGCCACAGGCTGATCGCTTCATGCACTCCTCACTGATGCTGGAGTTTGTGCTAAAGGAGCCCCGACCAAGTATTGGGTGTATAAATGAACATACTTTAAAGAACTTTTTTGTTTTGCAAATCCTTTTTTTTTTTTGATGATTGATTCTTAGGAAATATTATATATTAGAATATTAATAGTCGAATTTTTGAGATAATGGATTTTGACCTTTCATGAGCGTAAGCTTAATCCTCCAAACTTAAAACACAAAAAAAAAACTTTGTGACTTTACATGTTCTGAATCTTAGGAATTGTAAAGTTACAAAATAAATAACCTTTTCACGATATTCTAATTTTTTTAGATGCACCTGTATCTAATATTCAAATACATAATAAATAGAATATAATATAAAAATATATATTAAAAAAACATAATATAAAATATGTAAGTAATCTAGACTAGAATATATACAGAGATATTTGGCGGGGAAAAATAAAAAACTTAAGGGCAAAATACCCCTATAGACACAAACTACTAAAACTAAAACCAAATGAAAACTAAAAATATAAAAATGAAACTACTAATAAAATATTATAAATGTGTAAAATTGTATCTATAATTTATTTAATTTCTATATTAAGTTGACACTTAATTATTCATTGTATCTCTATATACTTGCTGATAAACAAAAAAAAAAATTTCTCCCTATTCTTCATATACAGTGGGTACGGAAAGTACCCCTTAAATTTTTCACTCTTTGTGATATTGCAGCCTTTTGCTAAAATCATTTAAATTAATTTTTTTCCCTCAATGTACACACAGCACACCATATTGACAGCAAAACACAGAATTGTTGACATTTTTGATTTATTAAAAAAGAAAAACTGAAAAAAAAAAACTGGTCCTAAGTATTCAGACCCTTTGCCTCAGTATTTAGTAGAAGCACCCTTTTGATCTAATACAGCCATGAGTCTTTTTGGGAAGATGCAACAAGTTTTTCACACCTGAATTTGGTGATCCTCTGCCATTCCTCCTTGCATATCCTCTCCAGTTCTGTCAGGTTAGATAGTAAACGTTGGTGGACAGCCATTTAGGTCTCTCCAGAGATGCTCAATTTGGGTTTAAGTCAGGGCTCTGGCTGGGCCATTCAAGAACAGTCACAGAGTTTTTGTGAAGCCACTCCTTCGTTATTTTTGCTGTGTGCTTAGGGTAATTGTCTTGTTTGAAGGTAAACCTTCGGCACAGTCTGAGGTCCTGTGCACTCTGGAGAAGGTTTTCGTCCAGGATCTCCCTGTACTTGGCCACATTCATCTTTCACTCGATTGCAACCAGTCATCCTGTCCCTGCAGCTGAAAACACCCCCACAGCATGATGCTGCCACCTCCATGCTTCACTGTTGGTACTGTATTGGACAGGTGATGAGCAGGTGCCTGGTTTTCTCCACACATACAGCTTAGAAGTAAGGCCAAAAAGTTCTCGTCGGACCAGAGAATATTATTTCTCACAGTCTTGGAGTCCTTCAGGTGTTTTTTTAGCAAACTCCATTTGTGTCTTGCACTGAGGAGAGGCTTCCATCGGGCCACTCTGCAATAAAGCCCCGACTGGTGAAGGGCTGCAGTGATGGTTAACTTTCTACAACTTTCTCCCATCTCCCGACTAGATCTCTGGAGCTCAGCCACAGTGATCTTTGGGTTTTTCTTTACCTCTCTCACCAAGGCTCTTCTCCCCGATAGCTCAGTTTGGCCGAACGGCCAACTCTAGGAAGGGTTCTGGTCATCCCAAAAGTCTTCCATTTAAGGATTATGGAGGCCACTGTGCTCCTAGGAACCTTAAGTGCAACAGAATTTTTTTTGTAACCTTGGCCAAATCTGTTCCTTGCCACAATTCTGTCTCTGAGCTATTCAGGCAGTTCCTTTGACCTCATTATTCTCATTCGCTCTGACATGCACTGTGAGCTGTAAAGTCTTATATAGACAGGTGTGTGGCTTTCCTAATCAAGTCCAATCAGTATAAGCAAACACAGCTTGACTCAAATGAAGGAGTAGAACCATCTCAAGGATTATCAGAAGAAATGGACAGCACCTGAGTTAAACATATGAGTGTCACAGCAAAGGGTCTGACTACTTAGGACCATGTGATATTTCAGTTTTTCTTTGTTAATAAATCGGCAAAAATGTCAACAATTCTGTGTTTTCTGTCAATATGGGTGCTGTGTGTACATTAATGAGGAAACAAAAAAAAACGTAAATGATTTTAGCAAATGGCTGCAATATAAAAGAGTGAAAAATTTAAGGGGGTCTGAATACTTCCGTACCCACTGTATATATAGCAAAACTACTCAAATCAAAATGAAAACAGAAAATTTATTAAAATTACTATTTAAAAAAGTACTGTAATATTATATAAATAATACTAAAATAACATTGATATACCTAGATTTAAAAAATGTTTACACCATTTCAGAACTTTTCCACTAAGTACCTATTAGCAATATCAAATATCAGTATCAAAATGTAATATCAAATGTCTGACATTAACAAAACAAACATGCTTAGCTCATGTTAGCGGTGAATAAAAGATGCTAAAACCTTTGGAGGGGTCACGATGTAAAAAACAACCCGTATCATAAAGAAATCCACTTGTGGAACAAACATGAAGTAGACTTGTTATTGACGGAAACCTCTTTGCCCACTGATTCAGTCGTGGCATAGTGCCAGCTGTAGGACTGGCAGGGCTCTCACAAACCCTTTAAGCTCAGCACCAGCTAAAGAGACCAGCGGGGGATTGTGGGTAATAGCCCAGCAGGATACCATCAAGCTCCTGAAGCATCTAATCATATGCTGGGCATAAATTACATTGTGATTCATCTTTATCTCCAGCTGTTGCTCGTTCACAATGTAATTTTCATTTTTTCGAGCATCAGGATACACCTTCAAAGCAAGGTAATGCTTCACGTCAACATAAATTTTAAAATGCTATCTGTCTTTGTACTTTGTGGTCTACAAAGGACTCTGTTGAGTAAGCCGATGTTATTGAGCTTTCCAGACAGCTTTTGTTGGACTACACAGGCTACACAAATCTCAGAGCAACACCATAAAGTACAACATCAAAGTCATGCATATTCCACCAGCTACATGTACAACTGCCCGTGAAATTTATGCAAGATCTACTGGAGAAAACCAAGCCTCAGAGCATACAGAACCCAATCTGATGCAACCCTAATCTCTGGTCTCATTGTTTAAAGCTGATCTATAAGATTAAGGTAATCAGAAATCTATAGGAACTGAAACACATAAGCAAGTCTTCATTGATCTAGAGCAGTGCAAGTGTCACACATCCACAGAAACACATCAAAAACAAGATTACCACGATGACTCCATTGGCACACTGTACACCTGTAGGTCTCGTGTAAAATCTCTCCCAAGGACTAATGTTCATCCTCAAGAATGTCAATGAGAAGGTCAACTTTTAACAACAGGAAAGATTATAGATTAAATATAGATTAATGGCATCGTGTGGGACCTTATGATCTGAACTCCAGGATCTTTATGCCCCTTCTGACCACGTCTTGTCAATATGGCACTTTGGTGATGTTGGTTGATGAAGGAGATGAAGATGAGCGAATGCTGACACAGCTGAGGCTATGAAAAGGATTGGTGGGATTATATGACATCTACTGTGAACTCGTGACCAAGCACTAGTCAAGACAAGACATGAGCCATACTAGGACTAGACCTAGGGGATAGGGCATTAATCAGAATACCAACAATAACCAACTGAGTTATATATATAGCCCTATATTCTTATTAATTTATATAAATAATCAAGGATGGGATTGGGTTCATCATCTCCTGTCTAAAGTTCCCCCCCTGATATTCAGGGGCTGTATTTACTTGGTTAGCCATGTTTTGTCAGACAAGTTTGCTCAACAGGAATGATGTTCTAGAACCAACAAAAGATGTTGATCCTGGAAAATGGCCTACTTGCAAAATTACGGGCCCTGCAAACCGGACAAGCGGTGTGCACAGCTAACTGTTTATTGCCTGCCCTCCTTTAAATCACACCGGGCATTCCGAAAATACAACGGGTCCTTTGCTGTTATTTTTCCTTGTATTTTTATTTTGACCGCATAGACCTGTCAGCTTCATCTATATGTTCATGGGACAGACAAAGCAAAGTCCCATACGAGTAAATTTCAAAAGGTAAGGTAGTACAGTCTTGAAACTCTCAACAAAACAGTGACATATTGCAGTGAGTGTATGTTCGTTTCTATGGATGCCCATCAGAAGAAATTGAATTAGCCATCGATACATCCAGAGGTGTGTTTTGATATTAGGATCCCGCTGGGTACTTTAATTGGCACATTTACTCCCTATATTACATGCCGGGGCCAATATCTCACAAGTCCAAATAGTTCCTAAAGTGCACCTTCAGGTCCAGCCAGAGATAATTGCAGGCCTACTAACTGATGAAACATGCCTTACATTCACTGGAATCAATGTGTTACACAAGCTCTGGAAACCAATAGACATTCCAGAAATTCAAGATGTATGTGTCAGCTATCTACTGTCTGACTGGCGGACAGCGTTCAAATCTACTCAGTCCCATGGCTTTCCAGTCCGTTGTAATGTTTGTAATTACCGTACCTTGGATGCTTATCTTGCAAAAGTAAATTTCTACAGTGATTGTTTTTATTTTAAGGTAGTTTACCGCTTGTTATTTGAACTTTAATTGTATTTATTAACAATATTCTAATTGCAATTTAGCTTAAAAACAATCAAAACTTTTAGGTACTGTTCAATCGCGGGTCCTGAATTACCACACAAAAAAAACATTCGCAGTGCAGTTCAATTTGTACATTTTTGCTATGTCATATAATCACACCTCAATTGCATATTAGTAAGCTCAATCGTTGCATGATCGATTTCATTTGATACAATACCTAACGTCGTTTTCCGGTCCGATTCATAAAGTGAGGTCAGGACTGCTATAAATCACTCTAAACAGCGTCTACCTACTCATGGAAAAGCTGCCGATCAAAGAACTTAAATTCACGAATCCGTGGACAGCTAAAACCCAGCCTTTCTGTGGTCAAAAATAATATCAATGTATATTAACTTGTGTTTGTGAGATCTTTTATTTTGTCTTAAGGCATGGATCTTTCCGAACATATAAACCAACTGGCATAGTGGCGACATAGTGAGATACGTCGGTTTTGGTCGTCAAATAACCCCAACCGATATCCTTTAGATGGCATCTGGTAAGGTGCCGAGAGAAAAACATGCGTTTTGTAGGTAAGGTACTTGACTATTACTGTCTTCTCACTCACGTGTCATTTCCCAACGACTTACGATAAGGCAGGGCACAGTGTTAATCTCTTGTAGTGAGATGTTGAGTGATGCTTACCAGCAGCTTTCTCATCTCCTGGATTTACCTGGTGGCACTGGTGAAATCGTTCATTTCTTCCCATCAGTTTGATAAAACGTCCAGTCTTGTAAGTAAAGCACCACGCTCAAGGTGATGACCTTAATTTGAAAAACGCATGTTATTCACTTTTAAATTACTCTCTTGATCTAGTCAAAGAAGGCCGCCCTCTCCACATCATTCTCTAGGTGTTTTCCGCATCTTTCAGCTAATTTACCAAGTCCAGGGGGACTTCACAAACACTAGACAACATTGCAGGACTTCTTCCGGTTCCGAACCATGCCGAATCCGCGCCCATTAATACGTGAAGATCGAATCATTAATAAGCCGGATAAGTTCGATTAGATGTTTTATTTTTATTTATTTTTTGTTTTTTATTTGAAATTCTAACCATTCACAGGGGTTACCAGGCTAGCAAATGAAACTATTACATTACACAACCAGTACAAACAAATTATAAAGACTAATCAAATGAAATATAAGACAAAAACTAAATTAAAAGTAAACATCTTGGCTTGATCCTTTTTAGAAATAAATCAATAAGTAAATAAAATACAAAATAATACGAATGGAATCATGACAACAATATAAAATGTCAACTTCAAAGAATACACAGGAGGTAACCCTTACATCAAAATCAATATTTTTCCATCAATGCAGTAGTTTTAACAGCTTTCTTATTAAGTGATGAGCGGAGAGATTCATAAAATAATTTCAAATCAATACAAAAAATCCTAAAATTGGGCATACACTCAGTAACTTTACATTTGTGAAGATGAAATAGGCCACAAAGATTTAACAGTTTTAAGATATCATCCAGCTCCTTTGATCCTGATTCCCAAATTAAAAATAGTACATTAATTACCTCAAAACTAAAAAAAAAGTTCGATTAGATCGTGCACGTGCAGGCAAAACAACAGAATCCACAGCTACTGAAAGATAAGGTAGATTTGCAGCTCAAAAGCAGCTTTGGATTATTGGCAAATGAAATATGATAGTCGTGCAGATACTGTTATCATAATAATTCAATTCTTCTACAAGTGCTAAAATATTACTTTTATAGTTTATTATTGTTTATATGAATGATTTGTTTGTTGTGTCAAATACTGTGCTTTTGTTTTATATATGTAAATCAAGTTAAAATGGCAAGTGGCAACATTGATGTTGTTCTTGTTTGTCTTAACAAAAACACTTTTTGTATGTGTCAGCTTTTAGGACACTTTGAAAGACAAGTGTCAATGAAAAACTAAATACGTGTCGCTATCACCATCTTGTGGTGTTTTAGGCATGATTTACACTTACGCCTTTGCATGACTTTTATTTTGAAACAACATCCACAAGAATCCAGTCAAGTCTCTTCAGCGGTCTACAGCAAACCCATAGACTGTATAAAAAGAGCAAACCTTGATTTTGTTGATGCCAAAGATGTGAAATGGGCATTATTTATATTGTGGAAAACATAGTCAAAAAACTAGATTTTTTATTTTTGATACCTTTTACTGTGAAATGTACTTATAATTTTAACTTTAAAATTGATTGGTTTAAACAAACAGGTTACATTTTTAAAACATACAATTATTTATTTATGTATTGACACTTTTATTTTGAAAGCTAACTCTTCACGGTTTTAGGCGCCTTGACGTTTTCACGCGGTTAAGGCTAGAAGGAATACAGCAAAAACTACTGGGCATGGGGATGCGCACATTCTAATATAGTCTGTAAAATTTTTTCCATCACACGTGTACAACAATATTATCGGATATTTTTGCATTCTTGTATAGGTGTAGGTTTGATAAGGGTTTGGGGTGGTGTAGACCCGAAGAAAAACGCCATCCTACTAGTACTAAAATTCAAATTTATTATTAACGCTTCCTGGTTTATTGTCCTGTACATGTTGCTCTAGCCTATTTGTGGGCTCACCAGCGTCGGTTTATTAACAGACGCTGAAACAAAATAATAGATAGCATTTCCACAGCTCGTTTATAGGTTTCTGGTCGAACAAAGATCATCGCTGGAATGTCGTTAAACAGATATGCTAAGCTTTGTTTGTATTCTTGACAACAACGTGAAGTCTTGGGGCCTGTTTGTTTAGAGTTAGGTCGTGTTTTGATGAGTGACATTACCGGGGCTACTATAGACAGCGAGCGTACTACAAAACGCTGACCAAGGTCAGGCGATTTCCTCCAATCACGATCACGCACTTGCGACGTAACCTTTTGAATCAGCCAATCAAATGAAAGACCGATTACCCACCGGAAGAAAGGGGTTTCGAGACTCTGGGATGACAAGAAAGCTGAAGTAGTTCGCGACTATTTTAATATACATTTTACCCGTATCAACGTTTGAATGTTTGTATTTTCGCATGGTAAGATGGTTTGCAAATAAATAAGTTTCGCTTTATGTTTTAATGACTTTGTATTGTAGACCTCTTCAAACTACTGCGACTGAGTGTAGGGACAATGTCTCCGGCGCTAGTTGTGCAGCGCTGTCGTCGGATGCTAACTCTGAGTTCGTCTCTGGTGTGTCGGTCTGTCGGGGGGTTTAGGGGCGCGTTAAAGTCCGCTAGTTTCTGTCCTCTTCTTCTGCTTCCTTTATGTAGGTTAATTCAACTATTAGCAATCTGCAGTGCTCAGTATGTCCATCTTTGCTTTCTGAATCCTTTTGTCGAGTTGGTGGTATATGGTTTATTACAACACAGGTCTCATTTGCATCTAGATCCCCATTTGCCTTGTCACCTTTTCAGTAAGCCCAGATTCTCTGTCATGATGCTGTAGATGGTTCATGGCGTCGTGGTTGCGTCTGGGTTTACCCCTGATCTTCTGATAGGTCTTGAGCACCGTCCTCCTCTGAAACTGACCTGAAGTGTATGAACCTGTAAAATACTATCCTTCAGAAATGTGTTTCGCCTGATCGATTAAACAATAGAACTGTGCTACTTTATACTTGAGTAGTTTAGTGTGTAGTTAGACTGGTTTAATTTTTACAATATCAAAAAAATTCAAAGAAGTTGATATATAAAAAATAGGTGTGTACCATATATATCTGTTTAAGTTATTATTATTATGCTTTTTTTATTTTTAATTTTTGTTATAGATTCATCAGACGAATCCCTTTTTTCAGAGCAAATTATACTGCCACCTACTAGTATTAATATCCTGATTGTCATGTTTATTAATTTTATGACAATGGATGATCAGGAGAGACAGTAGGGGAAGGTGTCTTATGTGTAAGTTTCTAGTCAGGTCTGTACACTTCTTGATGTTTCGAAAAATGTAGGTACGGAGGCCTGATGATTGGAGGTCTGTCGCAGAGAACATCATCGAGCACGCGCTTCGACACGGCCCACCAGCGGCACTGTATCGCATGTGAACGAGACTACGCCTGTGCACGTGCATGTGAAGAAGAGCACAAAATGCAGCCCTACCAAGACAGCCCAGGTATAACATAAGCTTGTAGTCTCTGCATACACAACCATCCTCAAAATACTCTTAAATATATAATTACAATGATTATTACACAAGAATAAAGACATGTCTATAGAGGTGTGGAGCTTCAGTTCTTGTAATGCTGCTGAGAAATACTCTAGAGTTCCTTAAAACCCATCACTCAGCATGTATGTCTTTTATGTTCCAGGTTAAAACAAAAAGTAGCTTGCATCCTACTGCTAAGGTGAAGACGAGGGTCCCATGGATCCCACCTGGCAAGGTCTCAACACGAGAGACCTCATATAATTGGGAGGTCAGTTAAATATTACAGATACATTCCCATTTGTGCTTGTGCACAATTTGTGTAAAATATTGAACACTGTGCAGAAAAGAAAACCATTTTCGTTGTTTTAGATGTTTTGATATTTATGTATATTTTAGGACCCATCTCATCATCTGGAGATAACACCTCCACAGGAACCAGAATGTTCCCAGTCTCCTCTCCGAATAGAAGATCTCTCCACGGATGAAGAAGAGGCACTGCATGGACGCATCAATCAGTACGAGAGGAAAATCGACAGCCTTATGACAGAGGTCAGCTCTCTGAAAAACGAGGTGAGAAATGGAGAAAATTTTTCAAAGGCAATTTTATTTTTTTGGGGGGGGAATTGATCATTCGTTTCTTCAGCGAGACAATTATACATCCCCAGAAAAATAGCCATCCATCTACTCTCAGAAACAAAACTGTATTATTCATTTAAACAAATATAACACTATCGCTTTTTTTTGGTCTGTAAAAGAAAATTTTTTTTTTTTAGGAGATTATGATTTTGAGAGAAGTCTCTAATAACAGTCAAGGCTGCATTTATTTGTTAACAAATACAGTAAATAACATAATTACGTGAATTTGTTATTACAATAACTGTTTTCTATTTTAATATAGTATAAAATGTCATTTATTCCTGTCATGTCGAAGCTGAATTTTCAGCATAGCCTACTCAGACTTAAACTTCCAGTCTTCATGTCACATGAAGCCTTCAGATCAGTCTAAGATGGAACTAAAGTTAATTAGCTCATCAAGGTTAGTACCTTGCTGAATAGGGGGGGGGACACGTGATTTACGGGCAGGTTAAACTCAAGGGAATGCATCCTTACGACTAAGTGGTGTTGGTTGCGTAAATAAAGAAAGGAGAAAAGGGAGTGAAAAGGTGGGGGTCGTGGATAAAAAAATGTAAAGAGGTAGAAAGAGAATGAGGGGGCACACAGACACCATAGATAAGAGGGAAGAGAAGAGGGGGGGATAAGACAGGTATGGTGGGCACACGGTAAATGGAATAAACGTGTCGGGATGTGGGGGGGGGGCAGGTAGAGCTTCGTAAGAAGGAGCAGCTGCTAGAGCGTCAGTCGGAGAGATTGAGCGCAACACAGCGCGTCATCGCTGAGCAGGAGGAGGAGCTTGCAGAGGTCGCCCGGGAACTGGAGGCCACAGAGCAGGAGAACTCCCGCCTACGGGAGTCCATGGAAAAAATGCTGGAGGAGAATGATTTTAGGAGGTATGATGAAATTGTTGACATTTTAACAGTTTGCTATTACCTATAACAAATTTAAAATTCAGTTTGAACCATTTCTTCTTGTCTAGATTAGAGAGGGACAGTTTGCAGCCAGACAAAGATGTTCTACTCAGGAAACTGCTGGAAGCAGAGATGGACAGCAGTGCAGCCGCCAAACAGGTGTCGGCCCTGCGTGAAACGGTCAGCCATATGTCCAGAAGCCCGAGTGTGAGCAAAATACACCTTTCAAAACATTTCTGATTGGTTTTTGTGAAAATTTGAAACTAGAATATCTTGAAAAAGAGCCAGAAACAGAAATGAATCAAAACAAATTTCATACCTTTGTCCAGGAGAAAAAGATGTCAGGATCAGATTCAACGCACTTGACCCGACAGAAAGAGCTCTTGCTGCAGAAGCTGGAGACTTTTGAGAGCACTAACAGAGCCCTCAGACATCTTCTGAGAGAACAGCATAGTCGAGAGGTACTGCTCTGCACAAATTCAAAACAACAATTATTAAACAACTACATTTTGTTGTACTTAAAACAGTTATTAACTTTTCTATACTGCTTTGTGTTATAACAGATTGAATCACTAAGACTCTTAGAGCAGAAAGACGTGCTTCTGAAAAAACTTTCTGATGTGGAAGCAGAAAATTTGGTTTGTGTTATGGTTGCGAAAAGCATGTTGCACTGTAAACAGGTGTTTTTGATTTTTTTATAAGAATGAACTCCTTTCTGTATTCCAGCATATTATTGTAAAGCTTCAGGACAAAGACAGAGAGATTAACCAGCTCACTTCCTTGTTAGAAAGTGAAAAGGTAAACTGTATTTTTAAGCATGTTTTATAGACACGACACTGACAATTATTTGTGAACCTTTAACAATTCCCATTTTAACAGGACAGTGCAAAGACCACCACTGAACTGTCCAAAGTCTTGGAGTCCACTCGAGCACATCTGCAGGGTCAACTACGCAATAAAGAGGCAGAAAATAACCGTCTCAATGTTCAGATCAGGGTAATGCATACAGCATTGGCTAACAACATAATGGTTTTCAAGCAGCATGTGCCACTCATTTTATAGTGTTTATTCTACAAGACATGTCTAGTTGATAGCTAAATAACTTGATGTAATCAAGTATATATGGTATATAAAATGAATGAAAGTGTGTTGATTTGGTTCAGAATCTGGAGCGATCCATCAGCCAGCAGCAGGGGGAGGTAGAACACCTGCAGAATCAGTTGCGTGACCTCAGACAGCAGGCGGAGGCTGATAAAGAGGCCCTGAAAAAAGCCACACGGGCACAGAAACAGCGGACACAGCGCAGAGAAGACACTGTGGGACAGCTCAGTGCCCAGCTCTTGGAGATAGTGAGTTGAATGAGCTTAATGTGTACTGCTTACACAGGTTTTTAAAATAACAGTTTGCTACAATGAATGTTGTTGAAAAAAAGCACAGTAATTTGCATCTCATATCAATTCTGGTTAATTCATGACTCTGGAAATGGAAGGCTTACTATGTACAGTAATGTTCAGAAGTTTGGGGACAGTAAGTTTTATTCAGCAAGAATGCATTAAAGGGGTCATATGATGTTGCTAAAAAGAACATCATTTTGTGCATTTGGTGTAATGAAATTTAAACCTTAAAAAAAAATTTAAGGTTAAAAAAGCGCATTATTTTCCACATACTGTACATTATTGTTTCTCCTCTATGCCCCGTCTTTCTGAAATGCAGAAACAAAGCTCATCGGTCTGAAAAGCGAGGGGTGTTCTGATTGGTCAGCTATCCAGTGCGTTGTGATTGGCCGAATACCTCAAGCGTGTGACGGAAATGTTACGCCCCTTATTAACGGACCATATTGGCCCAGGGCGTCTGAACGAGACAAACACTTAAAACTTCCTTATAATTCTTGAATCGTCTGGCAAAATTCTTTAAATATAAAAAAACGTACTTACAGTCTGTGAGTCAGAACAGCCAGCATTGTACTCTACTCCTCCAGGATCAGGAAACAGTCCTCCATAAAATGTGCTGCACACACTCGAACGTTTGGGTTGTGCTGTTCTGGAACAGTGTTGTAAATCAACTTAACCACTGATTTCTAGTCAGTCCTCTTTAAAAACAAAGTTTTTTTCGGCTTCCCACATAACGAAACACAGCGCCACACAAACCCCGGCTCGGGCTTGCGATGATGCGGCAAAAAAGGCCATCTGACTTGAGCGGCGGCGGGTGGCCGAGAGTGAGCTTAGGGTCTTGCCTATAGTAAGCGGAAGGCCGCTTGAGTGGCGGCCGGCCACGGGCTTGAGAATGGTGGGCCGGCGGGCCTTGTTGCATACCGGCATGTGACGACCCCCTGGGCTGGCACTCACCACCCGCTTCTCGATCCACCTATCAAAGCCGATCCGGCTATCCACAGCACTAAGTTGATGTATTTTTTCAGCGACCAGCACGGATCAGCTCCATGCATGAAGCGGATATCGTCCTCTTTGGAAGACCAAACAAAGTAGTTTAACTTTCACAACGAAACACACAGCGACTCCACATCTTCACGGCGACCGTCCAACAACAATACGACAATGTTGCGAAATAAGTTACGCCTTCTCCTCTTCTTTCTTTGCGTGAACATTTAGATGGCGTTATGCAAATCTTCCCACATCGTGACGTAGACATGTAGGGGTGTGTTAGAATGAACCATTTTAGGTAGGTGTGGCTGATTCTTAACTTTTATAAAGAATATCTCTTTTGGTTTTGAGACTTTAGTCTTTGCGACTTTACAGATCGTCTTTATGCACCAGAGCTTGTAACACTCCAAAGAGAAAAGGAAAACTTGAAATCACATCATAAGACCCCTTTAAATTGATCACAAGCCTCATTTATATATACACAAAAGTTTTTGTTTTGTTTCTTATTTCTAATAAATTATTTTCTTTTGAACTTTCTATTAATCAACAAATCCTGAAAATATCATGGATTACACAAAAATATGAAGCAGCACTGCTGTTTTTAACATTGATAATATGACATTTTTCTTGAGCAAATCAGCATATTAGATCACGTGACACTGAAGACTGGAGTAATGATGCTGAAAATTCAGCTTTGATCGTGCCATGTTACATTTTACAATATAATAAAATAGAAAACACTTATTTTAAATGTTATCCATATTCTTAACAATTACATAGATTTTTTTTATCCCTTACTTATTTGCATTCACAAATAAATGCAGCCTTTGTGAGCAAAAAAATTTACAGACCACAACATTTTGAATGTTAGTGTAGATTTTGTGTAATTTTTCTTTGCCAGTATATGATATAAAAAGATAAAATTATCTTTACAGGAAGCACAGTTGGCAGATGCTGTGTCAGCCGCAGAGAATTGGAGCAGTCGCCACGCAAAAGAGATTAAGGAAAAAGGACAGCTAGAGATGGAGCTCACATTGTTGAACAGGTCAGCAGTGAATTGTGTCCTTTGTATTATAATGTAAATCATAATTCTGAATAAATGCAAACCTAGAGAGCCTCCCAGATAGCCATGCAAACCATTCTTGTGTGTTCTTTTAGCCGTATTACAGACCTTACAGAACAGTTGCACGGGCAGGAAGAGAAAGCCCGAACAGAGAGCGATGGCCTTTTAGATCGCCTTCATGAGCTCAATACAGAGAGTACTACTATACGCCTGGAGAACCAGAGCCTTAAGGTTTGTCCCTTTGCAGTTGTACTGTCCAAATCACCAATTTGTTGCTTTTTTACAGTCTCATTTTATCCATAATCCCTCGTTATGCCTTTATAATTAATATGATAAATGAATTCAAATGAAAGCTAAATTGTTGTGCTTGTGCAGGCCACTTTGTCTGCCGTGGAAGAGAAGTTGACGTTGTCCCAGTCTGAGGTCCAGCAGGTCAAAGTTTCAGTGAAACAGTATGAGAGCTTAGTGGACAGCTATAAAGCCCAGGTCATTGCTCACAATTATGAATTCCATATAATACTCTTCTGGACCAAAATTTGGAATTATGTTTTTTAAAGAAGTCTCTCTTATGCTCACCAAGTTTGCATTTATTTTGATTAAAAATACAGTAATATTGTGAACGTTTTGGGGACTTTTTTGTTTCTCATCAACGTAGGTTCAGAAGACCCGTGCCGAAGCAGATGAGTACTCTGCACGTCTGCAGGTGGCTGAAAGTGAAGCCCAGGCTGTAAGAGACGAGCTAGACCAGGAGATCCAGAAGGTCAGGAAGCAGCTTCAAGGTCGTTTGGTGGAGCTGGAGCCACTTCCTGAAGCTCTGAGACATGCCGAACTCCAGTTGCAGGAAGCTCATGAGAAAGAGCGCTTGCAAGAGAGAAGAAACACAGAGCTTGGCACCTCCCTCGCAGAGCTACGCATCAAGGTGTGTTTATTAAGTATAAGTCCTTGAAATTGGTTCACATTTAATTTTAAAAACGCAGCCAGTTGTTTAATGAAGAAAAACTGGTTGCACAAATGCCTTAGCAGAAAAAGCTGCAAAGCTCTTCATAGTGTTAACAACACTACTGTGTCTGCCAACATTTACCATATCAATGGCTATTCAATATTCAGCAACTTGGCAGGGCTGTTGTGTCTTATTTCATATGCAAATAGGTTAGCCGTTCTTAACAAAGGTTGTAAAATTTACATACAGAATCATTAAAGATACATTAGCAAGAAGAGGGTCAGTGTTAATGAACAGTGTGGAAAATCTAAATGATGAAGATTCTGTTGCAAGAAACTTTGACTATGAGATAAGATTAAGAAAGAGAAATAAGATTTTAAGAAAGGGTATAATATGGCCAATTTGAGTTAATTTGGGATTTTTATTGTATTTCCCAATTAAAACACCAGCAAACACAAACTGTAAAAGGCTGTTTTATGTTTTTATTGATAGAATTGTATTTTTTTTGGTGGTTTGTGTTTAGGCGGAGCAACAGGGAAGTCTGGCAGAAATGTTGAGACACAAGAACATGTTGCTGCAAGAAGAAAACAAGCAGCTTCAGCACAAAGTAGAGGGCCTTGAACGGTCTGTCACTTTGTCCTTTTATAACTCACAAATTTCTGTTATTCATTTTAATGTGCTTCATGTTTTATAGGGATAGTTCAACCAAAAATATAAATTTTCTCAACATTTTCTCATGTCGTTCCAAAACTGTATGAATTTCTTTCTTCCATAGAACAAGATGTATTTCTTGTTCATGGGCTCAAATGTTGTTTGGTTCCTAACATTCTTTAAACAGGATTTCTGCGGGTCTAAATCAGAGCAGAATTCATAAAGTCATGGCATTAAAAATCGCATGCATTGCTTAAAATAATCATACATGTTTGGAATGACATGAGGTTCAGTAAATTATAGTGTTTTTATTTTTGGGTTTCATTTTATCTTCTGTTGTCAACAGGAAGCTAGAGGAGGGTAACTCCCAAAATCGAGACCTCATCCAGGTAATTTCAAAACGTGAAGAAACAATTCATAGCAACCAGGTGCGTCTGGAAGAAAAGTCTCGAGAGTGCAGTATTCTGACTCGACAGCTGGAGGAGGCCCTGGACGATGCTCGTCGACAGGTCTGTACCACTACATCCTTAAAAACGTATGGATTTAATCATTTGCATTGCTCTGTTTTTTATTGAAGATACCCTGTTGATTAACAGGTTACCCAGACCAGAGAGCGAGCAGCCTCTAAAGAGCGTGTTACACAGTCCAAAATTGTTGACCTAGAAACTCAACTAAGTAGAACAACAACTGAGCTCAACCAGTTACGACGAGCCAAAGAGGAGGTCAGTGAAATTTCTCCATATGTGAATTTCTGTTAGATATTTTTGTAAAAAAAATTGTCAAAACACCCATAACTTTCTTACAGGCTGAGCGGAGGTATCAGAGCCGTTTACAAGACGTCAAGGACAGATTGGAGCAGTCCGACAGCACAAACCGCAGCCTCCAGAACTATGTCCAGTTCCTCAAATCTTCTTACGTCAATGTGTTTGGAGATCCTGCTCTCACTGGATCCTCGTTCCGCACGCCTTCACCAATCTGAAAACTCTTTCAGGTGTCTTTTTAGACTTCCTTTACATGGACTGGCATGTATTCGTCTAATTGTCACTACTGATGACCTCTTGACTTTGCTGTGCATTGTACTTTACTCTTGAAGGATTATTTATTTAACATGGTCATTGTACGTGCTACTGGTGAGTACCAAGAAATATCTCTTTTTAGTATTACATATCCATCCTAGAATGAGAATTCTGGTCTCATAGACAAATTCTTGTCATTTTGCCGTCTCAAGGTGGCCGTTATGCAATAAAGAGAGTTCAAGATATTATTATCTTCTTGCAAAACTTTTCTTCTTTAATTTACATATCTAAAATGAAGGTTGTACAATAATTTGGATATTGTCTTTTTTGAGCTTTTGCTTGTATCTGGTTTTAAAACACACACTTTGCTTTGTAGTTGCAGTATATGATTGTCAGTTTAAATAATATCAGTTTATACAGTATGATGATGGTTGTATAAAGTACAGTAAGAGTTTGTAATTCATAATTAATCACTTATATCCATAAAATACCATTTAAAACATCACAGTCACCTGTTTAAGGTGTATATTATTTGTATTAGCTTAGTACTTGAGTTGGTTTAAGAGACAAAATGACAACAAACTCAGGATTTATCATTTTATTTTTCAGCCAAAGTTGTTTTTAATTATAGCAGGGTCATTATGTGAATATATCTATATCATAACAATGCAGAAAGCATCTTTTTATTCAATGTTACATTGTTGTTGTCAGTAGGCTGAGAGCATAGAATTTCAGTAATAAAATGTCTATTGGTGCTATACATTTACATTACTGTAACCATTCATCTTTTTTTTGTTTAAAGTTATACTTGCACTTTTTTGTCTTTTATTTATCTCATGACCTGTCTTGTGAAATATCCAAACAGTAATTTTTCACTGTTGCTTATATAAAATGCAATAGTACATGTATTTTTTAATTGGTAAGAATATTTTGTATACATATGAAGTGTATAATATGTACTTAAAGGCACAATATGTAAGATTTTTTTATTAAAATATCCAAAAACCACTAGAACAGTGTTATATATTTTGCTGACTTGTGTACTTACATTATCCCAAATGTTTCGAAGACATGTTTAAATCCATAGAATAAGCATTTTAACTAGGACACAGACCTGTCTATAGTACGTCATTGTGTCGCCTGCCAATGACGTCATACACCCTCGATTTCCTCGTTTTGTTTTGTAGAAAACATGGAAACACCAAAGACGCTTTAATATGTTGTGCGTTTTAATAGACCGGTGACGACCGCACAGAGTAGCATTATAACAGAACTTATTATTATTATTATAAGCGGTCGACTGTGGCATAATAAAAGCTCCGCTGCTTTCGAGCCGTGTGTCACGCTCGTTCAGCCGGCACATAATTTGTTTTATTTCGGTTCGCTTCGACGGCTTGTTTTAGCCTCACCCTGCTTCTTCTAACCACTTTAATAAATCTCATAGCTCATCCATGAACATGATTTCTGCCCGAGTCCCGTCGGATTGCATCGGCCGTGGGGATAAAGACTACAACTCCCATGATTTCACTTCAGAAAACCACTGCACATGAATCAACTAAGCCTTTGTCTCTTTGTTTGTTTTGAATACGCGCCCTCTAGCCGCGAAAATTACATATTGTGCCTTTAAGTGTATTAAAGTATTTTGAAAACTGCTATGTGCTTCAGTTTGCAAATGAAGGGCATTTCTCCATTTAATCTCCAACGTCAAAATGTGTTTTTTTCAGTCCAAATGATTATTTTTAGGTGTAGATGTTTTTCTTGATGCAGGTATTGACCCCCTTTGTTTCATTGCTCTGATTGCGCTCTGCAAAACTATTGCTCGCTTCTGCCATTGTGTTGCTTTCCGTGACTCCTCCGCTAGATTCTTTTTGTACTCTTTTATCTGAAGCTGAGCAGCAGCTAATTTCAGCTGGTAATTTCTTTCTGTGGCCTGCAGACGTTTATAACAGTCAGAGCAGGATGATCTGGATGAGTCGGTGGATTCAGTAGGTGCTCCTTGGTGTGGAGGGAGATTTTCAGTGTCCTTTAGCATCTGATTCTGAAACACAAAAAGTTTTAGCATTTTGAAATATAATTGTTTATGGTTTGTTAAAACCTTCTGTTGAATGTTCTGTGTGAATAAAAAGAATGAAGGCTCTGATTACTCTAATAAACCTAATTTTAAGTCTGTCTAGATAGATAGATAGACTTACCGTAGATTGTGTGAAATTAAATAGAGTCGGAATCGCTTCTGAGTGTAAACGCGCTGATCCAGATTCAAAGCAATCCGGAGTGAAATGCGCGGAGCACAGAGACGAGGATTCAGATGGAGTCCATTCCGCATCCTTCCCCATATTCACTATCCAGTGGCGACGATGTTCCTCTTTTAAAGGGAATCTGACAGAAACAATATAATCAGTAACTGAACGCTTTTGTTTTACCGCTAAACGGCAAACTGATCGCAAACTTACTTGAATGAGACATCGTGGGTATTCTCGCCCGGGCCGTATCCGCAGAAATCACACGATTGCATCGCTTCAGCTCTGTTTACAGACCTTAACCGAAGTTCAGAGACTAGAGTAATGATTCTGCATGTCTGCATGCACAGGCTTTATGCACAGGATTGCTGGTTCTCGTTCGTGTAAAAGTTAGTAATGGGCGATTTACACATCACCTGTGAATAGATACATTTGTGTTTTTTTTACATGATGGTTGTGGGATGGGCTTTTCTTTGCAGCAGCATTCAGATACCTCAAAAAAAGTTATAAAAAAGGATAAAAAGTTAACTTACTAGCTAATATATATTGGTGATTCTTCATTTATAGGGTAGCCTATCTGAGTTTTTTTAACTTCAACCAATTCAAGTTTTTAAATAACAAATAGAATAGATTTAACTTTAGATTTAGTCATGACACATTGTTTTCCTTTTATTATACTTTTTTTTTTCATTTTCCTGAAGTCAGATTTTGCTACATTGCTCCTCTCTGCTAAATCTTCTGGACCCTCCCTTTTTCTCTGGCACATATTCAAGAAATGAACATTGGCATTCATAAAATGCCAATTATTTCAAGAAAAACTGTTAAACAGAGCAATTCTCAACTACAGACAAAACTGGGTTGTGAAAGAAACTGGTTACCACCTTGAACGGCTCCATATAGGAAGACTTGGGTGATTTGCAAGCCATTAGCTGCCAAAGTCAAAAGAATAGGCCGTTAAATAAGGTATTCTGAATAAAATGAGGACTGAGTTTAATTTAAAACATGTATTCTATTTATTGTGTTATTTTTATTTCTGTTTACAAAAGCACTCTACTCACTGTTTATGATATTTCTGTTTTCCTATACTTTAAAGATTATTAGCTAGCCTATATTTACAAAAATGTCTCCTTTAATACCCGTATTACTCTCTTCCATGAGGTACTACCAGAAATGCTTTAGTCAGAAAAGAAAATGATGTCAGTCAGATGATCTCTGTCAAGCTGTTTTGACTCAGAAACTGTTTACTTACCTACAAGGCCCTTAATGGTTTATCTCCTGCGTACCTAACTAGTCTTCTACCACGCTACAATCCATCACGCTCCCTAAAGGTCGCAAAACTCTGGACTTTTGGTAGTACCTAGGATAGCAAAGTCCACTAAAGGAGGTAGAGCTTTTTCGCATTTGGCTCCCAAACTCTGGAATAGCCTTCCTGATAACGTTCGGGGTTCAGACACACTCTCTCTGTTTAAATCTAGATTAAAGATGCATCTCTTTGGCCAAACATTCAAATAATGCATCTCATAATCTTGTACTGCAATTATATCTGATCAAATACACATTAATATTCTTTTAATGGGTTGAACAAACAATTTTTGCTTGGTTGGAACAGCACTAATTATGTCTCTATTTGTTTCTCTGTTTCTGACACTGATTGACATCCTGTGGTAAGAATTACACAAGCTTCAGTCTGGATTCAGCCCTTACAAAGACCTGAGATGACCGAACACCTGAGAAGAGATGATGCCAAACCCTCAGAGGACCTCAGATGATGCCAACCCTGAAACTTTGATTGCAACATATAATTATTGCCGTTAATAGTGTCCATCGTCTGTTTGATTACGTCATTAACTGACTTTTACTGTACATTTCTGCCATATGTACATCAATTTGACAACGTCACCACTGATAAGTTACTACTAAATATATTGTAGAAACTTAATTTCCTGTAAAGCTGCTTTGCAACGATTTGTATCGTGAAAAGCGCTATACAAATAAACTTGAATTGAATTGTTTCAGTTGGTCTTTTTTGATTATTGTCCTGTTTTATTTAGGCATTCTTGCAAATTTCACCTGGATGTGCCAAGACACTGTGATACAGCAGAAATCCTAGAATGCCAGCCATATTTATTATGGCAGTGTTTTCCAGACCAGGAGTACTGCCAGGAATTTAACAAATAGACACAGAATCAATTAAATTCATTACAGTCAAGAAATTCACCAAATTAAATTGATCAACTATCCAAAATTGACGTTCAGCAGCCAATTGCAAAATCAAATGAGCCAGCATTTATTTATGTTATATACAGAAATATAAATAAATATATTACATATATCTATTGTTTTGTTTTATGTAGAACACAGAAGTTCAAAGCACTATGGGGCGCGCTAGACAGCTTCGGCATTTTCCGTCAGCGTTCGGCTCGTTGCTGCAGTGAATGATGTCACTGTCTCGCGCACTACGCGCAGCGCGTTCCATTCGATCGCTCGCGCTACGCTGCTATTTCATTCGTTGAGGTCGCCACCCAGCCGCAGAAACACGGAGCAAATCCTTCGGCAAGGTAGGATATTATACAACATTTCAGTTGTACAGTTCTGTATTTTTACAAAGAAAGCACAATACCTGGACGTTTTGGTGCTAAACTAAAGGAATGCTTGGGTTTATGCCGCGTTTGTTATGCTGAGGGCCGTGCTGGGCGTTTCAACGACCGTTTTCATCTGTTTAATGATATATAGAACAGCACGCCTCTCTCATTTTACTATAAATGTACTGTTATTACATTGTTATGCCAATATCATGAATTATATACGTTTTTCAGACAAGCTTCTCATTGCCCTGCCCAATGGAGTCGTTAGCTGCAGAGAGCTAACCTATATTCACGGCTAGATTATAAATGAAACATGCGCGGATACAGTACAGTGTGCAGGATTCATTTAAATCTATGTGACTGCATAGGGACATTTTAAATGATTAAATTAAGACCTAACTTAATTATATTAATTAGGTTTATAGGGAAGGCATCAGTACTTGCAGATAAACCAGCAACATCCAATTCCAAATGCTCTTCCAAACAAAGACATTCGTTTCAACAGTGTACCTTGTTCTATCGATTCAGAATATACAATTTGTGTATTTTCATTGGCTTAATGTGAATTAGACATATGCATTCAGGCTATATCATTGGATAAATGCTCTGAAATGAGGCCTGGGCTTTTGCTTGGCTTTTATTGTTTCCTGATGGTTTTCTTAAATGTACAGTGTTTATTATAAACATGCATAACCATAGCTTTAAGTTTTGGTTAGATAATGGTTTATTCCTATAAAATGTGTGAATGTTGGAAAACCTCTGGTATAACAATGTTTGGACTGTTATTAAAATAAAATATATGCTGTAAAAACTCTTTGAAGGCAGGTCATAATTATTTTATTAATAATTAAATTGCACTTATCTGGCTAAACTGTGTGGATGGAGTAATGGATCGTGTGTTATGTTGTCACTATATTATATTCTGTACTGCACTGTCTTAAGTTCTGGCTTATGCAAAGTGTATGCAAAGAAAAAAACATCTGCCTCTGAAAATGCTTGCAAGATTTTATCGCTTTGCACCATTGCTTTTTGAAGCCTTTTATAGTGAAGCAGTGACTTAATATGCACGCCAACTGCTGACATGCCAACAGCCCTGCTGAGCAAATAAAAAAGCTCCTGAAGTCAAAAAGATGAATGTTTTTGTGTTCAGACATTAGCATGCATTGCTTATAAACTGCAATATTCATACTGGGCCCCTTATTCATTATAATTGACAGACAGATAATTGGTTTGATATTAAAATCAGACCTGCTGATAATAAATGAAAGACAAAGCTTGCAAAAATAATACATGTAATAATAGGAAAATAAAGGAATAAATTACTTGCTCAAACAAATACAATACATTTTTAAAATACATTTATTTCTGGATAATTATTAGTAATTGGCTCCAAAGATGAAAATAAATGTGCAACCATTTAGATCGCAAAATAATTTTGCGTAATTTCAATGGCATAAATAACACCATTTGTCATACATGATGTATTTATATTCATAATTTTTTTTTAATTAAAATTTTTAAATGATGTATTATTTGTGCTAAAAAGCAATAAACCAGTAGTTAAAATGTTCTGAATGTTACATAAAATGTAATGTTCTTAAAATCAGACACAGAAACTAATCTCTACAAGACGTAAAAGTTATATCTCTAATAATATGACTTTTCCAGTGACATTTTTAGTTGCCCTTAATCAGCACTTGAGGCCTATTTTCAATTCTGGTGCCTCTGTGCAATTGCGCATTATGAAATAACCTTGCACTGCCTGTCATGTCAGCGTCTGGAATTTTACACTTTTGTCGGTCTCTGTACAACAGTGTAGACAGTCTAGTGTGTTTCGGAAACAAATACATCGATGTTCATTGTTCTCCTCGTCCTGTTTCCTCAAAGGCTGACGGCATGCATTCTGAAATTGTTGAGAATCTTTCAAAGGGTGTGGTCTTCTGTCTCATAACGTAACTCATAACATGCAGGGTCGTTGTAAGGGAGGGTGGGGGTTTCCTTTGGGACATGTTGCCTTTGTGCAGCTGTGTAACTATTTTAGTTGACCCCTCCCAAGTGTCAGGGTCCCATACTTTGTTTAGTTTTGCAGTTAGTTTTTTGCATATAAATAAGGCAAGTAGTTGCTTAAATCTACCATATTTTAGAAATCTTCTTGTTTCAAGCTGTTGCACCAATCCTGATGTTGAAATTAGTTGGTGCAGGTCATTATGGTGCCACTGAAAAAAAAAAAAAAAAAAAAAATTTGATTATTGAATTCATAGCAGCCCTGTGTCCATAATGACACAGATATTATTCAGAGACCAGTTACTGTTGCCTTAGGATGATGCCTTGTACGGCTGATAGAAAACAGGCCAAAGGCTGTGTGTTGTGCCATTGTCTGTTCTGGTTTCTAGGGCTGGGTTTTGACACAAAAAAAAAAAATTTCACGATTCGATTTGATTCTCATTCACAAACTTGCGATTCAATTCGATTACCAATTCGATTAGATTAGATTCAATATAGATTAGTTTGTATATATATCAGGTACAGTAGGCTACATGCCAAATTTTCTCAAGGAAAAAAAATCTCTCAACTAATGCTGACATGAGAGTCAGTTGGTTCTACATTATAATATTGAAGGTTAAAATGGACTGATTTGTGCTGTACAACTGCTTAAATTGCACTTAACGAAGTTTTTATAATAATTAAGTTACAATTACTTCAGTTAGTTTTTTTAAAATATTAACATTTAAAGGGGTCGTATGAGGCTATTTTAAAGATCATTATTTTGTGTATTTGGTGTAACATAATATGTTGAATGCTTTAATGTTCAAAAAACACATAACTTTTCAAATACTGTACATTATTGTAAATCCTCTATGCCCCGACTCTCTCAAACACTTCGTTTTCTACAAAATCCCTCCTTCCGACAATCGCAATCTGCTCTGATTGGCCAGCTGAACCAATGCATTGTGATTGGCCGAACACCACAAGCACGCGTCAGAAATGTAACGCCCCTTACCATAATCGCTTCAGCTTTCAAAGTAAATATCAAGACAGTTAATAATGTTGTTAGTTTTACCATCAGTTCAAGCCCGAAAGGGCAACAGAGTCACGTGACAGACACAGTGAGGATGCAGTACACAAGCCGCGGTTAAGACAGCTAATGCTATGATTTCTGACGCCGTTACTCTCCTTGATGTGGCCTGTTCCCATACACACACACACGACGCGTTACTCTCCGCTGCGCAAAACTCCGCATTGAACAGTCAATAGCAAATACTTAAACTAATAACGAAACAATAGTTGATTCAGAAGCGCCAGATTGTCATAGCAAAGTCGGAATTGACCCTTTTTTTTTTTTTTAGAAATAGCCTTTGTGCACAGCCAGCCTTGTACTCTTCTAGGTTAAAAAAACTGTTGTCCATAAAATGCGTTGCACAAATTCGAACATCTGGGTTGTGCTGTTCTGTAGTAAATAAATCTTAACCAATTATTCCTAATAGCATCTACTTCCGGAAGGCCAAATAAAGTGCTTTTGCTTTTGCACTGAAACACAGCGTCTCCCTGACATGGCTGCATCAACACTACTGCTGTTCCTAAAACCATGCCTTCTTTCTTTGCGTGCACATTTGACGTCTTTGCGCAGCTGAAACACTGATTGAGCGATTACATGAGACAGGATACGGATTGTGAAGTTGTACTCTTTCTTTTAACTTACCTTCGGATGTTTAGTCATGTTTATTTTGTGCTGAAACTGGTATTAATGTGGAGGAGATGATCAGTTCACGTCTGTTAAACTGAAGCGCTACAGCGATCTGTTACTCCACATTAAACGGCGCCAAAACTGCATTTATTGTTTGAATACTGCAATACAATGGACATAAATTGAAATCTGAGACTTTGTTTCCTATTAAAAGTACCAACGCACAATGCTTATTGCGATTTATTGGATGGAAGGTGTGCTTCAATGTTCCATCCATTAACTGAAAACAGGCTAGACTAATCGATTCTTTGGATTTAAGAATCGATATCGTTTTGTAAAAATAAGAATCGATTAAAATCGAGATATCAATATTTTTTACCCTGCCCTACTGGTTTCACATTGCATCCTGGTGTAACACAAACCTGAAGTGGTCTACTTTATTTACCAGGCTCTAAGGGACACCCTTATTTTGCATTCACGTCTATTCTGTCACTTTGACATGTATCAGATGGTCTTTTTCCTGTGGTCTGTGTTGTGCATGAGCTGATATAATACTGCATGATATACCTTGGCTCAAAAAGGCCTGAACTTAACCAGGCCTTGATTGTATTAAATGGTTTATGTTAGGGCTGCACGATAATGGTTGAACTGATAATCACAATTATTTTGCTCAAAAATTATAAGTGTGATTTTTAATCATGACTGTTCTTATTTGAGATTTTTGTTGTTGTTTTTACATTTGATCAGAATTATTGCAAAAAATTCCAGAGAATGTTAACGTATACACAGGACTTTTATAATTTTTTTACAGTACATTAACACACTGACTACATTATGAACTGGTAAAACCTTAAAAATATTTCAAAAGCTGAAATGGTGATATTCCTAATATAAATTTTAATAAATCCAAATTATGTTCATGCATAATTATGCAAACAATTATGTTTATCAAAGTCTTTGTATTGTAGCACAGAGGTTGCGTAACTGCATTTATTCTGCAACCACATTCACATACAGTTCGTTATTTGTAGGTTTGCATCAAATGGCACTTCGGCCACTTAAAGGAACACAGACTGGCTGTATGCCACTTCCATTTGAGAAGAATTTCGCAAGTGGAGATCGGTAACATTTTTAGGAAATATATCCAGCTGGCCAATATTGCAGACGATCATGACTGATTAATTGAGAGGAGTAGAAATCATGATTAAAATACTATTAATCATGCAGCCCTAGTTTATGTGCATTTGTCCCAGTTCTATTTTTAATAACCAATCTCAATGTTTTAACCAATAATGTTGTTTTACATTACGCCTTGTAGCCACCCTCGAGACACCTGTTACCATGTCCAAGTTTCTTAAACCCAAACTGAAGGTAAAATATGTGCGTTTGTGTGTGTCTCTGCCCTGATTTGCTGTGTAGTAGCAATGAGAAAATAAAATGAAAATTGTCAATGTAGGAAGGGAAAAAACTGTGAAGTGTTTTTCTCCTTATTCTCTGGAAAAGAGAGACGCATGGGCTGGGCACTGCAGCGGCTGATGCTTTTGCTGCAAGACAACATCATCATCTTAAGAAGCATCATCGCACTTACCTGAACTGAATGTAAGTGGTAGGATATGTGACGAGGATACAAGATATTTTTGAGGTCTGGATGCTTTTTTATATATAATGCATGGAAATGCTGGTTTATTTCAGGTTTTGTGTGTTTGTTGCATGGTTTGTGTGGGTGTGTTCTGCATGATGTAGCCTAGTTGATATGCTGCCATGGATTAAGTATTATAAAATCTGACTGAGTGTGATGTTTTGATCCCTGGCAGCTGTGATGGGAGAACCTTTTTTCCCTGCAGCAAACTATAATCATAAATATTGCATGTTTTAAGATGGACACAATTTCAGTGCATTGTCATTCTCAAGGTGAATTTAGCTTTCAACTCTTAATCAATAAAGTAGTCGTTAACATAACAGGATATGCTTTAAAGTAGGGCTGGGTGATTTTGCAAAAAAATTAAAATCTCGATTTTTCTAGAATGTTTGACCGATTCTCGATTTTTTACGATTTTTAACTAGTCAACTTGAAAATGTAACTACAACCCTCTAGTTAAAGAACATTCTATTCTAAGTGCAGCACACATGAAGTTGTCAACATGATGTAAATGTTAAACAAATCACTTGTTAAATATCTTTGCAGAACAGATGCATAAACCACAAGTACATATTGTACAAACTTGTCTTATACATATTATGTGTTCAGAAATAATACAAGGAAAATGCTTTTAAAAAATGTCAAGTCAAGGTAATTCAAATTCAAAATGACTGAAGGTTAACAACAGTAGACTATCATTAACTATAAATGTTCTGTGAAAACAACAGCAGCTTTCAGCCTGTCACCATGATGCAAACATGAAATATCAGACAAACAGTAGTAGTTTGTATTCGATTGTGCTGCTTTTCCATTGTTTTTCTATGATGGTGTTAAAATGCTGTGTTTGATTGTTGCGCTCGCGTCTCTTGCAGTGTCTCGTGCATGAAACGCCATTCTAAAAACACTGCGCTAAAGTTAAAAGAAGTTCACTCCCATCTTTTTGCATGTTTTACCTATTCCACTGCCCACGTCGCATCTTTGTCAACACCATAGTAAAATAAGCGCACATTCTGTTGACATATCCCGACATGCAGTTGGATCATTCGTTTCTCTTTACTGTTATCGCCGGCATATTGTCAAAGTGTCTTAATTCTAACATTTGGTAATATTTCTATTCAAAAATCGTGATTCCTCGATTTATAAAAAATTAAATCGTGGTAAAACATTAAATTCGAATTAATCGATAAAATAGGGAAAATCGCCCAGCCCTACTTTAAAGGTATAGTCGACTCAAACATGAAAATTTACTTATCGAGAGAAGGTGCGAGGAACACAAAGCTGTGAGCAAGATGTGGATGAGTTTGTTTCTTCATCAAAACACATTTGAAGAAATTCAGCATTACATCACTGCCTCCCATGTGAATGGGTTCTGCCCGTCGTAATGAGAGTTCCAAAAGTCTGAAAAAATATATCGCAGTAGTATAATAGTTTGTAATAAATTCATCCAGATGTTTTTGTTAAACTAAAGTCAAAGTACGAGTCCTCACAGCCATAACATTGGGTTCTTCAGTTGAAAAGAGGTACATTGGTCTGAATCAGGAGATAAATATGACAGATCCAAGCACTGTTTACTATGAAAAAAGTCAAAAAATGTTGGGTGAGATTTTGACGCTGTATAGTGAGAGAAGATTTTCCCTGGAGTGGTGTTATCGGACGGTACTGTAACTTGGTACATTTTCTATGAGAAGAAATGATGGGACAATGAAAAATAGTAAGACAATGTATTTCTACAAAATCCAAACACATTCAATTCACAAGATGTGAATGATGGACCTGCGTAGTGTGGATACTAATTGTCTGATTATGTGATGTTTTTATAAGATTATATTGAATTTGAAGTAGTGGTGACCGGATATATCGGGGATATCATATAATGTATATAAGAAAAACTTATCGGCCGATTCGATATTTGAAACAAAGTCAAATATCGCATCTGGCCCGATAGTTTTTCTGTTTGGCCGATGAGTCGGCGAAATGTTTTTGACGGCACTGAGAACGGCAGTGCCTTGGCACACAGTGCTTACATTCTGCCTCTTGTTTGCTGTTGTTGTTAACAGTTCTGTCTAATACGGAAAGAAGTCTGTCTAATAATCAGATAGAACAGTTAAACAAAGGAATTAAAATGATTGCTTTTATATTATTAGTAATAGTAAGGCAAACATTATAATACTTTCTCGTTGACCGTAGCATTCACCCCCCCCCCCCCTCAGCAAATTGCATTTATATAGGGATGTTCATTTAACCCGGTTAACCGTAACGACGTAAGAATTTTGACCGATTAATACAATGTTAAACGGTTTAAAAAGTCATTTATTTATTTTTTTTTTCAGTAATTTATCAAAATATTTAAAAAGTTTTGCTGCATGGTTAAAATACGCTACGCATTTAAAAAAAAGTTTTTTATAGAGAAAAAAAACAAGTTGCGTATAAGTCGCATTTTATTATTACATTCATGAATAGGCTAACGCCAACGTGAAATGTTACAAACCATTATAATAAACACTTGTAAAATAGCTAGGCTATTTTAGTTCCCCTCACTCCAGAACAAATCCTTTCAATTAACATTATTTAGAAAAGAACAAGAATTAAAAATGTAAGAAGCTATAGCAATATAAATGACAAGCCAAAACGAATTAATTTAGGTTAAAACTAAACTGAAGCCAACTTTGGGTCTCTCATTCGACACAAAATCAAGTGTTTCCATATTCGCGATGTATTTGAGTGGCAATTTATTATTTATTATGTTTTGCATAACATCATGGCGGTACGATGATAACGCTTAACGGCACAGATTTCACTACATATTTAAACTGAGCAGTGTGTTTTTTTTCATATGTTTGACTGACTGTATTTTATTATGATAATAAACGGGCTGCATTGTCAAGGTATGCTTAACTGTGTGCGCACATGCGGCGCAATCACTTGAATTTTTTCCTTCAAACAGTGGAAGAAACTACTCCTTTTATTCATAAAGATAATCGGAATTGTAAAAGGTTTGCTTTTATTTGTGTACATTCACAATTCCCGCTTTCGCACGTCTGTTTCCTTTCGCGCAGCACAAAAATGAAGCGAAACACTAGGCTACGTATTCCACAGTTTTGCTTTCATTTTCTTAATTTATTATTAAGTAAAAATATATTTCTCGTATAGGCCTATTTATTCGGTTATATTATATATATATATATATATATATATATATATATATATAGATATATAATAGCCTAGCTTTATTACGGTTTCTCCGCTCGCAGAAGCGCGGCAGGTGCGTGATGTGATATGGCCATGTGAATCCTCATGTTCTGTTATTTGCTGCTTTTTGCGCATGTAAAATGAATCCCCAGGAAACAAATATTAGTATTTTTTAACGGGTCACAGACACTTAGCCTTTCTAATTTAATTCGATTCTAATTTAAAATAATCTTGTCAGTTAACAGTTAATAATCGGTTAACGAGCATCTGTTGTCGGTTAGGAAAAATAACCAAAATGAACATCCTTAATTTATATAATTTAAACAAATCTTTGAATGACTAATGAACATCTAATTTAAAAAACCTTGAAAACTTAGTCGAATCCAGCTGTGAGATATTATGAAGTGTGCATTTGTATCCTGCACAATACGAATTGAATACGTGCGAATTGAATACGGACAGGAGGAGAGTTCAGCTTCAAACTTTAAACTAGTGATTTCTAATTATGCTGCGCTTCATGCTTTGCCCATTGTCATATTCATGTCATTTTCACTGTAAAATGCTGTAGGTAAAATGAGTGTTACCTTGGATTTATTTGAATTTTTTTTCCCAATGCACACAAACTTCCAGAATATGATGGGCCCTGTTGAAGTTTACAGTGGAATGAATTAGCTTCCCATTATATCTTGAAATTAACAATTTTTTATAAATATTGTTAGTTTGTGAAAAAATGTACTTGGTCATTTAAAGTAACCAGAAGAGCGAGGAAGTATGTTATCTTTAACAACATTAGTTGTAGTATTTCTTAAATATTAAAGTATAAATGATATCGGAGCAAGGCCGGCACCCTGCTTCCAAGAAATCAGCACATCGGCTGTCAAAAAACCACGGAACACCGATGACAACCAATACCGCGGGATTCGGAACCACTAGTTTGAATTCTCATTCTGACGGCACCCATTCACTGCAGAGAATGCACTGGCGAGCAAGTGATGTAATGCTAAATTTCTCCAAATCTGTTCCAATAAAGACCAACTTGTCTGCATTTTAGATGGCCCGATGGTGAGTAGATATTTCTTTTTAGCAAATTTTTATTTTTGCCACTTTGTGTAAGGGTTTAAATAATATAGATGCTTTTATCTGTATCTGTATCTCTATCGCTGTTATTTCAGCTTTTTGGTCTATTCAAACAGCTACTATAAGCCAAGCTAAATCCTTGGAGACAGCCCACCCATTTCCTCTAAATTCCTTAGGCCTGCATCCTCCCATTCAGACGTCAGCTCCTCTCAGATACAGATGTGTTACCATGGAAACTTCCAGGTTTTCAATGTGACCTCACTGAGTTCTCATTATTTCCAGCTTGATAGTGGGAATGATAAGTGCTTCACTCGTGCTGAACACTGATGTTTGGAGTATGGGATCCATGTTATGAAAAATGAACGCTTGAGGAAATGTCTTATTGCATCACTTCATTTTTCATGTCACCTTGTGATCTGATAAGAATCTAGTCTCTTTAGCAATGCAGCTTCATGACTGACTCACTTTCAATGTTCTAGTTTTCCTGGTTAGTGGTTAATTTTCACACAGATGTCACTTGTCTTCTGAATACTGCTTTGAAAATCTGTCACACCTTCAGGCTTGTGGTTATTAATATCCTAGCTCTTCTCCAAGAGAATCTTAAGAATGTCTGTCAGGACAACCTTATTATCAGGAGAGAGCGCGAATAGGAGCCTTGACGTTATTAGAGAGTCCTGATTGTCTGGTTGGAGTGGGAATATTCTAAAACAGTAACAAAGGATCTTATAGGCTGCAAACAATTGGTTAGGGATTCACTGATATAAAAATTCTGGTCAAGCGATATGTTCAAATCTAGTCACTTTTGATCAATTTAATTCAGCCCTGCTGAATAAAAGCATTCATTTCTTTAAAAAAAAGCTTACTGACCACAAAACAGTAGTGTATCCAGTGTCAACCAATACTGATATATATTTTTTTAAATCACTAATATACATAACAAATGTGATTCCAATATATTGTGGATTTCTAAAGGATGGTTTATTACTATTATTTTTTATTCCGTTGACTTCTCTTCCTTTTTTGGTTTGTGGGTTTGTGGTTTTGACCATAATGGTTTTAGTATGACTATAACAAAGATGTTTTTTTTTATTACACAAACCTCAAGAACATAAAATGGTTTTCAGCATGTCATATCTTAAAGCTCTTCTAATGGTTGCCTGTTCATAAATCATAAATGGCCACTGTAATGCAGCAGGGCGAGAAGTTGGACTTTGCCTGTGTCATCATGTGTTGGGAATGTGAGAGACAGTTACTGAAGCGCTCTGCTCAATGAACGAGCGTGTGGGAAACAGAAGGGAACATTCCAGAGTGCCGCTGGACTGCTGTATTCATTTGGATTCAGAATCAGCACGATCGAGAGGAACAGGGAGGGAGAAGAGCGTGTGAGTTTGTGTTATCACTAGTACGCAGTCGCGTTTAGAGGTGCTATCTGTTGCTACAGCTGGACTGCAGTGAGACCCTCATGGACACGTAGCTTTATATTCTGGTGAGTTTTATTACATTTTTGGACATTTTAATTTGCAACTCTTTTATTTCATGCTTAAGCATTTTGAAAAACATCACAACCTAGATATTGAGAATTCATGTTTATTAAAGACTCATCATGGGTTGACATCTGCTGACTTTTGATCTGTGCAAAGGTGTGGCCTATTGCGTTTTTTCCGACGCACATTTGATTTGCCGGCTTAACTTAATGGTACAGATCCGTGGACATGACATCTATCCTCGCAGAGCTGTCTGAGTAAAACCAAGCTGAGCTGGTCGTAATCCCCTGTCTGATCTAAGCGGACATTGATACGGGATCGTTTTGGGAGAGGCAGGGTTCGGGGAAAGGCGGCATGCGTCCAGCTGATCTGGACAAAAACAGGACATATTCACAGTAGAGCACAAGCTGTGCATTAGATCAGCGGTCATTCATCACATTTCTCATCTGGATGTGTTTTATGCTTTTTTAAGAGGTTATGATTGAGTCAAGGACCTCACTAATGGATCAGCCATTAGCTAATCACTTCCTCATCTGCTTTTCTTTTCCATCCTTCTGTCATTATATCAAGCAGATGTTTTGTACAGGGCTGATCTCCTGCAGTTAATTATCTAACTTCATGAGACTTCATAAGCCATTGCCATTTCTCTCTTTTATATTTAGCATGATCTTCTCTTTGCTCTTGTTCCACCATCTTTATTTTTTTTGTTCTATGTACATGCATGGAGGGTTATAGTGGAAAGATGGCAGTTTTGGCCAGCATAACAAAAGACTGTATTGATCCAGGCTGACAGTGCATTACATGGCTGACTCCATAGTCTGGTCCCTCTTTGCATTGTTAAAGTGCTGTTTTGTTAGTTTTCCTGACCTTGGATTAGCCTGAACCCTTTCCAAATGCATCCTATGATGGATTCGCTTCAGCAAATGGAGCACAGCATGTGATTGTCAGACAACATCCACATGCAGTCACACAGTAATGCTATTGTTGAATAAACCCATAGAAATATGTGGTAATTTAATTATCTTAAAGATTTTATAAAGAAAGCTTTTTAATGAATGTTTTTAACAAGGGAAAGTTTTACAGTTTGTCAAATATTAAACCATAATATAGTTTTGCATATAGTCAAGGCTGGAATACACTACATGACTTTTGCACAGATTTTTGCCCCAATTTACAGTCTGGACGAATCAACACTGTAGTTGCCGGAAGTCATCGCTAATTTGACGATTTTCGGTAGTTAGAGTTTACAGATTTCACAGAAAATCACGTAGTGTATGAGGGGCACAGACTCTGTTTTTTTTTTTAGCTTTTTTAAACTTTAATTCCATACTTTATGGAGGATATCAAACATGTCTGGTATTTTGAGCTGATTATAGAACAAATTGTTTTAATTTGTCTTGTGTCTCCTATCAACAAGGTGCATGTTTTAGGTAGTGTCTTTTGTTTGGAACAACAGCAAGAGAAGAGTATAATGCCTAGTGTTTTAAAATCTTGCAATTCATTTTTTTTTAATTGTCATTTAAATTACAATATTTTGGTCAAGAAAATAACCTTTATCATTAGATGAATAAATAAATAATTAAATAATCCTCACAGAAAGGGTTAAAAAGTTGCCATGCTTTTTCTAAAACAGATGAAGAATGTTCAGATGTTCACACGTCAGTGTGGAATGGCTCCAGATGTTCATACCTGTGTGTGAAGTTAATTCTTCTGCTCTTTGTCCTAAGTTAGCTTTTTATAACCACTTTGAACATCATTTTGATTTGAGCCAGATGTGTCTGCCTGCATTAACAGGGTATTTATTATCCTATTCTTTGACTCTTCTGAAATGGACCAACAACTTGACCCTGCATTCCCAGAAATCCAGTCAGTCTGGTGCTCAAAATCAGCAAACCTCTTTGAGAATCAGCTTATGATTCTCCTGATTTAACGGCTTTTGTCATTATATTACCCGACTACAATAAACATGACACATAATGGTCTTTTATGAGTATAAAGAGTTTTGAGAATAGTTTTGAGTCATTTTCCAGTGTTTCTTCTGTCAACAGCTTTGTTGATTATAATGAGAGCAATTTAGTTTTGTTTCACATCAGAATAAACTGTTGTTGAGATTATTCCATCCCCCAACCTCTGACATGTGGTGACAAATTTTCTGACCCAGAACGAACGGAACAGTTCTAGATCATCAAACGGCACACTATTCGTAGAAAAAGAGCTAGAGACATTTGCTGTAGCCTGGGTGTGACCCGTCTTTCCATGGTTCATTCATTCTGGACACAAGCATAACCTCGTCCCCTCCACCTTCGAATACAGCTGAAGTCACACAACCCCCTCCCCACTGACAGTATGGGACAGATGCCATTGGATTGGGGTGGATGTAGCTTTGGATTGGTGGGGGTTGTGTTCAGTGTCAGCGGGGGGCTGATGGCAGCATTCTCTTTGTGACGGTTTACTCAGAAGCGGGCCCTCCATGTGCTCAGTTGTTGGCCATTGCTTGGGAGAGTTGTGTCTTTTAACTCATAAAATGTCTGCCTGGTTTTAGGTACCTCCCTTGAGTGAGTGTTTGTTCCACACAGACTTAGTAGTGTCTTTTTAATTTTTTTTTATTTGCACCAATGCACAATTGTCTTAGTTCAAACATGAAAGTTGCTGTATAAACTCTTGAATTTGTCCTTTTTACCTATTACCTGGAAGTTCCCATTGTTTCCTTTCAAGTAACACTCTTGCTGTACTCTGGTTCCTTTCTGATCAGGAAGACATACTAAGGTTCTTCAAAAGTGTATTCACATTTTTGCTTTTGCTTACTAAGCCCAAGTTCATGTGGAAGGACTTGGACATTTGGAGATTTATCCATTATCTTTTCCCTCTTTTAGAAAATGGATATCAGTGGAGTTAAAGTTCTGGAGTCAGCTGAGGACATCCAAGAGCGCCGTCAGCAGGTTCTTGACCGGTACCATCGCTTCAAGGAGCTGTCCGTTGTGCGCAGACAGAAACTCGAGGACTCTTACCGGTTCCAGTTCTTCCGTCGAGATGCAGATGAGCTTGAGAAATGGATCCAAGAGAAGCTACAGATCGCCTCTGATGAGAACTACAAGGACCCCAGTAACCTACAGGTGAGAGTAAAAATAAGCTTCATAAGAAATCACATTTAGCGAAAAATGTGCTGTCACCTCTGTTCTTGAAGTGACTCCTCCCTTAAGCTGTAAATTCCTCGGCTGGGTCTGTCTGCTGTAATCAGCAGTGAATTACTTTATAGAGTCATCAGATTGTTATAATAGCTGAATACGGTAAATGAACACACGCATGCAGTGACTTTGGTCACAAGGTTTGTGTTGTGACTTATGCAGACGTTTATAGAGATAATTCTGCAATTGGTTGAAATCAGGCATTGCAAAGTTGGAAACTTCTCAGAAGAAATGCATTTTCATAATATACAGTGTTTATTAATAAAAATCTGCATATGATGCATTTTTGTCTCATATAGTATTTTTTACCCATCTCTTAGGGAAAGCTCCAGAAACATCAAGCCTTTGAGGCAGAGGTGCAGGCTAACGCTGGGGCCATCATTAAACTGGACGAGACTGGCAATCTCATGACATCTGAGAGCCACTTTGCATCTGAAACCATTCGAGTAAGGTTTTTTTCTTTTTAATACCACATGCTAGAGTTCCATAATGGAGAAAAGTGAAATTTATAGTGTTTTAACTTTATCCTATATGAATCAGTCTTTCACGCCTTACCGGACCGCTCAGCGACCAATAGTAAAAAGTGTCAATTATGGCGCTTTTATTCCAGTAGGTACTTGAGTGCGGTGAAATTTTCATTTGTTGTAGTTCATTTTACAGTGCATGTACCTTAAAAGAACTGAGTGCTGTGTTCCTTTTCATTCTACCTCAAGTTCCTTATTCGGTCTTTCTATTACAGTCCAAGCTGACTTTGTTTTTCAAAAAAAATAAAAAATAACTGATTTAATCTGAGCTGTCCTTGAATAATATTTTAGTTTTTGTTTCTGATCACGTTTTGTTTTGATCCTAATTGTCTGTCTTTGTCCCCTCTTAAAACTTAGACCCGTCTAGAGGAACTTCACCGTCTGTGGGACCTGCTGCTGCAGAAGACTAAAGAGAAGGGAGTGCGTCTCCTGCAGGCCCAGAAATTGGTGCAGTACCTCCGTGAGTGTGAGGATGCCCTGGACTGGATCAGTGACAAGGTGAGAAACCACAGTAGACATCATATATTACACTGTATATATGTTTGGTCAATACTGAAGTATAATTTCATCCAATATATTTGAAGACACAATAGCAATATTTTATTACAGGAAGCTATTGCCACCTCAGAGGAGCTTGGCCAGGACCTGGAGCATGTGGAGGTTCTGCAGAAGAAGTTTGAAGAATTCCAGACAGACCTGGCAGCCCACGAGGAGCGTGTGAATGAGGTGAACCAGGCAGCCGGTAAGCTAACCCAAGAGAACCATCCTGAGGCTGAGCTCATCCTGAAGAAGCAGGAGGAGGTGAACGCTGCCTGGCAGAGGCTGAAGGGTTTGGCTCAGCAAAGGCAGGGCAAGCTATTTGGTGCTGCTGAGGTGCAGCGTTTCAACCGGTGAGTTATTCAAGACATTTGTAATCACTACTATACAAATTTGTTGGTTTAAATGTGTTTAGTCACTGAAATTGTCTGTTCTGACCTACAGGGATGTGGATGAGACAATCAGCTGGATTAAGGAGAAGGAGCAGCTGATGGCATCTGATGATTTTGGCCGTGACCTTGCCAGCGTTCAAGCCCTGCTCCGGAAACACGAGGGGCTGGAAAGAGATTTGGCAGCCTTGAAGGACAAAGTCAGACTCAGCATATCCACAAACTCTATTTTTCTATCCCTCAATACAGACTTGCCCATCACATTTATACACTTATTATTTTATTGTTTTATTTATGTACATTTAATTTGTTGCAGAGATGTACAACAGAATGTGCAAGCATTGTACAGTCATTCAGTTTATTTGATATAGACATTCTGTTCTGTCTTCAGGTAAACACTCTTGGCGGCGAGGCAGACCGTCTGCAGCAGACACACCCCCAGAATGCCTCTCAGATCCACCTGAAAAGAGATGAACTCATTACCAACTGGGAGCAGATCCGTACCCTGGCAGCTGAACGACACGCTCGCCTCAATGACTCCTACAGGTAGGCTAAGACGCACCTTTTTGCTTTTGATCACTACTTCAAATTGATTGGTTGAGATTTTAAACTCAGTTTACACTATGCTAGCTTGTGATCTCATGGTTGTCTTGCTTCTAGGTTGCAGCGCTTCACTGCAGATTTCCGTGACCTGACCAGCTGGGTGACGGAGATGAAGGCTCTGATCAATGCAGATGAGCTGGCCAACGATGTGGCCGGAGCGGAGGCCCTGCTTGACCGCCACCAGGAGCATAAGGTATTGAACTTTGAAAATCTAAACAAGTAGAGCAACATGGGAAAATTATGTTTGGATAGTAAATATAGGATCTTAAACCTTTCTTTCTTTTTTAAAACTGATTTGCTTATTTAGTATTGCACTTATAGTATTACTCTACCAAGGATGCTTGACATTGAAAGACCATAATGTCCATAATGTTTTACCAGGGCGAGATTGATGCTCATGAGGACAGTTTCAAATCTACCGATGAGGCTGGGCAGGCTCTGCTGAACACTGGACATTATGCTTCTGAGGAAGTCAAGGAAAAGGTGTGTCTGACCTTGGACCTGTGTTTTTTTAGGCTATTTTCAAATCATCATTCATGCATTTTTAATTCTAAAGTGAGAATCTGAATGACCCTCATTTTGTGTTTGTTGGTGTAGCTGGGCATCCTGTCTGAAGAGAAAGTGTCTCTTCTGGAGCTGTGGGAGCTACGCAGGCAGCAGTATGAGCAGTGCATGGACCTGCAGCTCTTTTACAGAGACACTGAGCAGGTCGACAACTGGATGAGCAAGCAAGAGGTACAAATTCATCTAGGCTTATGTTATGAGGATCAGCCAAAATACTTTCTCTGAATCGTGTAACACTTTAATTTTGTTTTCAACTGAGAGCAAAGATTTAAACATTTCAAACTGTTTTTCTCAAAGGCTTTCCTGCTGAATGAAGATCTGGGTGACTCTCTGGACAGTGTTGAAGCTCTTCTGAAGAAACATGAAGACTTTGAGAAATCCCTCAGTGCCCAGGAAGAGAAGATCACCGTAAGAAACCACAGCTTGACATAAAATCCAAGGCCTGTTATAATCAGGTTTACAAATCTTACTCCGTTTTCTTTTTAATTCTCTACTGAAATATACAGGCCCTGGATGAATTTGCCACCAAACTGATCCAGAACAATCACTACGCCAAGGAGGATGTGGCCACTCGCAGAGATGCAGTAAGTGGAGATTAGCACCCTGAAACGTCCTTCATTTCAACCCTGCGAGCACTTTCCTCCCCTCAATTATTGCTGACAGAAGTGCTGAATCACTGGTAATACTATGACTTAAACACCTTTTTTTCTACTTCAGCTGCTGAGCAGACGCAATGCTCTTCACGAGCGCGCTCAGTTTCGCCGTGCCGCCCTGGAGGACTCTTTCCATCTGCAGCAGTTTTTCCGGGACTCTGATGAGCTCAAGAGCTGGATCAATGAGAAGATGAAGACTGCCACTGACGAGGCCTACAAGGTATGTTGTCCTAGAGTTGTTTTACACATTTGGAATCAATTGTTTATATTTGCTTCTTACTCTCACCCTCTATTCCTTCTCTGTCAGGACCCATCCAACCTGCAGGGGAAGGTACAGAAGCACCAGGCCTTCGAAGCTGAGCTCTCTGCCAATCAGAGCCGCATTGATGCACTGCAGAAGTCAGGCCAGGAGCTGGTTGATGGAAAACACTACGCCTCCAGCGAGGTGTCCACCCGAATGGATGAGGTCAGCTCTCAGTGGAAGAAACTTCTAGAGGCAACTGAACTCAAAGGTGAGAAAATGGCACAGTGTGACAGTACTGCCTATTTCACAGGAAGAGACCGTTGTCGGTAGTTAAAAACTATGTTTATCTGATTTATTATTGTTAATTATGAAACAAAAGGCAGATTTTTCAGTGATATCACATTATTTACTCATTCAGGGATTAAGTTGCGTGAAGCGAACCAACAGCAGCAGTTCAATCGTAATGTAGAGGACATCGAGCTGTGGCTGTATGAGGTGGAGGGACACCTAGCCTCCGATGACTTTGGCAAAGACCTGACCAGCGTCCAGAATCTTCAGAAGAAACATGCTCTGCTGGAGGCTGATGTGGCTGCTCACCAGGTAACAATGTCTGAATGATTTTCAAAGTAACTGATATTAGACATTTACCGTATTGACACGAATATAAGACAAGGTTTTTTTTTCTTGGAAATACATCTGAAAAAATGTCTTATATTCAGGGTCTAGACTTTGACATGTAAATAATTCACCCACAACAAAAGGTGGCGCCAAATACGCATAAAACGAGTGTGCCATGAAATACGTAATGTAATGCGTGTTGTAAAGATCGTGAGTAAAAACAAAAGAAAAAGAAAACCTTACAGCTGCATGAGTCGTGACTGTCATGTTAGCCTGATGGGACCAAACTCCCTTTGTGATTTTAAAACGTAAGACAGTACCCAGATTTGAAGTCTACAGTAAGATTTAACTTCTACTGTTAATAAGATTTTGGTAGGCTACTATTAGACGGATAGCCTAAACGTCCTAATTCAGATGGGCTACCCGGTTTTTTCTTTTTTTTTATGGTATATCAAAAAGTGTATATTTTCTAAATGTGATTGTTGGTACATTTGACCAGTTTTTACCATACTTTCAAAACAAAAATTAAAATAGGAAAAATATGCAATATGAAAATTATTGAAGACAATGTGTTTTACTGAGAAAAAACAAGATTTGGTTTTTAAAAAGCCTTTTTCCAAAAGGTACATCTGGAAAAAGGGGGGTCGTCTTATAATCAGGGTCGTCTTATATTCGGGCCAATACGGTACACTGTTTCTTGTATGATTCTGTACAGCTGGCAGTGTTTGTTTTTTAGCATCTGAACTCATTCATCTTAACTCTCCTCTTTACAGGACCGCATTGATGGCATTACTATTCAGGCCAGGCAGTTCCAGGAGGCTGGCCATTTTGACGCTGATAACATCCGCAAAAAACAAGAGGCTCTGGTGGCACGCTACGAGGCTCTAAAGGAGCCCATGGCCGCCCGCAAACAGAAGCTGTCAGACTCTCTGCGCCTTCAACAACTTTTCAGGGATGTGGAAGATGAGGAGACCTGGATCCGAGAGAAGGAACCCATTGCTTCCTCCACCAACAGGGGTTAGTGTGATTAAATTGCATGAATGAAATCTGAAATGACTATAAACTGTTGATATTCTTAAAAACGATTTTCTCGTACTCTCTTAGGAAAAGACCTTATTGGAGTCCAGAACCTTCTGAAGAAACACCAGGCTCTGCAGGCGGAAATCTCTGGCCATGAACCCCGAATCAAGGCTGTTACTCAGAAGGGGGAGACCATGATTGAAGATGGTAATATTTAATTCTTGCACTTTCATAAGACTGACTTTCTATTAGGCATCGGTTCAGAACGCCTTTATTCATTATTCAAAGTAGAAACAATAAGTTTGGAATATTCATGTAAATAAAATGCTTTTTTCCAAATTTCAGGTCACTTTGCAGGGGACGATGTGAAAGCTAAGCTGCAAGAGCTGCACAATCGTTGGGATGGACTGAAGGGAAAAGCGGCCCAGCGTAGACAGGATCTGGAGGACTCCCTTCAGGCTCAGCAGTACTTTGCTGATGCCAATGAGGCTGAGTCTTGGATGAGAGAGAAGGAGCCCATTGTAGGAAGCACCGACTACGGCAAAGATGAAGACTCTGCAGAGGTAAACAAGAAAGAGGGCTGGATCTAGAATGAAATTAGTAAAAATACTACATTGCATTTTTACTAATATTTGAGCAAAAAATGCAATGTAAGGTAAAAAAATATATAGAATTTCATCTCTTTTCTGATGATTGTTTCATGTAGCATTCCTTATACATCATAAGATGTTTAAAGTGCTTAATTGGCAGAAGTAAACTCAATTACTTTTGTGGTGTCATCGCAGTTTTGTTAAAAAAATTGGATGGCTCTAAAATTTCAGTGTTATCATTTACAGGCTCTGCTGAAGAAGCACGAGGCACTGATGTCTGATCTGAGTGCGTATGGCAGCAGCATCCAGGCCTTGAAAGAACAAGCCGAGGCCTGCAGAGTAAGATCACAAAGAACTCTTTTGCATTGACCAAAAGGAAATAACACGTAAAACTTTTACATTTTATGGAAATGAAAATTTGGTCCTTTTTCATTGATTTAATCAACAGCAACAAGTGGCCCCCACTGATGATGAGACCGGCAAGGAGCTGGTTCTTGCTCTATACGACTACCAGGAGAAGAGTCCACGTGAGGTCACCATGAAGAAGGGCGACATCCTCACTCTGCTCAACAGCACCAACAAGGTGATTAATAGGGCACGCTACATGAGTTACTTAGCATGCCAGTTTGAATCCAGATGACTTTCTTGGACTTGTGTAAATAATATATATATATATATGTATCTTGTTCTCAGGACTGGTGGAAAGTGGAAGTGAACGACAGGCAGGGCTTTGTTCCTGCAGCGTACGTGAAGAAGTTGGACCCGACTCAATCTTCCTCTCGCGAGAATCTGCTAAATGAACAGGGCAGCATTGCTCTGCGACAGGAGCAGATTGAGAATCAGTAAGAGTCATTCTGCTTTTGGTTTTCATTCAAATGATTGAGGGCAGACTACTTACTTTGTCTAATATGCATTCGGGCTGTCAATGTCTCAAAAATTTGAGGTTAGAAAGAATCTTTTTTTGAAAGAAAAATAAATTAATATTTGTATTCGGCAAGGATTCATTAAATTGATCAAAAGTGACAGTAAATACAGTTATAATGTTAAAAAAGATTTGTTTCACAAAGACAATTTGTTCATCAAAGAAAAAGGTTCCCTGAAAAAAAGTATGTTTCCACAAAAATGTTAAGAAATATTAATTCATAATTTTAATTGATTGATGGCCCTAATGTGAACATTTTTGTAATTATTTTTCAACCTTACTACTTACATTCCAACAAAATCATTTCTTTTTAACACAAAGCCTCTTAAGATCTTTGCATCTTTACTCTTCCTGCAGCTCAAATAAGGCATCTGTTAAAAACTAACTCTTAATAATGTTTCTGACCCCTCGTTACTCCTCTTTTTCCTTTCTTTCTTTCTTTCTTAATTTAAATGCTTGCATGTGTCTGCTTGCCCTGCCCTGTGGCAGGACTGTGGTCACCAAGGAGGTGTGCAGCGTATCTGTACGCATGAAGCAGGTGGAGGAACTGTGAGTAGGCCCGACCAATGTCATTTATTTGATCAAAGAAGCCTCCATCATTGCAAAATCATTGCATCCACATTCCCCTCATCCATCTTGCTGTTTTTCCTGCTTTAGGTCTTCTATAATTCTGTCATTCTCTGTCCATCAGATCATTGTCTCATTCTTCCTCGTCTTCTGTTCCATTAAGGGATAGACGTTCACATCTTTTCTGAGGATGTTGTCATTCTGAGCTTTTCCTTTTGTGGAGTTGGTGTCTAGATGTTTCACTCTGCATTTTCGATTGCTGACTATGCAAATTTCTCACTGTTAGATGAACCCCTGTCCGCGTTTCCAGCTTCTATTTCCTCTCCTAGAAAGAGATGTTTCAGTCCCAGTTTTGAGGTGGGAGTTGCATTAAAGTCTCTGATCTCTCTACGTAGGTATGGTACACTGCAAGAGTTTGGAGAGAAGAGGAAGGACATGCTGGAGAAGAGCTGCAAGAAGTTCATGCTTTTCCGTGAGGCGAACGAGCTGCAGCAGTGGATCAATGAGAAAGAATCAGCGCTTACTAATGAGGAGGTTGGCTCTGATCTGGAGCAAGTGGAAGTTCTGCAGAAGAAGTTTGATGACTTCCAGAAGGTATGTTTCTCATACACATTTATGACTCCTTTATCACTAGATGCTAGCATTGGCTAATAAGTGTCCACTGATTCTAAACTCTTGTATTTTTTATTGTTTGCTAGGATCTGAAAGCAAATGAATCTCGGCTGAGGGATATAAACAAGGTGGCATCTGAGCTGGAGTCTGAAGGACTGATGGCTGAAGAGGCTCCTGTTGTGCAGGCCCAGGTATGAAGAAAAACACTTTACACACACAGTGAATTTGATTAAACATACATTGCCATTGAAAGTTTGGGGTCAGTTTTATTTCTTTGCTAGCATGCATTAAATGTATAAATATGATTTTAAAGACATATAATTTTAGTTTTGTTCAATAATTGCTGTTCTTTTGAGCTTTCTATTTATCAAAGAATCCTAAAAAAAAAAAGCAGTTTCCAAAGAAATATTAGGCAACTGTTTACAATATTGCTAATAAAAAGAAATGTTTCTTCAGCATATTACAATGATATATTCTAAAATAAATGAAAATAGTTATTTTTAAATTGTAATATTTCACAATATTAATGTTTTTACTGTATTTTGTGTTTAAATAAATGTATCTTTTGGTAAGCATAAAAGAGTTCTTTCTAGAACTTAAAAATCTTATCAACCTTTTTGACAGTAGTATACATCATGATGTTTTCTAGATTTTGAGTCATTCCACTCATCAATTTTATGTTTACATTTAAACTTGGAGAGTATACATCAGAGTAGTATTCTTATTTATATGCCTGAATGTATGAGATTTATAGATTTGGTGATTTTTCCCCTTTCTCCTTCCGACCCTCCATTGCTTCATCACACCTCCCCTTCATCCCACCATCAGCAAGTAGAGATGCTGGGCTCAGCTCCTGGCAAGGTCATTATTGTTTTATACATTCATCTAGTCTCTATAACAGTTGGGGTGTCTGCATGAAACATACACATGAATATCTTTTTTTTTTTATTATTAAACTGATTCTATTTATTTATTGTATATATTTCACAGGATGAAGCAGATTCCAAAGGTGCATCTCCATGGAAGGTGATATAGCATGCTGAATTTGAAATGCTTTAAATCTAATCTATTATGTCGTCTAATCTTGGGTCATTGAGATTGATGCATGTTTAGTTTTTATGCAGGGTCTTGTTTGACCAGTATGTCATCCACAGAGATGTTTGGTGACTGTGATTACAGAACAACAAGAGCAGTCTGGTTCTTGTAACTCCTCTTGTGACATTCTCTTGACTGGTGTATTTTTCTGTTCTTTTCCTGCCCTCTCTCTGTTTTTTGCACATTTTTTACTCAATATAGTCTGTTCGCTTGGCTGTTCAAACAACGGCCAACTTTAATACTATTAAGGTAAGATTCTAGGTTCTTAGTTTTAATCTTTAAATCTTCCCTCAACCAATCCCACTAAAGCCTGCATTATGCCCTGTGAACCTGGAGAACTAACTCATCGTGGTGGTCTTGTGCTCTTACCATGGTCTCTTGTTCCCTATGTCCTATTACTGAACCATCAACTGTGCGGTTGCATCCCCCTCTCTTTGTTTCCATTCATGAGTCTGTGTCAACCATTTGAAATAACTCCTTTATGTCTTCACGCCATATGTTTTGGTGGAGGTAAAACAGCCATTCTAGAATGCATTAATGCTTCTTTTTCAGTTTGTGGCCGATGCACCCACCCAAGTTTTCCATATTTGCTAACTGTCATCACTTATCCTATGTGCTTTAATGTTGTAGCCTTTCTGTTTATGCCACTTACCCATACTGTTACTTTTGCTACTGATATGTAGAGCAAAGTATGACGCAAAGGATATGGAACCATTTAAGTGGCGCTTTGGATAGTGGGTTGGTTGTTAAATTTCATGTTTCTGAATGTAGATTGCCAAAAAAGGTTTGTTTCTCATCAGTAATTTTATATAATTTAAGACGTGACCTCAGGGAGTCAAATCTGCTGTCAGGGATCATATCATTGTCTTAACTGGACCTATAACCTGCCCTCTGATTAGCTGCTAATGGTTATATGTTTGTGTATAGGAGCTGAACAACCGCTGGAGGGCCTTGCAGCAGCTGGCTGAAGACCGAAGCAACATGCTGGGCAGTGCTCATGAGGTGCAGAGGTTCCACAGGTACATATATGCCACTGATTAACCTCAAAATTATACTGTTATGTTCATGTTATACATGTGTGATGTGAGCCACATGAAGTGCAGAGGAATTCAGCTCAGTGTGTGATTTACAGAGATGCAGATGAGACCAAGGAATGGATCGAAGAGAAGAACCAAGCCCTGAACACTGATAACTACGGTCATGACCTCGCCAGCGTGCAGGCTCTGCAGCGTAAGCACGAGGGCTTCGAGAGAGACCTGGCTGCTCTAGGAGACAAGGTAAAATGTTAATTTTTGGTTTAGATTTTGGTTCATTCCTAACAGAACATCTGCTAAATATCTAGTTCAGTCATAAAACTTTATATGGCACAGCCTGATAGGTCCTTTACATGCAATCTGCCAAAAATCACATTATTTTCTACACAGCACAAGCTCATTGTCCTCTCCTGATTCTTTAGCCAGTGAGCTTGCTTGCTCAACATTTAAATAGTGTAAATTAGTTCTGCTGCATGCTATCAGAGTTCCTCTGAAACCCTCCACCTCCCCCAGCACCACCTGTTTAGATTTGCTACATGATTTATATGTGCCTATTCATGCAGCAGCAGCATATCTTACATGTTTGCTCTGGTGTAGTAGGTGTATCAGATCTAGTCCACCAAGACCAAATACATTAATATTGTCATATCTGTTAACATGCTAAAACTATTTTGAAAGTTGTCATGATTTATATATCATTTTCTTCCTGGGGCAGGTGAACTCTCTTGGTGAGACCGCAGAGCGTCTGATTCAGTCTCATCCTGAGGCTGTGGATGACATCCAGGAGAAGTGCACCGAGCTGAACACTGCCTGGAGCAGCCTGGTGGGTCGTGCTGACCAACGCAAAGAAAAACTGGGCAACTCTCACGACCTGCAGCGCTTCCTCAGTGACTTCAGGTGAGGAGGAGGAAAAAAGAGCAAAACAAACAACTTGGAGAAGCTATATGACATCTGAGCAATAATATAGAAGAAACTAAACAAATCTGTGCTTCTCTCTCACAGAGATCTCATGTCTTGGATCAATGGAATCAGAGGGCTGGTGTCTTCAGATGAGCTGGCCAAGGACGTCACTGGAGCTGAAGCCCTGTTGGAGAGACATCAGGTACTTAAAAACTCCTATGATATGTACTTTCGCTAGTGAAAACTGAAATGTAATTTCAAATACATTATAAATTTGAAAATACATATACATTTGAAATACATTTATTTCAAGCTAACTATACTACAAATACATTTACATATTAATGTGCTTAATAAAAATACCCTGTAATTGTACTTTTAATATACTAAACTGGTATACTTAAAGTCTGCTAAATTGGAACAACTAATTTTGTACTTAATGCATTTTAATTGTGCAGAAGTAGTGCTGAAGTCCAACTAAAGATATACTTGATTGAACTAAAGATATACTTGATATTTGATTGTGCTTTGCAAGTATACTTTAATATGAAATAATCATTGTGCACAAGTACTACTCCAAATAAAGTTGAATTATAATTTTGATATCAGTAAGTCTTGAGCGATATGTCAGTAAATATGTTAATAGATTTGAACTATACTTAGTATGAATAATATATTCCACTCTTTTTTTACTAGGGTCTTTTACCGTTGCGTGTATTAGAAGATGATTTTCCTTTGAAATATTTGAAACAAGACTTGCTGTTTAGCATGCTGTTAGTCCTAAGTTTTAGCCATTCTTTTTTGACTAAAATGACATTTAGTTTTAGTCATATTTTAGTCATCTGAATTGTTTTTAGTTTTAGTTGACTAAATATCATAAGATTTTAGTCGACTAAAATCTAATGGGTTTCGTTACAGTGCATTTATTAAGCATTTCTCTAAAATGTCCAAACTCATTATATAGGTTTGATATTAAGGTTTTATCATGATAGACACCAATTTAACTGTGGTGACACACAACATGCCTTTATGTTAAAATTAAATAAACCACTTTTCATAAAGAACAAGAACATGGTCTTCCTTTTAATGAAATATCAATGGTTATATAGGCTAATTATGTATTATTTATAGCAACTGGTTAACCATATTCTTCATTCTTTCAAGCAGACATATTTATTTCCATAAATAAGTTTAGATGAATCTTTGGGGCTACTAAAGTTTTTCAGTCAAGAGCAGTGTGTGATTTTCTGTCTTTCTTTCGTTGCTTGCTTAACATCAGTGACTCGGACAATAGCAACTAAATTAGGCTGCTGTCCCTTTAAAACCGAATGCACAGCTGCAATGGATGCAATGTACTGATACACGTTCTCCCTACTGTTTACGTTCACTTAACTGTGTTTACGTGAATACTCGTCAAAACTGACAATTCGACATCATTTTGTGTGTAATTCTCCATTCATGCGAAGCGAGAGAGTACTCACGCGCTGTGAGACGCGCTTTCTGTCTGTGCTTCAGTGTCTGCGCTCAGAAAACCGGACCGAATTGTGTTCTCTCTTGCGTCGTCAGATTTATCCATATGTCTGTTCTTCTCTTACTCCCACATATTGACATTTTTTAACGTTTTATGCGACGTGCAGCAAGTGTATGTTAGCTTATGTCCCGCCGGTTCATATGTACGCATCTAATCTCCGAACCACGCAGCAGATTCGTTCTGAATGAATCTCTTCCCAAATCGTCCCTCCCTAACATTTTCGTCTCATTTTTATTCGTTGACGAAAATGTCAATAGATTATGTCATAGTTTTTGTCATTCAAAAGAGTTTTAGTTTGTTATCGTCAGTGAAAAAAATGTCATTGACAAAAATTATTCGTCAACGAAATTAACACTGCTGTTTAGCCCATGAACAAATGTTAAACACTCACATATTCGTATTCTGTAGGAACACCGCACTGAGATCGACGCACGTGTAGGCACCTTCCAGGCTTTTGAACAATTTGGACAGCAGCTGCTTGCCCGTGGCCACTATGCCAGCCCTGAGATCCAACAGAAGCTGGAGGCTCTTGAACGGGAACGTGCCGACCTAGAGAAGGCCTGGGTCCAGCGCAGGATGATGCTGGATCAGTGCCTGGAGCTGCAGGTCAGCAAGGACCATGTTTACATTTAATACACAAAACTTGAACACTTGAAGATGGCAAATGATATCATATGTTTATTTTGTCTCCTGCAGCTATTCAACCGTGACTGCGAGCAGGCTGAGAACTGGATGGCAGCTCGCGAGGCCTTCTTGGCCAGCGATGACAAGGGAGACTCCCTGGACAGCGTGGAGGCTCTCATCAAGAAACATGAAGACTTTGATAAGGCTATCAATGTGCAGGTCAGCAAGCGCCACTGTGATATAAAACAGTCAAGCTTGAGATTATTTGATTTTGAATCTAGAAGTTATTTTTGTGATTAATTATTTAAATTTGTCTGTCCTCACAGGAAGAGAAAATTGCAGCACTGCAGTCTTTCGCTGACCAGCTCATTAGCGCTGACCACTACGCCAAACCTGAGATCTTTAATCGTCGTAATGAGGTCTTAGACAGGTCAGGGTTCTTCTTTTTGATACTGCTCTCACTGAGTGAATCTGTCCCATTTGTCATTTAAGTTAAAGCAGTATGTCCTTTTGACCTCCAGGTGGCGCCGTCTCAAGGCTCAGATGATTGAGAAACGCTCTAAGCTGGGTGAGTCCCAGACTCTGCAGCAGTTCAGCAGAGATGTAGATGAGATCGAAGCATGGATCAGTGAGAAACTCCAAACCGCCACTGACGAGTCTTACAAGGACCCCACCAACATCCAGGTAATGTCACATTTCAGGCATCACTCTCAGGACAGATATGTCAATATTTTTGCAGACATGCTATGTTTTATGTTTTAAAGGTGAATATCGCGCTTAAGTGTAACTTTGTAAATATATTAATAGCATAATACGTTCAAGTGCAAATTAAAATGTGTTTCTCTTACTATCCCCACCTTAACCAACCCCAAGTGTTTTATTATGTAGGAAATTAAACTGAAACTCTGTCTGTGTTCCCATTGTCTGTTTCTAGCTGTCCAAGCTGCTGGTAAGTGCAGTAGTGTGCCAGAGCTAACTAACCCCAATAGGGTCTCTCCACTTGTCCGTTGTCTCATTGTTTTTTGTCTGTAAATGTGTATTTGAGTTCCGTATGTCTATTATGTGTCTCGCTTTGTACAGCATCATCAGTTGTTTGTCCCCTTCCCGCGCCCCATTGTTGCAGCATTTCATTTTTAATTGCTGGATGTGGCATCCATTTTCTTGTTGTGTTATTGAAGTTGGGATGTCTTGGTTCAAATTTGTTCCACACAATAAAGCTGAGCCTCTCACAGAGTTGTGGATCTGAGAGCAAATTTTGACAAAAAGTAGTATGCGAAGACAATTTTTTGGCCGTGTTCAGAATAGCATAGTAGAATTATATACTTTATGCTGCCCACTGTTTTATGTACTACTGTGTGAATCAGAATGCATTACACATAATATAAACACATATACTGTATGTGATATACACATATAGTACTGTAGCACTTTGCTGCAATTTTATTTATTTCGATGGCTTAATGTTGAAAATAAAGATATTAAGACAGTCATAAAGTTTTGTAATTGTACTTGTATACTGTAAAAAAAAAAATGTTTTAATTCTACAGTGAAATATTACATTTATAAAATTTCTTACTTTATGATTATTATTATTTATATATATTCACCGCTTTTTTTTTTACAACTACAAAGAAGCACAGCAAACATAGAGCTTTTTCCTTTTATCACGTGACCGCTTTATTTCAGTTTTCATCCCAGAAATAATTGATTTTTTTTTTATTTAGTATAAATTTTCTTAACTCTTTGTATCCTACGGTGTGTCCCTAAATGTAGAAAATCATCCAGATATTACATGCATACAAATATTTCCAAGTACATCTAATATGCATGTTGTAAAAGTAGTATACATAGTACGTTAGTGCTATTCCGAACATAGCCGCAATTCTGTCAACCCAGAGAGAGACGGTGGAGAGGTGCTTTCAAACAAGTAATTCTGCTTTGCTTTTTTGTGGAATACTGTGTTAAAACAACAGATACGGTTACATGTGTGCTATGGCCAGAATCCATATACATGTGCATCTCAAAAAATTAGAATATCGTGAAAATCGTTTTTTTTTTTATAACTTGTCTTTAGATGAGATTTTTGACTTTCGTGAGCTCTAATCATCAAAATTAAAACAAAAAACCTTTGAATGTTTTACTTTACATGTAATGAATCTAGAATATATGAAAGTTTCACTTTTTGAAATAAGTTACAAAAAAAAGAACCTTTTTTCACGATATTCTAATTTTTTGAGATGCACCTGTACAGTTACAGTACCAGCAGCCCGGCTTCCTTTGAGTGTATCGGCAAATGCTTTAGATAAGCCATTTGGAAGTGCTTTTTCCTTCTTCCATTCTCTCTGGGTGATATAAAATATTAAACGATCTCAGACAAAACACCCCAACTCCTCTTAGGTTCCTCACAGAATTCATTGTGTGCTGGATGGTGTCCAGTTCATTTTATTGAATGCTCCATCAGGCTTTGAATGTGTCCTGTTCATAGTATGAGTTCCACGTTACATGTTTGGTCCTTGTTTGGTGGTTTGTAAATTCACAGTCACCTCACTTTTTTTCTCACAATGTACACATTGATGTTTTGAAAAGGTTTGCTCTTTCATGGCTACAAATAATGATAAACTTTCACAAACAGTCTACACAAAGGCATACACTTAAAATGCACAAACATACGTTAAAATAGCTTTGAATATGCACTGCTTTCACTGAAATTGAGTTTTTACACAGAGAAGTTTATATCAGTATCATGTGTTAGATACAAAACCAGCTATTGCTTTATCACAGCTGCACCCATGCATGACATCACTGTGTGGCTCAGTTTAGCTGTATTTCGCTTTCTTGCCACTTTCAGAGCAAGCACCAGAAGCACCAGGCTTTTGAGGCTGAGTTACACGCTAATGCTGATCGTATCCGCGGGGTGATTGACACGGGCAATGCTCTCATCCAGAGAGGTGCCTGTGCTGGAAGTGAGGATGCCGTCAAGGTAACAATTTTAGAAGTATTTCAGAAATAGGCAGATGGTGAGTTACAGTCTGTGCTGATTTTGCTGTGGTTGTGCTCACATTTGCTCTCAGGCTCGTCTTAATGCTCTGGATGAGCAGTGGCAGTTCCTCGTCAATAAATCTGCCGAGAAGAGTCAAAAACTGAAAGAGGCAAACAAGCAGCAGAACTTCAACACTGGCATCAAGGACTTTGACTTCTGGTTGTCTGAGGTATTGAGATATGACTTAGTAGCTACTTAGGATAGTTCTTGACTTAAATCTTGACTTAAAGGGATAGTTCACCCAAAAATGAAAATTTGATGTTTATCTGCTTACCCCAAGGACATCCAAGATGTAAGTGACATTGTTTCTTCAGTAGAACACAAACGGAGATTTTTAACTCAAACCGTTGCAGTCTGTCAGTCGTATAATGTAAATGGATGGGAATCACGGCTTTGAGAGTCATAAAACATACACAAACGAAACCAAATTAAACCCTGCTGCTCGTGACGATACATTGATGTGTAAAGACACAAAACGATCGGTCTGTGCAAGAAATTGAACAGTATTTATGAAAATCAGAGGTAAAAAACAATATAACTACTGTTCAGTATGTTTTATGACTCTCAAAGCCGTGATTCATTTATAATGTAAATTATCTATTTACATTGTACGACTGACAGACTGCAACGGTTTGAGTTAAAAATCTCCGTTTGTGTTCTACTGAAGAAACAAAGTCGCCTACATCTTGGATGCCCTGGGGGTAAGCAGATAAACATCAAATTTTATAGTTAGTTCATTTTATAGATAGTTCATTTTTGGGTGAACTATCCCTTTAACAGTTAAAAGTTTAATTATATAATATTAATGATAATAATATCCATTGCACATTTTGCTCGTTGCTTTAGGGAGGCTATTCGTGCATCTGAGGATTATGGAAAGATCTGGCCTCAGGTCAACAATATCCTAAGAAGAAGCACCAGCTTTGGGAGGCTGACATCTCTGCTCATGAGGTAGCTCTTCAGACATACTGATCAGGGATCACTCATTTAGAGCATTACCAAAATCCAATATGTCTGATCAATGCTTGTTTTTGTGTTCTTATAGGATCGTCTAAAGGATCTCAATGGCCAGGCTGACAGTCTGATGTCCAGCAATGCCTTCGACACCTCTCAGGTTAAGGACAAGCGTGATGCCGTCAACGGACGCTTTGGCAAAATCAAGAGCATGGCTGCTGGGCGCCGTGCCAAGCTGAATGAGTCACATCGTCTGCACCAGTTCTTCAGGGATCTGGACGATGAGGAATCTTGGATCAAGTATGGTTGACATCATTCTGAGTGATCTATAAATTTTCACACTAACTGCATTATTTGAGGCTGTACACTAGATTGAATTCATTCTCTTCCATTAGGGAAAAGAAGTTGTTGGTGAGCTCGGAGGACTACGGACGTGATTTGACAGGAGTACAGAATCTGAGGAAGAAACACAAGAGGCTGGAGGCTGAACTTGGAGCACACGAGCCGGCCATTCAGGTGAGGAGTCACCTGCAACATGGTTGCATATCAATTCACAGAAATGAAAAAGTCTTAAGTGAATCGTCATTCTGAATGCTGACAGTATTTTTGTGGCCTTGCAGTCTGTATTGGAAACTGGGAAGAAGCTGTCTGATGACAACACCATTGGACAGGAGGAGATCCATCAGAGGCTGGCCCAGTTTGTGGAGCACTGGAGGGAACTGAAAGATCTGGCTGCTGCTCGGTCAGTGCCGTATTTTACTATTTTACTTTTTTCTGGTCTATTTTTCTGATCACATTCAAAAGTTTGGATCAATAAGATTTTTTTTTTCAAAAACATTAACAAAAATCTTATGATTATGTATATTGAAAATTCTTTGGTTTTCCGGTTTTTAGTGGACAGAGGCTTGAGGAGTCGCTAGAGTACCAGCAGTTTGTGGCAAATGTGGAGGAAGAGGAAGCTTGGATTAATGAGAAACTGAACCTGGTCGGAAGTGAGGATTACGGTGATACTCTGGCAGCTGTGCAGGTGTGAAAAAATAAACCACATTTAGCTGATTATGGCTTGATCTTGGACACACCTTCATAATGCTTTTTATTTTAGCTTGTGTCTTAAGTTTCTTTATTTGGCTCTTCTTTTTCAGGGCTTGCTGAAGAAACACGAAGCATTTGAAACGGATTTTACCGTGCACAGGGACCGAGTGAATGATGTTTGTTCCAATGGAGATGAACTTATCAAAAAGGTATAGTACAACTATTACAAAGTCCATATACTACAAATTTACCCCTTTGACCCTTTAATGCTTTATTATAGACAGTCCCTTTGAAGTAGGATGTGACCTGATGGCAATATCATGACATCATATTCGGGCTTTTTGTGCAGGAAAACCACAACGTGGAGAACATCATGGCTAAAATGAAGGCCCTGCGTGGGAAAGTGTCAGAGCTTGAGAGAGCTGCAGCTCAGAGGAAATCTAAACTGGATGAGAACTCTGCCTTCCTTCAGTTCAACTGGAAGGCTGATGTGGTGGAGTCCTGGATTGGTGAGTAAATGTTTCCTCTCATATGCATCAAACCTCATTTAAAAGAGGGTTTGATAAGAAATAACATGTTATTTTCTCTGCTTCTTTGTAATCTGTAACTCAAATGTGTCTTAGGCGAGAAGGAAAACAGCCTGAAGACCGATGACTATGGTCGAGATCTCTCCTCGGTGCAGACTCTGCTCACTAAACAGGTGTGACATAGCATATGGAATAATATAGCCATAGCACAGCATATCCATTTACTGCTGTAACTGACTGTTTTGATTCCACTCTGTCATAGGAAACCTTTGATGCTGGGCTTCAGGCCTTCCAGCAGGAGGGCATCACCAACATCACAGCCCTGAAAGACCAGCTGTTGGCTGCCAAACACGTACAGTCCAAGGCCATTGAGGCTCGTCATGCCACCCTGATGAAGCGCTGGAACCAGCTGCTGTCCAACTCAGCCGCCCGCAAGAAGAAGCTTCTGGAGGCCCAGGAGCACTTCAGAAAGGTGTGAAGAATGAAATTTCGCCTCAAGTCAGGAAAAACAAGTTTTTGTTTTGTGTCTTTAACTCTTGTTCGCTACTCCATCCAGGTCGAGGATCTGTTCCTCACCTTTGCCAAGAAGGCCTCAGCCTTCAACAGCTGGTTTGAGAATGCTGAAGAAGATCTGACAGACCCTGTAAGGTGCAACTCTCTGGAGGAGATCAGGGCCCTGCGGGATGCCCATGACGCCTTCCGCTCCTCGCTCAGCTCCGCAGAGGCCGACTTCAACCAACTGGCAGAACTTGATCGTCAGATCAAGAGTTACCACGTGGCCTCCAATCCATACACTTGGTTCACCATGGAGGCTCTAGAGGAGACTTGGAGGAACCTTCAAAAGATCATCAAGGTAATAATGGAATCCTGAAGCATGATTGAATGTGTATAAAGTAGAGTTAAAAAACTCAATAATTATATAAATATGATTTATAGGAGCGAGAGCTGGAGCTACAGAAGGAACAGAGGAGACAGGAAGAGAACGATAAACTCAGACAAGAGTTTGCCCAACATGCCAATGCCTTCCACCAATGGCTGCAGGAGACCAGGTACAGAGGACCAGCATGCACTACTTACAGTGCTGTGTTCTCTAGAGTAGAGTTTCATTAGAGTAGAGTTATGCTCGAGGTTTAAACACACCGCATGCAACACATTTGTTTCCATTGCATGACATCACACACACATTTGTTCGCATTTGATCAAGCTTTCCTGATCTCCATGTAACTTTCTTAGATGCCCATTTTCATTCGTGTCATCGACTGTTTTTGTGACTAGTCTTTATAAGTCATTGCCTGCTTTGCCATGTTGTCTGTTTGGGTGTGATCAAGGTTTTCACATTGATCACACAACTTAAACCCACCTGGGCTTGATATGCTGCAGCAGGGCTTTGTGCTGGTCACATTTTCTTTTTATGTGAGTGTTGAGTAGTGGTGTTGATGTCACCACTTAATGTTTTAACTGTTTCTTTCTCTCTCCCTCCTCTATTTGTCTCTCTTTCCCCATTCCTTCGGCCTTCTCGCTGCTACCCTGATGCTTGGGATCATTTCTCTAATCAGGACATACCTTCTGGATGGGTTAATATCACATTTTTTACTCTTTTACTATAGTATGTTTGTGTGAGAGTGTGTATGTATTGTTTAATAGCATTTAATGGAACCATTATGATAGAAACAGGTTAGAATAGAACAATAATTTGGATAGAAATAATACAGGGTGTCTCAAGAAAAACTTTATCTCACTTTACTTATATTTTGCGTATTTTATCGTATGTTTTGACTATATATTTCCAGATGTATTCCTTTCTGTTTTTCACACTCTTTTTCCATTCCCTCTTCATCTCCCACCTCCCTCGTCTCTGAATAGCATAGCCTATCGGAGGGTAATCCGTGTCTATCAGTATGAAGTCGATGATGATCTTTCTGGAAGGTCTTCTCCCTTTTTTTCCTCCTCTGATTGGCCTCTTGCCCCCTCACCCCACACCTTTTGGGTTTTCTTCTCCTCATGCACTCGAGTCTGACCCCCACTGTAAAGGCTCTGTGTGTGTTCAATTCCCTTTTACTAACATTCACTGCGATGTGAGGCTTTTTTTTTTTCTTAATCCAACAAGCCTGGGTACATTTGGCACTGATGTTGAGGAGTGTGAACACTTCATCTCATTCTTTAAACGTTTTGTTTTTTCCATGTTTCAGTTATTTGTTTTGTTTTTTCTTCTTCATTCTGAGGAAAATGTTCATGCACCAGATCCAGGGTGGAAACTGCAATGTGATTTCCATGATTGAAAAAGTGCTTGTAGACATTTTCAATATCCTGATCTGAATTCAAACAACTGTGCATTGACATTTTTTGGACATTTATAATATGGCTAGTCGAGTCCAACTCTGAATCGATTTTGCACATTTTGCTTTTAAAAGTGTGCAAGACAAAACTAAAACTAAGCAGTGGTACAAATATAGCAGTTTCTAACCCTGTTGACAGCAGCCCTAATCAAGCATGGTCTGGATTACCATGGATATAATTTGACTTCGTTAGCATGACTTTGGTTACTGTAGTTGCATTCTGGGGTGGCTTATAGTTTGTACTCCATATCTACTACAAAATTGGTAAGTCCCATTATTATGTACAAGAAATTCAGGAAGATGCAGGTTACAGAACTAGATGTAATGGTTATGCAAACCATTTAAACAATATAGTATAAACTCATAGTCATATAAAAATAAAAAATACCTTTTTAAGGTCTACTCTGCCCAATACAATTGGTTTTGTTCTTTGACCCAATAAGTGAGCTAGTCTAGTGAGAGCCGCCCTTGTAAGGTGTAGACTGACATGTGGAGTGAGTGAGATGATTTTGGGTGGATGTGCCATGTGCTCTCGGGCTCCTGCTGCTGGTTTCATCACTCTGTGTGTGGGCAGGTCCTGCATGGTGGAAGAATCCGGAACTCTAGAGTCACAGCTAGAGGCCACTAAGGTGAGTTTGAGAGCACTTTTTTTTTTTTTTTTTTTTTTTTTTTTTTTTTTTGTACCCTTTGGCGATGGATAATTGAGACCCGTGTGGTGAAGCTGATCGATTGTGAATAACAAAATGAAGCAGTACCGGTATTATAAAATACATCAAAAATAGAATATTGTGAAATATTATTACAACTTAAAATAACTTCTATTTGAATATATTTAATATTTTAGATGGCAAAGCTGAATTTTCAGCTTTTTCTGATTATTATCTACGGTGGCCCAGTAGTGCACAACACAACAAAAACAAGTCGCAACACAACAAAATTAGCACAACACAACAGAAACAAGTTGCAACACAACGAAATTAGCACAACACAATGGAAATAAGCAGCAAAACAACAAAATTAGCACAGTACAATGGAAACAAGCCGCAACACAACAAAATTAGCACAACACAGTGGAAACAAGCTGCAACACAACGGAAACAAGTCGCAACACAATTAAATTAGCACAACAATGGAAACAAGTCGCAACACAATGAAATTAGCACAACACAACGGAAACAAGTGCAACCAAAAATGAATTAGCACCAACAATGGAAACAGTCGCAACACCAAACGAAATTTAGCCCACAACAACAACGGAAACAGTCGAACACCAATGAAATTAGCACAACATTGATGGAACAAGTCGCACACAACCAAAAATTAGCACAACCACAACAGAGAAACGAGTTCGCAAAACACACGAAATTAGCCAACACAATGGAAACAAGTCACCAACACAACCAAAAATGCACAAACACAATGAAACAAGCCGCAACGGCAACAAAATTAGCACAACATCATGGACAACAAAGCTGCAACACAATGAAATTAGCACACCATAATGAAAACCAGCCGCAACACAATGAAATTAGCACAACAATGGAAACAAGCCACAACACAACAAAAATAGCACAACACAAAGGAAACAAGTCGCAACACAATGAAATTAGCACAACAATGAAAACAAGTTGCAACACAACGAAATTAGCACAAAAAAAACAAGCCACAACACAACAAAAAAAGCACAACACAATGGAAACAAGCCAAAACACAACGGAAACAAGCCACAACACAACAAAATTAGCACAACAACGGAAACAAGCCACAACACAACAAAAACAAGCCACAAAACAACGAAATTAGCACAACATGAAAAACAAGCCACAACACAATGAAATTAGTGCAACACAATGGAAACAAGCTGCAACACATCGAGATTAGCACAATACAACAGAAACAAGTCGCAACACAATGAAATTAACACAACACAACAAAATTAGCACAACAATGGAAACAAGCCAAAACACAAAAAATTAGCACAACAATGGTGAAAACAAGTCGCAACACATATGAAATTAGCCCAACAATGAAAACAATTGAACACAATGAAATTAGCACACAATGGAAAACAAAGTCGCAAACCACAATTGAAATTAAGCACAACACAACAGAAAAAGAAACAAGTCGCACCACAACGAAATTAGCCCAACAATGAAAACAAGTCGCAAACACAATGAAATTAGCACAACACAACGGAAACAAGTCACAACACAACGAAATTAGCACAATACAACAGAAACAAGTCGCAACACAATGAAATTAGCACAACAATGAAAACAAGTCGCAACACAATGAAATTAGCACAACAATGAAAACAAGTTGCAACACAACGAAATTAACACAACACAATGGAAACAAGTCGCAACACAACGAAATTGGCACAACACAACAAAAACAAGTCGCAACACAACGAAATTAGCACAACAATGAAAACAAGTCGCAACACAATGAAATTAACACAACACAACAAAATTAGCACAACACAAAGAAATTAGAACAAACACAACAACGGAAACAAGTCGCAACACAACGGAAACAAGCTGCAACACAATGGAAAAAGCCGCAACACAAGAAATTAGCACAACACAACGGAAAACAAACAAGTCGCAACACAATGAAATTAGCACAACACAACGGAAACAAGTCACAACACAACAATTTCGGGGGGGGAAATTAGCACAACACAACGGAAAACAAGCATCAACACAACAGAAACAAGCTGCAACACAACGGAAGCAAGTCGCAACACAATTAAATTAGCACAACAATGGAAACAAGTCGCAACACAGTGAAATCTCCACAACACAACGGAAACAAGTCGCAACACAATGAAATTAGCACAACAATGGAAACAAGTCGCAACACAATGAAAACAAGCCGCAACACAATGAAATTAGCACAACACAACAAAATTAGCACAACACAACGGAAACAAGCCTCAACACAATGAATTTAGCACAACACAACAAAATGAGTCCTATGGATTATGTTGTGCACTACTGGGCCACCATAATTATCCATGTTGAAATTAATATAATATTTAAACTGCTAAATATTTTTGTGATGCGAGATACATTTCTTTCAGGATTCTTTTAATGAATAGAATGTCTAAAAGAGCAGTATTTATTTGAAATAGGAGTATTTTGGAACATTATGTTTTTACTGCCTTTTGATCAATTTAATATGTACTTGCTGTATAAAAGTATTTATTTCTTTAAAACAATTACTGACAGCAAACTGTTTGAGCGGTAGTGTGTATTATATATAAAAAAGTAAATATAGTTTCTTATAAAAAATTGCTTAAGAAAAATCCAAAAAATTGCATTTTATGTGCAAAATGGTAAATTCCAGGTCTAGTCATACAAATTGATCAAATCCTAAAAATATATATTTTTTTTTTACAAATCTAGTTATGTTGAGCTCTAAATTATTTCATCTGCAAGACATTTCAGTACAATATATATAGTAAGTATATATATTTTTTTTATATAGTCATGCTGTTTTTTAGTGAAACATTGCTGTGTGTGTCCTATTTATATAAAGTGCTTTCCAAATATCCATTCATTATAAACTACTAGAAAGTCATGGAAAAAATCATTGGAATTCATTGTATTAACATTTCACTTGAGAAGTCTGTTAGAAAGAATCATTAAAACAGTCGTGACATAAAGTTTAAACCCTAGACAGTAATAGACACACTGAACTATAAGATGCTCTGTTCTCATGTTGTTGAGCGGCCCGCCTGGTTGGAGTGCGGTACACGACTTCTGCGGGGTTTGCGTCAGCTCTTATGTTTCTTTCTCAGGAGCCTGGGCTTTTTGCTGGGACAGCACTCGTTGCCCTGACTCCAATGCCGTGGAAGACAAAGCTGATCCAAGGAGGACCAATACTCAGGCTGTTTTTTATATATTTATGTTTTTATTATTGTTATTTAATAGTTCATTTTGTAACATGTCATTTTACTTGTTCTATTTCTTGTACTCCTCTTTTAGAAACACTACAGGAGTAACAGAAGAGGCCCTGAAGGAGTTCAGCATGATGTTCAAGTGAGTAATCCACTTGAATGAAAATCAAATCGCAAATGCTAAACTCAAGCATTCTTGAAAATGTAACAAATGTTTGTTTCTCAGGCATTTCGACAAAGAAAAATCTGGACGTCTCAATCACCAGGAGTTCAAGTCCTGCCTGCGGTCTCTGGGCTACGACCTGCCCATGGTTGAAGAAGGAGAACCAGACCCAGAGTTTGAGTCCATCCTGGACATAGTGGATCCGAACAGGTTAGAAACATCATCTGTGGATGTGCTAAATATTCGGTGTTCTTTCTGTCATGGAACTAACATCGGTTTGTTTTGTTCAGGGATGGAAACGTGTCCTTGCAGGAGTACATGGCCTTCATGATCAGCCGAGAAACGGAGAACGTGAAGTCAAGCGAGGAGATCGAGAGCGCTTTCCGTGCTCTCAGCGCCGAGAACAAACCTTACGTCACCAAGGAAGAACTCTACCAGGTACCATTTACAACTGGTATTGGATCAATATCAAACTTTTGGTCTCTCTTTCATGTTTGGTGTTAGAAAGTTGGTCTTAATGACCTTCTGTGTGTTTACAGAACCTGACGAAGGAACAGGCAGACTACTGCATTTCCCATATGAAGCCCTACTTGGACACCAAGGGCCGCGAGATCCCGTCAGCTTTCGACTTTGTGGAATTCACCCGCTCGCTCTTCGTCAACTGATTCCCCGCCCCCTGCCTGCCAGTGACCAATCGGGATGCGTTTTCCCCCCTTCACAAGAACACAGAACCAAACTGCATGGATCTGAATTGAAATTCTCTATAGCACCCAGTATAGCAATATCTGTATCTTGCTAACACTCTTAACCCTGCGTATTTATCTGACACTTCCTCATGCTTCACTGACAATAGTGTAGTGGATCTGTCTGCATTTTATTGTGGTTGTTTTAGCTGTTAAGTGCTTTGCTTTATTTAACAAACCTATAGAGAGGATATGCTGTAACATCACCCATGAGCCTGCAGTGTGCTTAAATAAATGCTACTGGTTATAACTGGAAGGAGATGTCAGTGTTTTTATTTTACGGTGTAAATGTACAATTGAAGACACATAAAAAAATGAGTTTTAAGAACACTCGAGCAAGACAGTTTCTAATGACAAAGTTAAAACAGACTCAGTCTGCCACCTCATTGGCCAGCTGTTCCAGCATTGCCATCTCCTTGGCACCTTGTTCCGTTAACTCGGCACTAAGCTGCCAGATGTTGATGCTACCATCTGCATTGCCCACTGCCATCAGATTTGTGTGTTTGGGGTTGAACTCCAGGCAATACCTTGGCTGACCTCTTGTGTTCTGGTCAATTGTGGCAACTGGCCTTAAAGACCTTCGACCCAAATCAAACATTTAAACCAGTCCTAAAAATTATGGAGGAAAAAAAAAAAAAGTAAAATGGTAAAAATGTAAAATTAAAGAGGAAAAAAACTTAAAAATAAAAATATAAAAATTGCAGTTTGGAGAATTACAAACATCTCACCCTGTCCTGTGGCTGCAGCAAAGACTAGAGGGCGTGTGGGTGACCACCACACCCCAAACGTATATGAATCAGACACCCGTAGAGACAGCAGGGGACGGGGCTGGAGCACAGTGTGCAGATGAGCCAAACTATCTGTCCCAACACTTACAAACAGATTCCTAAAAAGCAGAAACACCAGATGTTACAATTACCAGTTATCCTTAAAGTAGATATTATACTAAGTAAATAAAGCACAAAAAAATACCACAAAGCTCACCTATGGAATGGTGAGAAGTGGATTGAGTGCACTGGGCCCCCTCGTGTTGAGAAAGAGAATTGCACTGGGGCCCGCAGTGTCACGCTCTCACCATCAGGGGGCACTGCTGCTACTGTCTCACTGCTGAAAGAGCATTTGGGCACAAGGCCTCCCTCTTGAGCCCACCAAGAACGTGTCCAGGTCCCACGGGGAAAGTGCAACAGAGGTTACTCCTATATTGGTGATACCTCGGGTCTTCAGGGAGAGACAATTGTATTGTATTATTAGAGTAAAATGCGCAAAAATATGGCATGGTCACATTTCATCCCAAAATCAAAATAATATTTTAATATTATAATATATTATATTGCACTGGGAAAAAAAAAAACAGCATTATAACAGTAAAATAAATATTGCCATAATATATATAAATTTCCTTACAAATGATGTACTATATAATTTTTATCGTCACATACCAAGGTTATAGCTAAAAAGTAGTTACAAATAAATAATTAAAAAAAAAAACAGTTTGTTACTGTTATAAAATAACAGTAAATGACTGATGTACAACAAATAAATAAAACTTATTTTATTTCAGCTAGTTGTCAAAGCAACATTTCTCATTTTAGTTTTACCTGATGTACTAAAAAATATTGATTGAATATTCATTGAATTCAATTATTTTTCTTAAATTATAATATCTATATAGACGTATTAAAAAAAATAAAACAGACAAAAACACACAACACAAAATTCACCATGAAAACAGAAAATGCAAAAAATAAAACTTATTTCAAAATATTACAAAAAAAACGATAACATTGTCTTGATATAAAAATAAACATTGCACATTGCTTACAGGTATACCAATTGTCAAAAATGTTGTTTATATATATAAAGTAAAAAAAAAAAAAAAAAAATTTAATGTAATTTGCTATATTTTGAGATGAAATATAACTTGTATATGACAGGCTTTTTGAGATTTAACAGGCCATGAAAGTTATAATTAATTAGCACATTCTTTTTCTCATTCTGATTTATGTGTGAACATTACAATAACGATTAGATATCATATCTAAACTGGATTACATTAATTTGTGTAAAAACCATGTGGTTCATTAGGGTAATACGTTCATTACATCATCTTCACAAAGAAAAACGCACAGATTGCAATTTTTACAAAACGCGCCGTGACAGGCCCGCAGGTGTTTTTGAGTGGGGACCCAAGACCATACGGACCCAACTTTGCTTTGCTGCTCCACCTGAGGCCTTGCTGGAAGGACACTAGACGCATATCTCATTAACTCACTCAGATGGAGTTTGCGCGGTAGCCCACTATCACCAGTCCCAGTCACGTAACAGATACGATTCGTACGTCCTACCCGTGAGCCCGCAGGTTGCGCTCAGTAAAGCCCCTGGGACCCAGCTGACCTGTGCACACAGAAATACTCTGCATGTATGACATGTTTCAGTCACAGACGTTTTATTTAATAGGTTAAATACCTGATAAACTGGTTCACGGTGAGTATCTGCAGACATTCCCATCTGAGACTGAATGAGGTCCTGTGAGCGGCTGGTGTCCCAGACCAGCACCTCACCACTGTACAGCCCCCCTAATGACACCATAAAGAGGACCACTGGAAATGAGTTTGATGAAATGAGCCATCAATATTTATTTGTCCCTAATAACTTAAGGTTTCGATTCCACTTAGGAATATAATTGGCAAAAACTGCAGTATGGAAATACTTGGAGAATATCACTTGCACAAATAGATTTTTTTTTTAATGAGACTGTTGATATATACTGTTTATATATACAAACCCAATTCCAAAAAAGTTGGGACACTGTACAAATTGTGAGTAAAAAAGGAATGGAATAATTTACAAATCTCATAAACTTATATTTTATTCACAATAGAATATAGATAACATATCAAATGTTGAAAGTGAGACATTTTGAAATGTCAAGCCAAATATTGGCTCATTTTGGATTTCATGAGAGCTACACATTCCAAAAAAGTTGGGACAGGTAGCAATAAGAGGCCGGAAAAGTTAAATGTACATATAAGGAACAGTGGAGGACCAATTTGCAACTTATTAGACCAATTGGCAACATGATTGGGTATAAAAAGAGCCTCTCAGAGTGGCAGTGTGTCTCAGAAGTCAAGATGGGCAGAGGATCACCATTCCCCCAATGCTGCGGCGAAAAATAGTAGAGCAATATCAGAAAGGAGTTTCTCAAAGAAAAATTGCAAAGAGTTTGAAGTTATCATCATCTACAGTGAATAATATCATCCAAAGATTCAGAGAATCTGGAACAAATTTCTGTGCGTAAGGGTCAAGGCCGGAAAGTCATACTGGATGCCCGTGATCTTCGGGGCCCTTAGACGGCACTGCATCACATACAGGAATGCTACTGTAATGGAAATCACAACATGGGCTCAGGAATACTTCCAGAAAACATTGTCGGTGAACACAATCCACCGTGCCATTCGCCGTTGCCGGCTAAAACTCTATAGGTCAAAAAAGAAGCCATATCTAAACATGATCCAGAAGCGCAGGCGTTTTCTCTGGGCCAAGGCTCATTTAAAATGGAACGTGGCAAAGTGGAAAACTGTTCTGTCGTCAGACGAACCAAAATGTGAAGTTCTTTTTGGAAAAACTGGGACGCCATGTCATCCGGAAAAGGACAACCCAAGTTGTTATCAGCACTCAATTCAGAAGCCTGCATCTCTGATGGTAAGGGGTTGCATGAGTGCGTGTGGCATGAACAGCTTACACATCTGGAAAGGCACCAACAATGCTGAAAGGTATATCCAAGTTCAAGAACAACATATGCTCCCATCCAGACAACGTCTCTTTCAGGGAAGACCTTGCACTTTCCAACATGACAATGCCAGACCACAAACTGCATCAATTACAACATCATGGCTTCGTAGAAGAAGGATCCGGGTACTGAAAGGGCCAGCCTGCAGTTCCAGATCTTTCCCCATAGAAAACATTTGGCGCATCATAAAGAGGAAGATGCAACAGAAGACCTAAGACAGTTGAGCAACTAGAAGCCGGTATTAGACAAGAATGGGACAACATTACTATTCCTAAACTTGAGCAACTTGTCCCCTCAGTCCCCAGACGTTTGCAGACTGTTATAAAAAGAAGAGGGGATGCCACACAGGGGTAAACATGGCCTTGTCCCAACTTTTTTGAGATGTGTTGATGCCATGAAATTTAAAATCAACTTATTTTTCCCTTAAAATGATACATTTTCTCAGTTTAAACATTTGATATGTCATCTATGTTGTATTCTGAATAAAATATTGAAATTTGAAACTTCCACATTGCATTCTGTTTTTATTCACAATTTGTACAGTGTCCCAACTTTTTTGGAATCGGGTTTGTGTATTATATATATTCAATTTTGGCCCGTTCAAAAGAACAGCATTTATATGAAACATATATCTTTTGTAACATTATAAATGAATTTACTGTCACTTTTGATCAATTTAATGCATACTTGCTACATAAGTTTCTTTCAAAAATAAAATCTATCTATCATTTATCTTTAATAGTGGTAGTTGTTTTACTGCCTCTAATATTGCTTATTTAAACTTAGCTCATTTAAAAACATTGCATCCAAACAGGATGATTTTTTTATTTCTGTATTGTTTAACTGACGCAGCATGATGGAAAATAATTTCACAATGCCAAAAAATGTTAAGCTTAAATTTCTTCATGCAAATAATTCACATTTGATGTTTTTTTTTATTTTCCATTTTGAGGTCAAATATGAACCTAGACGTGTATGTGTGTGTTTCACTCTTTAAGATATATATTTTTTTTAATGTAAAGCATTTGATTTTGTAAATGTGTGTCCATACCAGCCACTACAGAGGGTTTCAGAGGATGGAAGCACAGACACATGACTGGAGTGACCACGTCTATGATCACATCCGGCCGCTTTGGGTTCAGCTTCTGTCGGTCCAGGTTCCACGTGCACACATAAGCCTTCTCATTGCTCCGATCACCATCATCCACACTAACCCCCCAAAAAACAACATTAACATTACGAGTCCAGCAGGTGGTTTTATGTGTCTGTATGGGGAAAGGGCTGTTACCGGCCAAATCCACAGCCTATGACGGAGCCGGTGCAGTTCCAGGACACACTGGTGACTTGCAGACCCCTTTCCTGAGCATCAACATGCTGAAGACGGTACATGCAGGACACCTGTGCAAAGAAATCACCAAGTTGTAATACAATTATTCATATATTTTGCATTCAAGGCTCTCACCGACTCATTCTGATCCTCCCAGTTCACTTCAAACCCATCAAAAGCATGACTCTTGGAGTTCTTCAGCAGTTCTTTGGTAACTACGTCTTCAGCTCTATGCAAGAAGTCCAGCAAGCCAGGAAAGTGAGATATGTTTTGATCTAGAGAGAGTGTTTGACTGATCTGCTCTTGTGTCTGGGTGCTGTTGTCTAACACATCTTTGGCTTGTGTTTCAGCCTCTGCTGTGTGAACTGGAAGAGTTTGACAGCTTCTCTGGGCGGGAATAAAACACAATATACATCATCACACAAAAGGACTGATGTTTTTTCAAGTGCATGAATATTCTGGTTAGAGAAGGTAAGTAAGGTTTTTTTTTACCGATTCTTGTGTTTGCTGATGTGACTTTCTCCATGTCGATTCAGCAGCAATTAAATCAAGAGTTTCATCCGTGAACATGTTTAAAATGTCTCACACTTTATCTCAGAAAAAATAAGGTATATGTTCATATCTCTACAAATTGTTTTGTCTCAAGACGTTACAGTTAGCTTTGAGCTAGCGATTGTTTTTTTCTTAAAGCACGATTTTTCTGGTTAGTCATCATATTTACAAACTGTTTTATGTTGGGCGAATCAATATCTGCTTCTATGATGGGAAAACACTTCTTATCGATAATTTTGCACGCTATTTTATTGTATTTGGTCACTGCACACAGTGTTGTTCGTTCCGCCATTATTACCCTAGACGTGACGGCGCTGCCATGGATACCGTGAGCCAATCAATGATTGGCTGTCTGCTGTACGTCACTGGTTTTAGCTTCTGATTGGTCAACCTACTTTCCGCAGTTTCAGTTTGTATTTTAAAAGGACATTTTTTTCTGGTTCATTCTTATAATTCGGTGCCTTTTGGGCATTAAAAAAACACTAATACTAGTTGGTGAAATGCCATTATGTTTTATCATAAAAAGGAAGTGAACGTTTTCAGAAGTCATACATACAAAACGTCGTATAAAACTGACTGGCACAGGAAACAAAATATATGAATACATGACTGTCATGAAAAAATACATAATAGCCTAATATAAGATTTATATAAACTTTTTTGTATTCATCACTATATAATACGTGTCGCCGTTCTTTTTTGATATTATATATACTGATCACTTCACATTTTTTTCTCTCACGTGTCCACTCTAATAACTCGTGATTTAGGTTTACTTTAAGATAAAATATTAAAATAATTATTGAGGTGACATGGTGACTCACTGATGAAATTTACATGTTCATGGCCTGTGAATGATAAGCCATCTTATTAATGATAGAATTATAATTGTAGAAGTACATTTTATTATTAATAACTTGAAAAAACATGCATCAATTTAATAAATAGGCATAGATTTCCCCCATACCCTTCAATGAAAATATAATGGGATATTTTGGTGCAAGACATTTAATAAACTGCTCTGGGAAAAAGACCATAGTCCAATAAATCAAAATGACTTAAATTGAGTTTTTAGGTCAAAAGCGGTGTAATGCAATAAAAAGTCTCCTTTTAAACAAACTCTTTAGAGCTCCAAGCAGTTAAAATGTTACCTTATAAAAGCCATAACTTGTTTGGAGGAGTTAAAAGGGACTGAATTGTAGTAATAACCCAGCTGTCTGCAATGCCTCAAAGAGTGATAGTTTAGTTGTTAATGACATACAATTCAACAAGAAGCTAAACAAACTATAAAATTACACTTACATTTTTTTTTTTTTTTTTTAAGATGTACCAAATCATTTAAATAAGTGTATAAAAACCATGTACATGTTCATGTGTACATCTCCAATAAAGAAAACAGTTGGAGAAAAAACCACTTGTGGAGTTCTTTAAGATTCTACAGGCTTTATTATCTCATTTAAATAATCATTTAATTAGCCAAGCTCAAAATTACAAGAGGACTTTTTTTGTTTTGTTTTTATTAAAAATGTTTCAAACCTCATGGGTGTCTGTAAAACATTACAATGAAAATTCAATCAACATAAACCCAAATGTTGATGTGTCAAATGCCCACTTGCCCCACCCGACCCCATTGAACTGTCAACAATAATAACTGCCATACCCTGATATTGACCTCAAAACATTTACAAGAGGTGACAGGAGCTAGCTGGTGCTTTCCTTTTGTCCAATATATCACATAGGAAAAACAGTGTTAACTCTTTGGGGCCCACCTCTGCATTAAAGAAAATATACAAAAGACAAAGAAAAAAGTGGCTAGGTATGTACGCTATGATTAGATCACTGCACCATGGCTTATTATTACCCCTAACTCACAACCATTCACAGAAAAAAAAATGTATTTCATATACTTAATATATAAACTGCTATTTACTTCAGTTTAGTCTACAGAGGATGACGTGCAGATTGTTAATATTTTGTATTGGTCTTTGGAGATGGTTGTAACTAAAGATGACGCAAGAGGCTTCAGCAACGAGATGCCACTAGTTTTCCAATGCAGGAACTGTATGTCCAGGGAATTAACTGGGTTTAGACATGGTCAGGACAGGAGAGGCTTCAGTAGAACAGAAGATGGAGCACAAAAAAATAAAATAAAAAATTAATAAAAACAAAGCTTTTTGCTCCCATGGCTGGAGAATGACTTCAAAAAGGAAAGAACAGATACGAGTGTTGGAATATGTCCTTATCAGCCTTTAGTCATCCTCACCATCATCCTGAAAAAGAAGAGAAGAAAAATACATTTAGGGTCAAACTATGCCAGTTTCTGAAGTTCTTACAAATACATTTTAAATCAACGTCTACATATAAACCACAATAACTGCCATCCATTAAAATACAAAGTAAGTGTAATTAGCCCTCAAATTAAAGCCAAAGCTTTAAATAATTCTCACCTCACCATCTTCTCCTTCATCCTCCTCTTCGTCTTCCTCTCCCTCATCCTCATCCCCTTCTTCGTCGATGTCCTCCAAACCCTCCTCCTCTTCCTCATCATCGTCTTCCTCACCTTCACCCTCTTCATCATCCATATCCGGAACCTGAGAAGATAGAGAAAAAGATAAGTACAAATTCTGACTTGTTCACACTAATATACACCTGCAGCAATGCAATATTATTTCTTACCAGGTAGTACTGCAGAGGGTTGGGCCAGATGTCATCTTTAATGACCTCCCCGAGTTCATCAGCCCCTGCGTCGGAGTGATCGGTGAACCAGGTGAAGAAGCTCTCTGGCTCTTCATGTTGCCTTTTCTTCCCTGCCTTGTTCGGTGTCTGTCCAGTGCGCTTCGTCAGGTCCTGCATCATATATAACCGGTTAACGGACACCCGATAGGAAATGGCACCAAGTCAAAACAGACCCCAACAACATGAATTGTGAACCCACCTTTCCAGCCTTCCATTTCATTTCAGTGGATTTTGAAGACGGGTCACCACTCTCGTTCAAGTGGAACTCTTTAGAGAGGACTTTGTTTTCAAAGTATGGATTTTCATCAAAGTACTGCAGAGAAGATACAATTACAGGTCAGACAATTGGTTTGTCACAGCTCTGCCTTACTCTCAGACTCGCCCAGATGAAAAAGGGTACTTACAAAATCTATTCTGTAACCTGATTTGATGTCCTCAAACTCTGTGACCTCCACTCTGGTCAGGTAATGAAGTGATTCTTCATCCTCTTCACCGAGCAAGGCTGAGACTATTAGTCAAAAATAAAACTTTAGAATACAATACATGAACCCATTTCAGACGTAAACCATATTTTACATCAACTAATCTCAATATTTTTACGCATCTTCTCACCTTGTGGATGGTTGACGAATGTTGTGACCCAGAAGTTTGGAATTTTGGCTATGAGTTCTGATCTCTTCTGGAAGAATGGCTGACGTAGCTTATTGTACTTCTGCTCAACTTTTAAAATTTCCTCACTTGCCTGCTCATTCAATCTGAGGAACGCAACAAAAGCGGAAAAATACAAATTCATAAATAAAATGCGCATGTAAACGTATAAACGATGCTTCAGCAACTTGGCAGAATTACCTGTCGATTTCATTCTGTACTTCATCAATGTGTTCAATTGCCTCCTGCTGCTCTTTTTCTGAAATGCAACAAATAGTCAAATTAACACAAATGCTAATTCGCTATGCCGTTAATATCCTGCGAAAAGTTGCAGGACAAAATTACACGTGCATGCGATCCTTAAATACACAGACTAACAAAAGCATGACTTCACAAACTACACACGTGCAACTATTACTTACTAAACAAACAATGCATTGGTACAATGTAAACACGATTTATTTCCTAAATCTATATAACAACATTATTTTACGCAGCCTCGTCCTATTCAATGCAACAAACAAGTTAAAAGTGAAAGCGTGGTGTTAACGCCAGACGACCAGCTCAATCCGGTGCAGTTTCAACAGTAGCTGCGCAAGGCCGCGAGGTTTAAACGGAGGAGGAGGCCACGCGTTGGGCCAGATTTACTTTCCTACCAAATGAATTACACATTACTGCCGTGCATTAAAAATTAGATTGGATTAGAATGTAATTTCGACCCACTTGAGGGTCATTAAACACCTCTAGGGTGATTTGTGATGCAGCGGCGGCGTGGTTTGGTGACACATGCGGGAACGGCTCGTGATGGCGGGGGAGACACAATAACCAGTTAGCCTATTAGCACACAACACGGGCGCAATTCAGCGCGCAAATAACACTCGAGCCACATTGGTTTAAAAAAAAAAATACACAGCTGAACACATAAATAGCGGAAACGACCGGGAAATGTTGTTTTCGTAAAGGACGTGCGAGCGCAATGTTCGCCCCGCGAGGCACAATGAAGCCGCCGCGCGAGGAAACATGGCCTCCGGTGCGCGCGACAGCCCTTTACTGAAATTACACCGACTTCTGCTGGATTAAACCGGCACAAACTCGGGCTTCGCTTAAAGGTTCAAATAAACGCCGAGCGGCTAGTTAAAATTGATTTTCGTGCTTTAAACGCAATAAGTGTAAGTTGCTGAAAATGGCGGTGCGCAGGAGGCCGCCATTACTTTACCCGAGGTCTCGTCCGCTCCGTCGTGATTCGAGTTCTGCTCCTTTCGGCTCACTTTCGCTGCCGACGCCGACATTATTCCCTCAAAGCCGAGGATTTGCCTTCTTACTCCTAAAACAAAGACTCCGGGACGTCCTCCTCCGCTCGAGGAAAGCGAAAGAAGGGTAAATAAAGTTGGTTCTAGCTCAGTTTCGAAGTGCGAATATCACAACGTGTGTTGCGCTTCCCCTCCACACAGACAACACACGCGCACTCAGACCAGAGCCGCTATCACACCACGCGCCTCCTCCTTTCTCACACCCGCCACCAACGCGCTTTAGGAGGAAAAAGAGCCACGCCTCCTCCTGGGCTAATATAATATTATATCATATTTGGATAGGTTATATTTAAAATAAAAATAAGACACAAATTGGGGCAGAAAAAATATTTTGCACACTTAGTAAAAAATGGAATTATAAGAAATATCGAACATTGATTATAAAACACACTGATACGATTTTTTTATGTTTTGGATAGGAATCTCTTCTCCAGGCTGCATTCGTTCGATGAAAAGTACAGTACAAAAGAACAGTAATATTGTGAAATATTGTTGCAATTTAAGATAACAGTTTTCTATTTGAATGCATTTTGAAATATAATTTATTCCTGTGATGCAAAGCTGAATTTTCAGCATCATTACTCCAGTCTTCAGTGTCACATGATCCTTCAGAAATCATTCTAATATGCTGATTTGGAGCTCAAGAAACATTTTTTTCTTATTATCAATGCTGAGAACAGTTGTGCTGCTCCTTTGTAATATGGCCAAAACTAGTCATAAGGGTACAGTTTTAGAAACACATCATCTAAAAGCTGAATAAATAAGCTTTCCATTGGTGTATGGTTTGTTAGGATGGGATAATATTTGGAACGATATACAACTATTTGAAAATCTGGAATCTGAGGGTGCAAAAAAATCTAAATACTGAGAAAATCACCTTTAAAGTTGTCCAAATGAAGTTCTTAGCAATGCATATTACTAGTCAAAAATTAAGGTGTAATATATTTACGGTAGGAAATGTACAAAATATCGTCATGAAACATGATATTTACTTAATATTCTAATGAATTTAGCATAAAAGAAAAATCAATCATTTTGAGCGATACAATGCATTTTTGACTATTGCTACAAATATCCAGGTGATAAGACTGTTGTGTGTCCAGGTCACAATGCTGTATTTGCTGTCACTTTTATCAATTTAATACTTCTTTGGTGAATAAGAGTTTGCTAAATAAAAGCATTAATTTGTTTAATTTTGTTGTCCTGTCTTTGTACCGTTCATCATTAATGATGATCATAATTCATATTTCACCTAATATATCAACAAAGTCACACAGGCTTGTTGTAGATATGGAGCTGAAAAAACTGTAATCGCAATTCATTCATCCATTAATAAACCAAGCAAATAGCTACTTTTTGTGAAGCCAGACATCATAAAGAAAAGACATGCTGTTTTTGAAAATAAAAGCTTTGAGCAAATTCATATATCACTTTATTCAGTTATTCAATATTCGTTTTTTATATACAAAATACAGTGATGCCGGACTTTAGCAGTTAACCGAGGACAGATAGAGGCTAATTATGATTTATTTATTTGATTTATTTAGTCATTTAGCAGACGCTTTTATCCAAAGCGACTTACAAATGAGGACAATAAAAGCAGTCAAAACTAACAAAAGAGCAACAATATATAAGTGCAAATGACAAGTCTCAGTTAGCCTAACGCAGTACAAGTAGCAAGGTGTGTATATATATATATATAGATACATATAACACATAGACATATATAATATAAATATGGCACCACACACATATGCACAAAGAAAAACAAGTAGATAGAATAGAAAAAATAGAAAGCTAGTTTTTTATATAAAAATATAGATAAAGTAGAATTAAAATAGAATAAAAAGTGTTACGAATTTAAGTGTTAAGTGATTTAAGCTTGAATGCGTAGTTTGTGGTTTCTAAATTACAACCACACATTAAGGAAGTGTCTTTAAGAAA